>JAWWMJ010000116.1:7980833-7992252 GCA_035047045.1 Vireo griseus
AGAATCATTTCTGCAGCAGGCCTTCTTGGTTATTCAAAGCCTTAGCTTCTCTACTTCTAATTCAGTCTGTAACAAGTTCATGCTAATGGCCAGCCTTTGTCGAGCTCAGGAAACGGGAAGCGGAGTGCTAGGGGAAGATGTGCCCAGACACAAGCTTCTCTCCAGGCCCCGGAGCTGATGAGGTCTGCTTGGCTGGCTTGCAGCTGGCACCCGTGGCTCAGCAGGTGTAGATGTCTGCATGGCAGAAACAGTTATCTTAGACTATTGCAAAGTGCATGAAGTCCCCCCTGGATGCCTTTGGTTTCTTGGGTGACTGCATGAGTGCTCTCCTCATGGGGAGATCTAGTGCCACCATTCAGGGCATCATTGTGCACCTAGGACTCATTGATGCTGACTACACAAGATGAATTTATGCCATGGTCTCCACACCCAATCTCCTGTCACTATCCCCGAAAAGATGAGACTTGCTCAACTTGTCCCTTTTAGGTCTTCTGTTTGCAGGTTAGAAGCCCGATCGAGAGGAGACAACAGCTTTGGATCCACTGGACGGCCCCAAGTTCACTGGTCCACTGTCCTGACCGAGAAACATCCTGACATGTGGCGTACCCTGTCCGACCCTGCTGAAACACTGCCAGAGATCCACCTCCATGGGCTCATTGACAGCAGCACAGACATCATGATTCTCTCCCTTGCTGCTTGGCCCCTGGAGTGGTCCTTGAATCCGGTAGGGACGTCTGTCGCAGGATTGGGAGGGACAAAACGATGCTACGTGAGCCAGCAGCCTGTGGTGATCACAAACCTGGAGGGACAGACGGCCATGGTTCAGCCTCATGTCACTGAAAATGTTGTAAACCTCTGGGGGACGGATATTCTGACTGTGTGGGGGGTGCGCATGGGGACGGATTTTTGATGGGGACCAATGTGATGAAGGGCGCAGAGTGTCCCAAGGCTCCTATACGGTGGCTGGTGGACAAACCCATGTGGGAGAGTCAGTGGTCCCTTCCTCAAGATAAATTAGTTGCCCTTCGCAATTTGGTTTAGAAGCAATTGGACTAGGGTCATCTGGAGTCTACTACCAGTCCGTGGAATACTCCTGTCTTTTGCATCAAGAAGAAATCTGGGAAATGGAGGTTGATACGAGACCTCTGGAAGGTCAGTGCTGTGATGGAAAGCATGGGGACATTGCAGGCTGGTATGCCTTTATCCACCATGCTCCCAGCAGATTGGCCAGTCGTCACTGTGGATCTGAAGGATTGTTTCTTTATGATTTCTTTGCATCCTGATGACAGACCAAAATTTGCCTTCTCAGTGCCAGCAATTAACAATGCTGAGCCCTTGCAATTATATCAATAGAGGATTCTCCCCCAGGGGATGTGAAATTCTCCAGCCACGTGCCAATGATATGTGGCTCGGGCCTTGTCTGGAGTTCGTAAGCAATTTCCTGATACTCATTTTTATGACTATATGGATGACATACTGGCTTTATGACATTAATTGGCTGCATCCACTCAGGATGAGCTGTTGAAGGTACAGCTTCAGTTGCTCAATGCTTTGCACTCTCATGGGCTGCAAGTGGCTCCAGAATAGGTTCAGCAACAACCTCCTTGGAAATATTTGGGGGTCAAAATTTTGAAGCAAATGATCCAACACCAAGAGGTGCAGTTTGTGTGCGATGAAGACACTGAATGATGCCCAAAAATTGGTGGGTATCTAACCATGGTGCAGTTGTCTCCTTTGTTTAGTTTGTTGAAGGGAGACTCCGATTTGAAGTCACCTTGCACATGGACCCCTGAAGCACGTCAGGTGCTGGAGAAGGTTCAGGAAGCTATTTCTGCTTGCCAGGTCTGTCGCACTGACCCCTCCGTTGATGTCGCTGTTTTCATCACTACTCCAGATTCACATCCCACAGGCATTAGTGACCAATGGTCTGATCCCTTGCACATCCTGGAATGTGTTTTCTTGCCCCATCAGCCAAACATTGCAATGTTTGAGTTAATTGCTCATCTGATAATCAAATGCCGACAACGGTGTTTGCAGTTGATGGGTGCAAATCCTGCAAAGATGTGATTCTGGTACAGTGGGAGGACTTTGACTAGAGCTTTGCAAACAGTGTGTCCCTGCAGAGTGCTCTGGAAAACCCTTCTGGGCAGATTCACCTATCACCTGCCCAGACACAAGCTATTGCAAGTGGCAAAACTCACAGAGATTTCTTTGCAGCCCAAAAATAGTCAGGAGCCAGTGGAAGGACCTACCGTCTTTACTGACAGTTTGGAAAGAACAGGGAAGGCCATTGTTACTTGGAGGGATGGATCTGAGTGGCAGGTTCTGGAAAGTTATGAGGATGGGTCAGCCCAATTGGAGGCATTGAGGGCTGCTGTCATGGCATTTCAAAAATTTTCCTTTCAATTTGGTCTCGGATTCCTCCTATGTGGCTGACATAGCACAGCGATTGGGTCATTCGGCTTTGAAGGAGGTCAGCAATGCTGCTTTGTTTCATTTACTGAGGACCTTGTGGTGTGCCATTCAGGCCCGGGTTCATCTGTACTACATTCTGCATGTGAGGAGTCATACCAATTTCCCAGGGTTCATAGCGGAAGATAATGCAAGGGCTGACAAATTGGCTAACCTAGCCTAGGTAGCCCCTCAGCCTGATACGCTCGCGCAGGCCAAGGTATCGCATGGGTTTTTCCATCAGAATGCACATACCTTGCAGAAGTAGTTTCAGCTGAGTCCAGCTGAGGCCCGTGACATTGTTGAGTCCTGTAATGACTGTCACGCACTGGCTGCGCCGTTGCCGGCAGGGGTGAACCCCAGAGGCCTTAGGGCCTTGGAGCTTTGACAGACTGATGTCACCCAAGTTGCCGAATTTGGCTGACTTAAGTATGTGCATGTTTCTGTGGACACCTGCTCCTCTGTGATGTGGGCTTCTGCTCACAGTGGAGAAAAGGCCCGCGATGTCCTTGCTCACTGGAGGCAGGTCTTTGCTGTTCTAGGCATACCTTCTGCTGTGAAGACTGACAGTGGTCCTGCTTATGCATCACAACAGGTGCGGCAGTTCCTGCAATTGTGGGGTGTATCACACAAGTTTGGTATCCCTCATTCTCTGACTGGTCAAGCTGTTGTAGAATGCGCTCATGGTACTCTAAAGCGGGTTCTTCAGAAACAAAAATGGGGAATGCAGGGTGAAACCCCGCACAGTCGGTTGGCAAAAGCTTTGTATACCCTCAATCACCTTACAGTGCCGCAGAATTCTAGTAACCCTGTCATTTTGAGCCATCAGCTTTCGTTGCAGGCTTCGGACGAGACGCATCAGCCTCGAGTGAAGGTCCGGGTGAGGAATTTAGTCAACAAACAGTGGGAAGGTCCCTGTGACCTTATCACTTCAGGACGTGGGTATGTGTGTGTATCCACAGACACTGGGGTACACTGGGTACCTGCGAAGTGTGTTCGTCCTGACCTGCGACCGCTAAGGCAGAATCTGGCTGACAGGCAGGGTGGAGACTGTGACCAAAGTGAAAGTCATCAAGTGGATGCACGATGGAGTGATGACTCAGATGCAGATGACGTAAGTGATCACTGTGATGGTCCCTCCACAAGCAGACACTGAACACTGTTCATTTTTCTTTTTTCTTTTTCAAACAGACAAAGGGTGAGATGTTGCCTTGGATTTAGCCTTCTGGTTGTTTTCATTCTTGGAGTCAGTTTCTCATGTATTTCATAGAAACAAAAAGCAATGTTTCTATAACTGTTTTTCTTATTTTGCATTCCTTTCTTGATAGGAGAGTTTGATGGACTTCTGATTTGACCAGTGGAATTGGAGAGGAGGAGATCTTACTATCCAATCCACGGTTGTTTCAGAGAATCTATAAATATCAGTGTCAGAAAATAAACCTTCTTCTTTGTGTTTTGCACCACGCTGAGAGTGTGTGTGTGTTCATTTCGTGTTCTCTTGTGACAATTGCTTTCCAAAAATATTTTATAGACTATAATGGAGTTTTTAGAGTCTACCAATGTAGAAACTGACTGCTTTCAGTGTGAAGGCATCTTTGGTTGAGTTACTTGTAAACTACAGCAACTAAATGACCAGCATGCAAAGCCACCAGAAATGCATAGTTGAGTGACTGTGAGGGCATTGGAACGACATATTTGATCTCATTTGCTGTTTATTTTATATGCTCAAGTTTATCAATCAAAGCCTACAAGCTGAAGGTAAAACACTGAGAGATGTTTTAAATCCGACAGAAGTTCTCCTCCATTCAATACAGCATATTAAAAAGAAGGCCAGACCCTTCTACAGGATCACCACTTCAATAGAACCATTTCATCTGGACTGCTGCCACCACCCTGACTAACAGGGTGTCAGGTTGTATCCTGACTCTGTCAGTATTCTTGTACTATTGCATTTATTTTAATTTTCCTATTAAATTATAATTCTGACTTGCAATCTCCCACTGTTTTTTTTTCAAGCTAGTACAGTACATATGTCATTTCTGTGTCTCTGCCACAAACATAAATGCCTGTCATTTAAATACTGCCTATCTATCAACCATATCTAATAGATGTATCAAAAATAAACAAAAGAAAACATGGTCATACAGCTACACATTTAAATATCAGCTGTGTATAAATCCATACAAACATTTATGTATAAATCTGTATATATTTTACAAATGTTTATATTTCACAGATCAGTCATATGGATTTATAATGCTCTATTTGTGTACGTTGAGCAAGGAAAACAATACAAACATATGCAAATGTGTGCATGATATCCAAGACTAAAGTTCATAAATATATGTATATATAGAAATGAAAGAGTGACCTGTCCCTTTCATACAGTGGATCTAACTCTTTCCTCCTATACATTAGTCTTGAACTGCTATGATTTGATTGACAAGAAATGTATTAGTACAGATTTACTTCAGGACAGAAAGTTTCAGATTCTAGATCGGCAAATTTAGGCTTCAATAGGCTTTAATAGTCTTCATTCTTGAGATAGTAAGTTTGGAAAAAGCAAGTCATGTCTGCTGCATTTCTTCCTTTATTTGATAATGTATCATGATGGCCAACGGGAATACTTGCAAAATAATCTCAGTAACTTGGTAGGTTAGTGATGGAGTATCTGTGATCTTAGAAGTCATAGCTGGACTAAAATTTCTTTCCTTCTTTTTTGACTTATGCTAAAATATCACAGAAGAACTCCTGTAGAAATATTTTGGAAGATGAAGAAGGTCTGAAGAGCAATTTATATGTAATTTTAAAGGAGAGTAAGAAAATCCACCTAATAAAACCTGGTTTGTTTATATTCCATGTGCCTTTGCTTTATATTTGTCATAAATCATTCCGGTTTTCATATACTCTCTGTTCAGGCTTCTTCTAGAGCCTGTAATTAATAAATCACCTAGTAAGGAAACTTTTTTTCTTGCTGAATTGATCCCGATCTTCCTATGAATTTTCCAAAGAAAATTTAAATTCTTTTAGAATAGAACCTTGTTTCATGTAGCCATCATTTTATACAGCATGAAAGTAATTTCCATGTCCTTACCATAAACAGTTATTCATGAATTGTCACTGTAGCACTTTTACAATTGATGTAATTTGCTGACTTGCAGGTAAAAAATTCAATGAATATTCAATAGTTGAAAAGCAGAAATACACAGTTCTGACTCAGTACACTGAAAGAACTGGGTTTTTCTATTGACCTCACCTGATGACAGTTTTGACTTATTATTTAGGAAGGTCATGTGGTAATTGCATATTTTAGACTGACTTCATCAAAGTCAGTATCTGTCTTCTGAATTCACCATTGTTACAATTCACTCCTGTTTTTTTAATCTCAATTTTGTCCACATGTTGTTCCCAGCTCCTGAAGAAATGCAATTAACAAAAAAAAGGGGAATAGCCTCTCCACATAACTATGTTAGAAATAAACTATTAACAGTATTTGCAATAATGTGGGTGATGAACTAATGAAGTATTTTATTCCTTCATGTAAAAGAAAATGTCATCCCACACAGGAATATCATGTCAGAGACAGTGCTGCAAAAATGGAGCTTTTTATGATAATGATTCTGTGACAGTTGCATGTTTCCATTTAAGGTAATATATGAGGTATAATACAAATTAAACTCATTTTCGTTCTAATATTGAAGACTTGAAAAATTTTTACACTCACAAGGTATTCTAAATTTTTACCAAAAATTAAATTGCTGGTTGATTTACAATCTGATTTGAAATCAAAGTTCTGATACTTGCCATTCCCATTGGGAAACTGTAGCTGTTGCTGAAGGTGCATAGCTCTATAAGAGAGGCAGGTGGCCCAATCACACCCTAGAAGTATTGGTTAGACCTTCTAACATGCTCTTGTGAAATCTGTTTTCCCAATTCTGTGTGATACTTGAAAATACATTTGCATTTGATGCATTCTTCATCATTTCAGGTTTTTGGATTGGGAGTGGGGTGGTGTTTGGCATTCTTAAAGTAATACTTGTGAAACACCAGCCTGTAAAGATTTTAGTTTGCTAACGAAGCATGCTCTACCAAGAAGCTCTGTAATGTTGGGACAGTTTGCACGAGTTATAGATTTCATTTTAACTTGAAAAAAATAAAATCAAGATCTGTTAAAAGCTAACTGTATTCCAAGAACCTTACAGTACATGGGAGTGTCTTTATTATGCTTTCAAAGAAAGTTGGTTATCAATATACTCTGAAACAATACTAGAAGTATAGTCTTCCAGTTTATCACTCTTGTAATCCTAGGGACAAATTCTCCAAGCGCAATCTGCTTCCAGTCTTTTTGTCATAAGAGTGGAAAAATCAGTGCTCTTTGACATGGCATTAGCTGTCAAAGGAATCAAGGGGACTGCACCACTGGGATGAAATACAAAGTTTGGAGCTGCACTGAAAAGCACTTTAGAGCCTACTGAGCATGAGGAGTCTCCCAGAGATGAACACATCTCAGTGTTTGCGTGGCACTTAGTTTTCCTGGATCCAAAGACCTTTCAGAAATCTGCAGTGAAGTGTTCTCTGTGTCACTCATGCTTAGCATCTTCAGAATGGCCTAAAAATAGACCTGTGAGTCGAACCAGTAAGAAAATCGAAAACTTCAGACAGTCTGAAAATAAGTGAATAGAAGGATTTACACTTTTTACCACAAGAGAAAACATGGAATGAAGTCTGATGAAAGTATGGTAGTTTCTAGACAGATCAAATGAAAGAATGACTATAATTACCTCTGTATTGATGTTGCCTTGTCTCATCAAAACAACCACAAACCACTCCTTTTTAAATAATAATTTTCTATTGTTAACTTATTTGTAACTCTGACAAGAATTATATTACCATATAAATCAAAAAGTGGGTGTGATTTTACTTGTCTTCCTCCTCTTTGCATGCAAAATCCAATAAAAACAATGCTAAACTTTATTCTAACAGTAATATGGAAAATCTAAAACCATATAATTTAATGTAAGGTATATATGTGGTCCACTCCCACTTTCTGAAGTATGTCTGCTTTAGAAAAACTAGTTAATAATGGTCTCCTTTTCAGTATTTAGGTTCTCCAATGGATTTGAAGCCAAACTATTGGGTGGGTGAGGCTCCTCCTCACTGCCCAGCATTGGCCAAACCAACTCATATGATTGTGAATTCAGAAGTCTGGTGGGTTCCCCGTTTGTCTGGAATGTTCCTCTGCTCTCTGTGTTACTGAAGCAACCGATGCTGATTATGGCATGAGTGTTACTCTTGGTTCATGCTTATTAATCTTAAGTGAACTTCCACTCATGGTATCCTCCAAAATCACCCACTCCTAAGCAAAAATTGTGGAGGAAACAAACACAACCTTGTTCAAATGACCTAAGCTTCTCTCTGTAATCCGTCAGAGAAGAGTATTGATGACTGAAGGGTGTTCCTAAAAACCCTCAACTGTATTCTTGGCCAGTCTTAGCTGCCCTGATAAATACACATTTCTTTTCCTTCACTAGACTATTTTTCTCTATAAAACACATCAAACTGGATTAAAATCTCTCCAATGCTGTAGACTGGTTTCTATTTTGGACTTGAATGCTTTTGGCCTGACAGAAGTTTTCAGTGCATGGAAGAATTGCATTGCAGCGTAAAGAACCAAAAATTGGCTTATTTTTCTTTTTCTTACCTCATCTTCTCGCATGCTTCTTGAAGGAGATTTATTTATTGACATAAATTAGGTTTGTGGTTTCTTGTAGGACAAATAACTGGTCTTCCTGATTATTGAACATAAAATCTGTATTAGGGGGACCATGCTTCTCACAGTGCTTACATGAGCGAGTGTTCACCATTTCATTAAAAAAGGATAAATCTTTCAACAGGAGTACTGTAGCTACCTCAGTAGGTACCTCATGTTCTATATGGGTCATTGCACCATGGTACATACAAAAAAATATCATGTAAATCTTGTATCTTCAGTAATCTACCCTGTTTTAAATTATGTGTGTTTAAACATGTGCATCCATAGCAAAAAACTGGCCAAACACAACTCACTAGCTGTTATCTGGATATTAGTAGAATCAAAACATACAAAAGGACTTTATTTGCTTTGTTGCTGGCCCAGCTTCAATTCAAAACAAGATTAATTTTGTTTGGGAAGATGGCATATTCTTTTCAGTTTGAATATTTAGATTTATGCCACTACCCTTTTCCCCCCCTTCATATTAAAGAAGCTGTTAAAATTTGATTAATATCTTCTGACAATATGAAAATGGAAAGACAAAAACTAATCCAGCATGGATCACATAGCTGCATCAAATGAATTTCCTGCTGACTGTGTAATATTATTGTAAAGTTGGGCAGAGGGAATACAGTGATATACCCTTCAAAGCCTGTCAAAGTTATGGTTTTTTAGAAACTAGATTAAGAAATACTTGAGTGCACTAACTTTTTTTTTAACACCTCAGTTTTAAGATATTGTCATAATACCCTTTGTGTGAAGGATGGCTTTCATACTCATTTTTTGAAAGGATGAGTTATTATTATATGTAAATGGATGGGTTATTAAAGGGATCTTTGTTGTATGTTAATTGTTGTATGTTCATGTAGATGGTTATGTTGTTCTGAGTTCACTGTTGTCATAAATTCTTGTTGTATGTAATAAGTTGGTAATAGAATGTTCTAGGAAATGTTAATGTAATTCTGGAGGGTGCAGGGGAGACCTTGTTAGCAAAAGGGGATGAAACAAGAAATGTCATTGGATAACCAACAAGCCAACCACAAGACCCTAGACACCAAAAAGCCAACCACGACATGACAAAGAGGCGGGGTCCAGTGAGGGGCTTCACCAGACTCAGGATATAAAATATATCAACACTAGTAAGAGACGTGCCTCTGACCATATCCTGTCCCTTGGTCAGACGCCCAGTGCTGTGCCTTTGTTTTGTGTCTAGCGGATTGCTAACAGTGGTCTCTGATTGTCAAGTTTTTAATAAACAAATATTTTCAAATTTCTAATAGTGAGCAGTGTTTTCTCACAGATATCTTTGTAGAGTGTTGGAGAAGTACCTAACTCATGATGTGCGCTGCAAGGAGGATTTGGCTAAAGGATGTCTGTAGGAATATAACGAATTTCATTATCAGAGACAGTGTGGGGAGCCAATTGGTTTTGATTTGTCTCAACACTGGCTGTCAGAAGCAGTTGGGGGAGGGACTGCACACATGGCACTTAGAGGAGGCAGCTAGGAGATGGGCTAAAGCCTTGTCTCTCCAAAGAGGTTGTCCAATCAGATGGCGAAAGATCCCCACCAATGTACTGCAGTGGGAGGTTGGACTGGGCCAATGGTCAGCAAGCAGACTTTGGGAGAGGCCGTGGGGTATAAAACTAACTGTGTCGGGTCTTTTGGGGATCACTGCTCCTTTGAGCTGGACTTAGCTTGTTTCTTTTCCTTTTTTGCCCTGGCCCCAGCCTGCCTTTTGCTTCTCCTGCCCCCACTGGCGCTTGCTCACCCTCATGCCTACCTCCCTGTGTCCCTGACCACCACACTGCTGCTTTGACCCTGCATCCCTGCCCGAGCCACCTGTGTCCAGCCCTGCCCACTTCCTATCCAGTCTGATGCTGCCATGTCCCCACCGCGACCCCGGTCCAGGGTTCTGCGCCTCCTGCCAGAGCTCCCAGCCCTCACCCTGTGTCCAGCTGCCTGGTGCTGTGGGAGCTGCACGTGTGGAGCCTCTCCGAGAGCTGCGCAGGATCCTCGGCAGAAGCTCCCCTGGCACTTGGACATGGACAGCACTCCTCGATCTTCTGGTGGTAACGCCCGCTTTTTCTCTCTGTTTCCTCTTTCTCCCTCTGTCCTCCCCCAATTCCTTCTCCGTTTTCCTTCCTCCTCTGTCTTTTCTAGCTCTCTATTTTAGTAGGGTGACTCCTTTATTTTGTTTTTTTGTTACCAATAAACGGTTCTCAGATGCAAGGTTGTCTTGGTTGACTTAATTTCTTTCTAGATCATCCATTTTGTAAAAGAACTCCTTTCCGTTCCCCACAGTGGAACGCAATGGACAGTCTAAAGAAATGGAAAAAGGCATGTGTTGGATACAACACAAAATTTAAAGTATAGCCCAATGATTTTTAAACATTTTTATGTCTTTTTTTTGCATTCTTGATCTATGTCAGCCAAAAAAAAAAAAAAAAAGAAAAAGTGGGGTGTGAAAATGACACACAGAGTGCAAACTGACGAATGTTTAATGTTTTAGTGATCCCAACAAGCATTTTTATAAGGTATTTTTGTCAGATTTTGCGAGGTCAGTGTTTTGGTACATTGATTCAAGGTACCGAATAAATGTTTTGGTACATTTGTTTTCTGATAGTGCTTCTTTTAGATAATAATAACAACTAGCACTGAAGGATTTGAGGGATTTGCCTTGAGCTGTCTAAAATATGTCAAAAACTGAGAAAAAAAAGATTTCCTATAAATCAAACAGGTTTCTTTGTGATTCCTGAAAAACAGGTTGGCACACATGCTGTTTGAGAGGTTCCTCCTGCCAGGATCAGTGTACTGAAAACAAAGCAAGCAGCACTGCCCTGTGTTCCAACACAGATTTCTCTCTCAATGCAAAGTCCTGTCACAAAGCTCTTGCAGTAGCCACAACACAGAAAGGCTGATACTCTCTCTTAAAATACTTTTTGGTAATGTGACTACCATGACAGCTCCTGCACATTTAGCAGATCTTTTAAAAGTAAACCAGGTTATTTATTGGATTAATG
This sequence comes from Vireo griseus, assembly GCA_035047045.1. Lineage (NCBI taxonomy): Eukaryota > Metazoa > Chordata > Aves > Passeriformes > Vireonidae > Vireo > Vireo griseus. Next base: position 7,992,058 of record JAWWMJ010000116.1, read on the forward strand.
CAAGGTTTACATGCATATGGACTGGTGCTTAGCAGTTTGGACACTTACTCCATACAACTCCTTGAAGTTTTATCAGCTCAGGTCAAGCTGATCCTTCCTGCTCTCAATACTATTCTACTATTGTCCTGGGTTGAAGTATTATTCTATCACCATCATGAACTGTTGAAACCAGGTGAGGCAGTGCTCTCTGCCTCC
>JAWWMJ010000116.1:8082674-8094262 GCA_035047045.1 Vireo griseus
CCTGTCTCCTATTGTCCTTTTTATTAAACCCTTTTAAAATTTTACCAGGAGTGAACCTCGTTTTTCACAATCCCCATAGGAATTGAGCTCTATAATTGAGTTATAAAAGTGGTGATATAACTGTGAAAAAGGAGTGTGATATTTGGGTTGCAAAAAAGAAATCAGTGGCGATGGTATAATTTGCTATTTTTTATTTAAATATGAAGGTAAAACTATAAAAGTGAGTATCAAAGGGTTTGTGTGTTCGAGTCCCACCACCTAGTCAGAAAATGGTATAAATGTTTAACAAAGTGCATACCGTGGGTCCCAGTCCCATTTGCCTACATATTAGTTGGACACAGTGCTGTGAACACACAAGCCATGTTGTCAGTTTGTGTTACTTGTAGATCTGATATTGAGATGGTTTTCAGTGAATTAGAGATTCATTATCATAAGTGGCCAGAGTATCCATTAGATGATCAAGAGAAGTGGCCTGTTAAAGGTAGTGTGGATTCTAATATGGCTTTGTAGTTAATGTTATTTTGCCAGAAGAAAAGTGAAATTAAGTATGTAGATTTGTTCTTTGAACTAAGAAATAATCAGGACTTGAGAAAGAGGATGTTGAATTGTTGGTAGACCCTGGAATGAGGGAGAGAGGAGCTGACAGGAGAGTGGAAGAAGGGGTTTTAGGTTTGGAAACCAATGAAGGATTTAGTCAGATAATAGGGACTTATAGGGATGTGCAAGAGAAAGTTGTGAGGGTATTTAAATTACCCTGACTGGAATGATATGCCGGTGATATTTGGATACATTGTTACTAGAAATTTAAGTTGTTAGAAAGTGACATGGAGAGTTGTCCTGGTTTGAGACAAATTCAGAGGAGAATATCCCTTGATAGAAGGCAGGTTGTAGTGACCCCTCCCCCACCAGGTTCTGGAAAAGAAAATATTTCCTCAGAGGAAAGTGAAGAGGAAAAAAACTATTTACTTAACAAACACACACAAAAAAAGAAGAATGATAAATAATAAAATCTCTTGCTGTGGAGAGAAATCTGGAAGAGTTTTAAAGTCCTTCTGGGCATGGTCTCACTCCTCCTCGGAGTTGGGTCAGGGTGGGGGACCCCCCTGCAGACCAATGGAAGGTCTCCTAATAATTAGGTTTAATGGAAGTTATTAACCCGTTCTCAGAGACTGATTATATTCAGAATGAAACATGCTATTCCAAAAGCAATTAACCTATTGTCTTGGGGTGACTTTATGATGTGTATCCCATATCTCCCAGATATGAATCCTGTTCCTTTCTGTGCCTTTAAACTGAGCCTGAGAGGGAAAAGGAAAAAAAAGAGCCAGACGAACTCTTTCAAAGCAGTTTTGTGCTCCAAGGTCACTCTGGCTACTCCTCTGTATGCTTCTACAGTGGCAAGAGCAGAGGAAAGTACCCTACCTTTTTTCCCAAATTTTTTGGCTTTTTCTCAGGAGAGAGATAGAGAGTTAAAAATCTTTGCTGTTTAACCAGCTCACTAGCTGAGGCAAGAACTTTCCTTGGACTGTTTCTGCTCCAGTCCGGATCACCAGCACCGAGAGGCCACGCCATGGCCTGGAAGAGCCACATCCCAGCTCCAGAGGGAGAACAGCTACACCTACAGAAAGACTCTAAAATCTTCCAGGTTTCTCTCCACAGTGAGAGATTTTATTATTTAGCATAATTATTCTTTTCCTGTGTGTTTGTTAAATAAATAGATTTTTTTTCTTCTTCGCTTTCCTCCGAGTGTGGAGGCCGGTTAGCCTGCCACACAAGGGTCCCTGAGGATCCCCTGGAGGGATGGACCCTAGTATAAGAAACACTCCCCAGGTCAGGGTGAGAAAGAAAGATTTCTCCCAGGATACCTTGTCATGTTATGTAGATGTACTCCAGTTCTGTTTCCCTGATTGGCCCACTGTCCTCCCTGCCCCTTTCTGCCCTATATGTCCAAGATCATTGGCCCCTGATGCTCCCCTCGCCCTATCCTCCCCATACTTAAACCTGGACGGTCCCTCAATCCTGGTCTTTGGTCCCTGGAACCCTTCACGTGAGTGGTTGGAACAAACCTCTCCATGGAACCCCATACAAAGACCCTTCCCAACTCTTTGTCATCGGCCTCAACCATAGAGCTATCCGTGGTGTGCCTGGGTGAGTGCGTGTGCGCGTGCAGCACCGACTGAGCAGCTTCATCAAGGAGACGCTTCCAGAAAGTCGCAGCACCCCCTTACCAGCGCCAGTCCACTGTGACAAGTGGCGTCCAAACTCGGACCTCTGTTGGAGACCCTGGAAGCATCTCCAGGAGTTTCTCACTGCTGGAATTTACACTGCTTTCAGCGCAGCCACTTCCCCGGAGAGAGCCCTGAGTTTTATCAGGTTGATCCGAGAGGTGACCAGCAACCTTCCCCTGCACAAGGAAGATCGGTCAAAGGCCTACGGACCCCCCGAGAGCTTTTTTGCTGACCCAGGAGTGGTGAATTTGTTATTTCGGGTCACCTTTTGCTCTTTTTGTTTTCTCCTTCTGCTCTGGGGGTGGGAAGAATTTGTGGGGATGGTTACCAGACTTACCCACCCACAAAGGGAAGTTTATCTCCCAGTTAAGGAAGTCCTTGTTGTGGCAAATTTTAATTTTTCAAGGGAGGAGCTTAAGCATTTTATTCATTGGTTGTTTCAACATTTTCCTTCCATTTCTCAGAATGCAGTTCTTACTGATAAGTTTTGGGATTCTGTGGGGAAAAAGTTACTTGTGTTGGTAGCTAAGGGAGATTTTTCTGTTGCAGAATTTTATCCTTTATTTCAAAATATCGTTAAACCAGTAGAGGGTATGGGAATGCATTCGGGTCCCCAGTTTAAAACCCTTTCCTCGCGTTCCTCTCCTTGTGTCCCTGAGCCTTCTTCCCTCTTTCAGAAGAGATCAGCAGGTGGACCCCACCAAAGGGCGCAGAGGTACTACTGTCTCTCTACCACCTCTTGATCCCCTCTGCCCCCCTCCCAGAGAAATACTGGCCATGCTGCACTGGACTCTTTCCTTAACCTCCTCCCTATGGCTGTTTACCCAGTTACTTCTCCTTTGGTTTGTGCTCCCCAAGATGGCACCAGCATTGTGGCCAGCCTTGTCATCTTGTCTCCCCCTACTCCAAGTCTTCCTACCCTTACCCCAACCCACAAAATGGAGCCAACCACATGGTAGACCACGTGGCCGAGGTGACCATTTTGTCATCACACTCAGACCCTCGCTACCTTCCTCCGCCCTTCCCTGTGCATGTCATTGGGACCCAGTCCCTCCTCTGCCCCCGGCTCCTCCTACGCACCCTCCCACCACGTGTCAATGTGTGTATCCGTGTCAGACTCCTCCCCTGTCATTGGGAGTCCCCTTCCACTCATAGACCCCTCCTCTAATTACCCCGCCTCCTCCACCGGTGAGCCCGCCCCAGCGGTCAACCTACTTCTGGTTCTCATGCTACCGAGACCAGAAGTGGACACCGTGGGAACAGGAAGGACACCATCATGGCATCCACTGCTGCTCGCCGCTTGGCAGTTCCCGTCCGCCGCAGGCCCCGCACCGCAACCAGCCACTCTCCTTCCCCTTAAGAGGGGGAGAGGAGGCAGTCTTCGGATTCTGATCTGGAGTCTGGACATCACTGGGCTGCAGTACAGAGGCAAGCTACCAGGCATGGGGACTAGGAGCTAGCGGAGAGAATTATTTCCTATGCTGCCCCAGTCATTTACAAGAAGGGGAGGAATCCCCATTGGGAGCTGGTGCCCTACGCACAATTAAAGGAGTTGTGCAAAGCTGCAAAAGACCATGGGCAGGGGTCACCTTATTTTAAAAACTTATTTCAAGTTACCGTTTCTACCCATACGTTAGTGCCCCATGACATAAAGAATCTTATGTCTTGCCTTCTCTCCCCAGCAGAGTATATGCTGCAGGAGAGGACGTGGGAAAAGCAGCTGAGGGGACTTGTGCAATCTTGTCAATGGGATGCTGCTAGGGCACAGTTTACCATTGATGATTTGTGTGGAAAGGATAACTTGGAAAAACCCCTGGACCAAGCTGAGACGCTCCCCAAGCCTATCCTGAAGGACATTAAAAAAGCAGTGGAGACAGCCCTGGTACAAACCCCCGATGGTGCCACTCCCTCACAGGATTTTACAGATATCTGCCAGGGCACAGATGAGTCCTTCATAAAGTTCGTTGACTGCTTGAAAGGCTCGGTCTAGAGGCAGGTTGAGAACCCCGGGGCCCACCGAGAACTGCTTTGCCACCTGGCGATGGCCAACTGCAACGGGGAATGCAAGAAGGTCTTATGCTCCCTTGCCTGCGCCAAGTTAGCATAGACGGAACGCACAGTGGTGGTGTCTAAAGGGGTGGCCAACAGTGGCAACAGCGGTTTCCAAGGGGGTAACCGACAACGTAGCAGCAGCTGTCTCGAAGGGGGTGGCAGAAGGCCACATGGCAGTAAAGGACAGCAGTCGTTGCTTTAATTGCAGGGAGCATGGACACTTTATTAAAGACTGCCCTGAACACCGGGATCTGTCTCGTCATCGCTCGTACGGCCAACAGCACCCAGGAAACTACTGGTAGAGCGCAGATTGGCCCTGTGCAATGACATCAAATGGGAAGCCGTTCCGCTCCCCTCTGCCCACCATCCCAGAGACTCGGAACCCTGCAGCGACACCACCTACGGTGAACAGGAGCTTCGAGTCTCCGAGGCATATCAATGGATTCTAGTAGGGACCTGGCGCCAGTTGGTGAGTGCCCTCTTCATCCAGTTTGACGACGAGGGCATTTACTGGATCCCAATAGGCAGCTTCGGGCCTCCAGACGACCCCTGAGACATACTCATCATTGGTGATGTTATTAATAGGCCTGATGAACTGCAGGTGCTACCTGAAGAGCAGACCGTCAGCTCCGAGGACAAAATAACAGTGACTGTCTTGTGCATTGAACCACCTTGGTTACTCTATCGGGAAACTCAGATTGCACAAGCCTTTTCCTTACCCCGATGCACAGACTGTGTACAAGAAAACCCAACAGTGTCCTGGGTTGAGGTAGTGGGCCAAGACAAACCTATAGTAGAGTGAGACCTGCTTAAAGGTTATAAGATCTACCTTCCAGGGGTGGTGGACACTGGAGTGGACGTTACTATCATCACTCGCTTTGAGTGGCCGCAGGACTGGGAGCTGACACTGGCAGCCAGAGCCATCTCGGGTACTGGCAGCACTGCAGTCTCCATGCAGAGTAAACACAACATCCTGGTGGAGGGACTGGAGGGCCAGATTGCTGCCATCAGGCCCTTCGTGGTAAGGTCCGGGTATCACCCTTTGGGGCAGGGACCTGCTATCCCAATGGGGGACTCGGTTGGAAATCCCACCTACACCATGGGATTTTTAGCTGGAGTCACTGCAGAGCACGCCGCCCCACCACTCACTGGGAAAATTGACAAGGCGGTGTGGGTGGATCAGTGGTCCCTATCAGCTGGGAAGTTACATGCTCTCGAGTCCCTCATGGAGGAGCAGCTTTCCAAGGGCCACATAGTACCAACCAATAGCCCTTGGAACTCCCCTGTTTTTGTGCTTTAAAAACCTGGCAAGGACAGGTGGAGGCTCCTCCATGACCTCAGAAAGATCAGTGAGGTCATTGAGGACATGGGTCCCCTGCAGCTTGGCCTGCCCTCCCCCTCCATGCTGTCACGCAAGTGGAGACTTGCAGTCATGGACATCAAAGACTGCTTCTTCAGCATCCCTCTCCATCCCAGAGATGCTCCCAGGTTTACCTTCTCAGTCCCTTCCCTGAATAGGCAGGCCCCTCTGAAACGGTACCACTGGCGAGTGTTCCCGCAAGGGATGAAGAACTCACTGTCCATCAGCCAGTGGTACGTGGGCCACATCCTCTCCCCCATTCCCGGACACCATCATCCTACATTACATGGATGATATCTTAGTCTGTGCACGGGAGCGGACCTATCTGGGCATTGTCCTCTCAAAGATAATCAAAGTAATTGAGGATGCTGGATTTGAAATCCGCGAAGACAAAATCCAATGCACCTGCCCTTGGACCTACCTGGGACTCCGGATCGGAGAGCAGTCATACCCCAGCAGCTTACCATCAGAGACAACCTGAGGACCCTTGGCGACCTCCACCAGCTCTGTGGGTCCATCAACTGGTTTCGTCCACTGCTGGGGATTACGATCGAGGACCTCTCACTGTTTTTCAACCTCCTTCGAGGTAGCGAGGACCTAGACTCGCCACATACCATCACCCCAGAGGCCCAGAAATCCATCAAGAAAGTCCAAGAGGCCCTCTCCTCCCGGCAGGTGCACAGAACTGACCCCATTCTCCTGTTCCAGCTCATCATCTTGGGTGAGTCACCCAGGATGTACGCACTCATATTCCAATGGGACACAGAGGTGAAGGACCCACTCCTTATCATCAAGTGGGTTTTCCTCCGTAATCAATCCACTAAGACCATCATGACACCACAGGAGCTAATGGCTCAGCTCATCATTAAAGCCAGGGCACGCCTCTGCACCCTCGCTGGGTGTGACTTTACATGCATTTATTTACCTTTGACTACAGGGGTTCTGGACAATTTTTCTCCAGACAAACAAGCACGTCTAGTTCACCCTGTATAGCTACACAGGCCAAATTTCTATTCATAAACCCAGCCATAAACTCTAATTCGGTCCTTCATTTGGTGCCAAAATCCCTACAAAGTCGTACACCTCTAAAGGCTCTGACTGTTTTTACCAATGGTTCTGGGGGATCCCACAAGTCAGTGATTACTTGGAAAGATCCATGGACGCAGAAGTGGGAGTTTGACTTCGGAATAGTTGAGGGGTCCCCACAAGTTGCCAAATTGGCAGCTGTCGTTCAAGCCTTTGAGAGGTTAAAAGAACCCATGAATTTGGTCACAGATTCGGCATACATGGCTGGTGTAACTATAAGGGCAGAACACTCTTTGTTAAAGGAGGTAAGTAACCCAAATTTGTATAAGTTGCTCTCGCAACTGATTTATCTCCTCTCACACCAAGAGCAACTCTTCCACATCATGCATGTGAGGTTGCACACCGACCTCCCAGGACCCATCGCAGAGGGGAATCAGAGAGCTGATGCCCTGGCAATGCCTGTGCAAAGAGCAAACATCCTTGACATCCTTGCACAGGCCAAGCTGAGCCATGGGTTCTTCCATCAGAACGTGCCTGCCTTGATGTAGATGTTTCGTCTACCCTGCAATCAGGCAAGGGCAATTGTGGCGGCCTGCTCTAGCTGTCAGTCGTTTCAAGTTCCATCTATGGGTTCCGGGCCTTAACAGCTGTCAGCTATGCCAAACAGATGTTACTCACTACCCGGCCTTTGGCCGGATGAGATACATCCATGTGTCCATAGACACTTTCTCCAGAGCTGTGTTCACCTCGGCCCATGCGGGCAAGAAGGCAAAAGATGTCACCTGGCACTTCCTCCTTGCGTTTGCCACCTTGGGTGTGCCAGAACAAGTAAAGACAACGGCCCTGCCTACACCTCCCACAAGCTCAGAGAGTTTTTTAACCAGTGGGGGGTGAGGCATGGGACCAGCATACCACACTCCCCTACAGGGAAGCTGATTGTGGAAAGGGCCCACCGTACCATCAAGCGGGTTCTTGATCAGCAGTGGGGAGGAACAGAGACCAGTCCTCCCATTGAGAGGCTCTGTTAGGCTCTCTACATGATCAACTTTTTGAACAATTCATTTATGGAGCCGATCCTCCCCCCCCCCCCCCACTCCAGCACTTCTCAAATGTGGCCCCAGCTAAGCTCGAAAAGAAGCCCTCTGGTGCTGATAAAGGATCCAGAAAGCCAGCAGATATCGGGCCCTTTCCCCCTAATAACCTGGGGGAGGGGATATGCCTGTGTTTCCACTCTGTCTGGCCCAAGGTGGCTCCTGGGCAAGAACATTAAGCCCTATATTGGGTTGGCAAACACAGCTCCCACAGACACTAACCAAACCAATTCAGAGCATGACACAGAAGGTCCACAGGACCAGATCACTGTGGCTTGGAGGCGGAGGTGGGGCAGACTTCCATCATTGAGACCAGCCAGCCATCCCACCACCAGAACCACGACAGACACTGGCTAAGTCACACCTCGTTTGCTACCCCTACACCCCTCTCCTTCCCCCTCCATGTTACCCTTCCTGCAGCCACGCACTCCTTATTCCCCTTTTCCAGGCCTTTCATTTATTAAAGAAAGGGGAATGGTAAGAATGGAGAGAAAGGAGAGAAAGAGAGAAAACTCCCTTAGAAGTGTTGTAGATGGTTGTTTTGATGTTCAGGTTATGAGATGTACTGTGTAAGACAAGTTTCCTCCCTAAGCTGTGTTACTATGATAACCCCAGTTCTTTGTTAACCTCCTCCCAGTTGCTGCTGACCACTCCCCTTCCCCACCTCTGGGGAGGAGGCTCTCTGCCCTTCTCATCTCCCCCCGCCCACTGGGGGGAGAACCTCTGTCAATCCCCCTTTTACACATGCCCCCTTCTCTGGAATGTTCCCCTTTACTTGATATGTTATTAGTTCCTGACATCTTGTACCTCCTCTGTTGTTGTCCCATTAGTTTGTACCCTATCAATCAAGCCCGGATCCACCCCTGAGACCCTGCCTGACTGGTCCCCATGGTCGTCACCCTTGCCTCTTAAAACCCTGTGTTCCCCCCAGGTCAGGCATCTTTTCTCCCTTGCTCCCTTGGGAACAATAAAGACTTTCACAAGGAGAAAAGATCCTTCCTTCTGTGTCTCTTCACTGGCGGCGCAGCACCTTACATCAGCTCAAGGCAGCCCCACAGGATTTCCCTGCTTTGCTCCGGCAGCAGTGGCTCAGGGGCTCGGACGCCAAAGGTCATCCACTGGTGGACGCAAAGGGAAATCGGGCGGCCCTTGCCATGTCATAGAAGGATAATTGATTTTAAAATAACGAATTTTATTTGAAGCCCCACAGAGGCACTCACCTCAACCACCACCTGCCTCATCAGCATCTACCCCACCATGAAGTCCGACACCCTCTGAGAATAATCTTCTGAATGCTTCTGACATCTGTGTGCATGGATGCCTGGCTGGTAGCACAGTGCAAGGAAAACATATGGGTTATCCTAGCCAAGACCCTGAAGCAGGACAATATGTGTTTGTTCATGGGCAGTGTAGGCAATCCCCTGGCCACAGGTCTGGTAGGGATTCCCCTCAATCCCAACGAGTACCCCTTCACAGGGGAAGTGCTCAACCCAGTGGACGTTTGGGATGAGTGGACATGGATCTTGCTGGATGCATCAGAGGAGCCCCAGGAATTGAAGCTAGTGGGGTCTTCCAGAGCCAATTTCTGTGTAAGGTTTTATTACAAGCCAAGACCCAAACATTGGCTCGAATCTGAGCGCCACAGGCTTGAATCAGACCACCTTAAGACCATCGTCGTAAAAAAAGTAACACCGGCTAAAAGAGCACACAGTGTGACCAATTGGTGCAATTATACCATCCCCACACCGTCTGTGTTCTCTCATTACCCCAGAGTGCTCCCCTGGGGTGTGTTCTTCATCTGTGGGGATAGGGTATGGGCCAGAATTCCCTCCCACCTTCGAGGAGGTCCATGCACCCTTGGCCAGCTTTCCGTCCTCACCCCAAACACAACATTAATTTACAATTGGCATCAGAAAAACTAATCGGCCCGCTAAAAGAGACAAGTAACCCAATTCAACGAAAACTGCGATAGTCAAATTTTTGATTGATCACGCACAAAGAGAGCCGTGGTCTCCTTTTTTCTACCATAGGTGGCCGCTGCAAAGGCCCTCAGGGAGATTTCTCACCGGGGGTGTTGGCTTGGAAAACAGGTAAACTTTAAATTAACTGCTTTAAGCGACCTCCGCGACGAGGAGACCACCAGGCATGCCACTCTCCAGAGCAGGGCTGCCACTGACTACTTATTGCTTGCCCATGGGCATGACTGCCTTGAATATGAAGGGCTGTGCTGCTCCAGTCTGAACACCCACAGTGAAAACATTCACATGAGCATCCAGAGGATCAAGGACCTCATTAAAGATCTCTACACCAAGAAGACCCTGGAGTGGTTTGAGGACCTGCTGGGACACAGGGGACTAATGGGATGGCTTGCAACCCTTTTGAGAACTGTTTTATGGGTGCTTTTGATTATTTTTCTCATTTTCTGCTTGTTCAGTTGTTTTAAACGTTTAGTTTTAAAATCCTTGAGGGAAGCTTTTTTAATAAATAACAAATGGGGAGTTGTGGAGGCTGGTGAGCCTGCCACACAAGGGTCCCTGAGGATCCTCTGGAGGGATGGATCCTAGTATAAGAAACACTCCCCAGGTCAGGGTGAGAAAGAAAGGTTTCTCCCAGGATACCTTGTCATGTTATGTAGATGTACCCCAGTTCTGTTTCCCCAATTGACCCACTGTCCTCCCTGCCCCTTTCTACCCTATATGTCCAAGATTATTGGCCCCTGATGCTCCCCTCGCCCTATCCTCCCCATACTTAAACCTGGACCATTCCTCAATCCTGGTCTTTGGTCCCTGGAACCCTTCACGTGAGTGGTTGGAACAAACCTCTCCGTGGAACCCCATACAAAGACCCTTCCCAACTCTTTGTCATCGACCTCAACCATAGAGCCATCCGTGGTGAGTGTGTGTGTGTGTGCAGCACCGACTGAGCAGCTTCATCAGGGAGACGCTTCCAGAAAGTTGCAGCACCCCCTTACCAGCACCAGCCCCCAGCGACATCCGAGGAAATAGTTCTTTTCCTGAATCTGGTGGGGGAGGGGAGGCTGTGGCCTGCCTTCTCTCAGAGGATATTTTCCTCTGAATTTGTCTCAAACTGGGACAAATATTTAGTGGGGCCCAACATAGGGCTCGGAGGAAAGTGAAAAAAACTGTACTAATTACATTTTGATTTGGTGTTAACTACTTTGTACTGGGGTAGTCACCATGTTGGTTGAGTTCATGTCTCTGGCTTGAGGTACTAATGTCTTTTTGGTCCCTAGGCCTGTTTGAGGTATTTATGTCTTTCTGGTCCTTAGGCCTGTTTTCCTATCCTCCAAACCCTAATTTTCTCTCTAATACATAACTTTTACAGAGCAGGGGCATGAATCTGGATTTCTATTCTACTGTGCTCAGTGATAATGATTTATAAGAAGTTAACAGAGGTCCTGGCAGTTGATCCAAGTGTGTATGACGTGGTTTCTCCGTCCTAATCCCAGTCCTAGTTTCAGTAGCCTGTTTTGGGGGTTTATTAGTATTTGCATCCAGTTTATTAGGGGGGGAGGAGATGGGGTTTCCTAGCCTTTCATTTCCTTCCCCTTTAACTTTGCTACATTATCTTTTGAGAATGTTCAGTTTCCTCTGGACGTTAGAGACCACCTTCCTGGTATTTTATCTGGTAAGCTTCCTCTATGTGGTTTGCAGCTTGTCTAGAATCAGAGCTCATATTTCCAGGGTGATTGATGAGACACCTGACCCCAATGTGGAAAATCCCGAGTTGTACAGGGAATGGGAGGATATGGGCCAAACCCTGAAGGAGTTTTCTGATCCAATAGCCTGGAATTTCCCCTCTGAACAAATT
>JAWWMJ010000123.1:0-13447 GCA_035047045.1 Vireo griseus
TGTGCTAGTATTCCCAAAGCAATCCCCTGCTTTTCGTGGGAAAACAAAAGAATGGCTTACTCACATCTGGAAGTCCCAGGGTTGGGGCTGACATGAGGGCCTTCTTCAGTTGGTTGAAGGCTTGTGTAGCTTCTTTTGTCCATTGTAGGTCTCTGTTTCCTTTCCTAACCAAGGCATAGAGGGGTTTAACCAGCAACCTGTAATTACAGATCCACAGTCCGCACTGCCCCATCATGCCCAAAAAGTTCTCAGTTCTTTTATTGTGTGGGGTTTTGGGGTCTGGCATATTGCTTCCTTGTGATCTTGCCTTAAGGTCCTTTGTCCAGCATTGACTTCATAGCCCAAGTACACAGCTGTTTGCATCACCATCTGGGCTTTCTTCTGGGGTACTCAATACCCCTGTAGACCCAAAAAGTTTGAGGCTTACCATCCACTCCACACAAGTCTCTTGAGCTTTAGTAGCTATTAGGACGTTGTCCATGTATTGTAACAGCTGTCCTTTTCCTGATGGGGTTTCCTAGGATTCCAGATCTCTTGCAAGCTGCTCTCCGAATATCGTGGGGGAGTTCTTAAATCTGGGTTTAACTCAGCACAGACCACATGAGCTGAGTTTTGTGTCCAGTTCTAGGGTTTTCCCATTCGAACACAAAAATTTTCTGGCTGGCCTCGTGGAGAGGAAGGCAAAAGAAAGCATCCTTTAAATCTAAAATGGTAAACCAAGTTAGTTAGGGTGTTAAGCAGGTTAGCAAAGTGTAAGAATTGGCAGCCACTGGGTACAAATCTTAACAGCTCTTAAATTCTGTACTATTTGGTGTGATCCATCGGGCTTTTTAGCAGGTAAAATAGGAGTATTGAATTCAAATTGACACTCTTTCAATAGTCCTATCTGCAAAAAGTTTTCAATTGTAGGGCTAATCCCTTGCCTGTCTTCCTTCTTCAAAGGATATTGTTTAATCCTAACTGGCTATTTTTCTTCTTTGAGCTTGATTTGCACGGGGGGTGCATTCTTTGCTCTCCCTGGTATGTTAGAAGCCTATACTCCAGAAAATACCTGATCCATTATCTTCTTGTTGATCTCCTCTTCAATTTTGCCCTTAATTTCATTTGCTATTAACAACAAACTTAATAACTCCACATATTGCTGTCACCTCCAAAGTAACCTCTTCGTTTTTGAATATTATTTTGACCCTTAATTGCTCCAGTAAATCCCTTCCCAAAAGTGCTGTTGGAGCATTAGGCATATATAAAAACTTATGAATTCCCCATTGTTTCCCAAGCTTGTATTTCAATGGTTTGCAAAAATAGGCTTTTTCAGAATGACCAGTTGAGTTTTTTTTTCCACAACATAATCATCCCCGCACAGGCATTAAAGCTTTATTTAAAACCGAATTTGCCATTTCCGATCCGTTCCATCTGCTCTTCAAAGTTTCTGAAGTTTCAGGGCGATTTCAGAGGGAGAAAAACATGTTAGCATCCTTATGTAATGCGAAGTCACAACTGTGTGAGCAAAGTTAAAGAATCGGGAGCTATGCTTCTTGTCCGTTACCACTGAAAAAATAAAAAAAATTTAAAAAAGGAAAGTCTTTTGGGCTCTTGCCCAGATCTTTTGGCTTCTCGTTCAACCACAATCCCAACTTGATATTAAACTTTTTATTTCCTCCTTTTTGCCTTTTAGTTGTTTTTTCCAATCTTCTTACACACTCTATATTTCAGGGACTTAATGTTTTCTCTCACACACAAGCATCTCAACTTCAGGTTCAAGGCTCTTACAAAATATACATCTGTCTCCCTGCATTATCCAGCAGCTGGTCTTGTTTAAAGGTCCCAAGGGTCAAGACCAAACTGGGAGAGAGAAGTCCCTGTAACCTTAAGCCTAGCCACAATTCTGGTTTAAATAACACACAAAACAATTGCCAGTCACCACATTCAAAACAAACGCACTGTTAATTCCATCTCAAACAAGCTAATACACAAGCACACACACATATAAACAATCCAACATCAAATAACTAAAATATTCATCAAAACACGCATAGCATTTGCTCTGTTGAAACCAAAACGGGTCAATCTTCTCCAACAACACACGACAAATTTTCATCACAGTAACGAAAATAACATAACCAACAAATTCCTACACACCACAAAAAAAAAAAAACCAAACCAAAACAACCTCGATAACCTTATCTACAGCCAGAAATTCATTCAAACTCGGAAAAGAAAAAAATTTAAAACTCTGCATCTCCTCAGAAGGGGGGAAAGGAAAAAAAGTTTGAAACTCAGTGCTCTCTCCGTCTCTCACAGTGCAACAATAAAGATTAATAACAGCAATAAATCTTAACAACAATAAATCTTAGCCACATTCATTCTTCAAAGGGCTTCACACACACAAACTCTTTATCTGCTTTCAGACTCCCAGTTAGGATACAGCGGAACTATGGGTTCTCTCGATCTGCTCCCAGGGTCGTTAGTGACTGCTCTATCAGTCAGAGAATCCCTCTCTGCCAGCAGCTCTCAGTTCCCCCCCTGAGAGCTGTATGGGTTCACTTGACCTGCTCCCAGGGTCCCAGAGTGACCGCTCTGTCGATCAGAGAACCTCTCTCTGCTGGCAGCTCTCAGTTCCCCCCCTTGAGAGCTGTACTACCACTGTACTTTCATGTATGTCTCATCAAAACACTCACGCACTCACTCTCACAGTCTGGACACAACCAAACAACAAAAAATAGCTGCAGCAAACAGGAATTTGTCCAATCCACCCCAGGATTGTTGTCAGTGTCCCAGCGACACAACAAATTCTTTAAACCTTTCAGTTATCCAATCCACCTGAGGATTGCAATCAGTGTCCCAGTGACACAACAGGTTCTTCAGACCTTTCAGTTACTTGCAAGCAGACTTGCAGACCCTTTTTTTTTTTGCACAGGGCGTCCCCTGTGACTTACTGGTTGAGCACAGGCCGTCACCTGTGACTTACCAACCCCCCTTCAGCTACGCGTATGACTTATGGGTTAATTTCCCATAATTATAAACATACCTTTTGTCCGTAATGCCAGTGTTCTTGTCTATCTCCCGCAATGAGCAGCCAGGAGCGGAGTTCTCCCCAGGAAGGTCCTGGTAGGCGCCTGAGATGTCCACTCCTGGGATGGTCTTGAGTCAGACAGGGAAGTCTCCTGGCTGGCTCACCAAAATGATGCACTAAAGGTGCTACGGACAAAGAAACCTTTCAACTTTTTGAAGCTGAAAAGTGATATGTTTATTTTGCAGTGCTGACCACATGTGAGGTCACCCTCCAAAAGTCATGTGCGAATTTCTAAAGCATTGGCTTTCCTTATACTCACAAAGGTCTTACATATTCATCTAAGTCACCTGAGATGCCTATACATATGCATCACCTGTCCCTGCTCTGTATTAAAATGAACTGAATGTTCATTATGGTTGTGCAGTTCTTCCTTTAAATTGGGTCGGTGGTCTCCTAAAGTCAGACATCTTCCTCTTTACTCTGTCCCACTGCCAGGTTTTCTTGACCTTTTGGTCACAATCCAGGCTTCGTCTCCTGGCCCTAGCTATCTTGGAGGCCAGGTGCATTCCTCAGTTTCTGCCTTTTTACAATGCTAAATGTCCTCCCTGTTTACTCTAAGAACATAACTCAGTCAAATACATGATATATTGTCTTTGCTCCAACTGCTTCGGCTATTCCTACAATGCTAATAATTAAACCCTAGTTTCTTGCTTCTACCTTGCTAGCTACAATATCAACTTCTAATTCTTTTTAACCCTTGATTCAATTCCAAATAGCATTAAGTTCACATACAACATTTTATAGGAAGAAACTTAAGTTACACTTGTCTCCTTGTAGTTCTTTGTGCTGATAAAAGGTTAATGATGTAACAGTTACTCAAAAAAGTTTTTTTAAAATAAATATATTCTACTCTATCCAAGCATACTCCCTGCTTTAACTGTGCTTTTCTTGAAATCTCTGTGTCAGTTATTCTACAATGTCTAGGACCACCAAGAAAAACTCAAACTACCTTCATGTTACAGGGGAGAAAAAAAAAAAGGTGCAGCGGGGAATGTCCTGCTTACAAGTAGAAGAAATGGACTGAAGATGATAGAAAATAATGAACAGGGATTCAGTGGAAAGCAGATCTATATTTTCACACACTTTTCCTAACACGTCCCAGGTCCATATACTGCCAATTCTCTTTGCTGCTGTAACAGAATAATGTAACAGACAGGTTAGGCATCTGCTCCAGGTTTTTTAGTCATGCATGTTGCTTCTGAATGGATGAACCCAGACAAACAGTTCATGTATGTGCAACAAGTATGATAAAAGAACACCATCACTGGCAAAAAGTCTGAAGAGAACAGAAAGGAATCCAATGGAAAACAAGTGCATTGGGAGTCATGTGCAAAGGACAGGGTTATAAAAATGTGGGTGTCTATCTTGTCCAGCTCTCTCTGCCAGCTGTAGAAAACAGATGTTATTTAGGGTACATCCCCATTTACAGATCATTTTCTGTGATGTTTTTAAAGTCCCTTCAGAACCTTTTGATGCTGTATATCCCTATAGTCTACTGAGGCAAAAGCTCACTGCCAGTTCTGTAGAGAAAAAAAGGGGGGGCTTTGTTTTTTATGTGCTCTTCTTACTAGCTATTTCCTACTAGCTCAGTGAGTGCCTCTGATTTTAGGACTTGCCAAAAATATTTGGCAAGTATTTGCCTTACCCACCATTGTGATGACTTTGTGGCAAGGCTCGATTACATAGTCCCTCATCTCTCCTCTCCAATAGCTACTCCACCAGCTCTTTCAGTCTTGCCCTTCAGGGCAATTGCTCCACACTCTAAATTATAGGACAATAGCATCATACACTAGAAAGAAAGACAGAAATCAGGTAAAAGTATTTTCAAGTTTTAAAAATTCATAGTTTCATATCTCTCAAGAAGAGAAGTTTCTATTTAGGATAGGTAGAAGAGATTATTTCAGAGAGCCTACTTGATTTAAATTTATATTTGGAGTATCAGTATTTTCTTTTACTGTGCTTAATTACAGGGAAGATATTACTCATGTGGTTCAAGTCATCAACTATTTAGAGTTATTGTCTTTGCCCAGTTAATTACTTGGCCATCATAAACACCAACAATATTTGCAATGTCGTTGCCTATTTCTTAAGCAGCAGATGTTAATAGAATGTACGGCTGATTTTATGAATGAATGGGGAATATATATGTATGGTCAGTGACTAAAAATATTCCAGAGAGATCTGGAATTATTACACTGTGCACAAGTACCATATTTTTGGTTACTCTGAATAGCCAACATATGTCTTTTTTTATTCTGAGCTATACTGCCTTTGTTTCTCTTACAAAATCTACTTTTAGCTTCCATAAGAAAGTTTTAGTCCCTTAAATGTGGACAACATGCAATCCAACTGCATCACTAAAGCTTAGAAACAACAGAGAAAAAAATAATTTCCTTTTCTGTAATGTTTAGTGGACATCTTGGACAAGTTGCTTTATTAAAATTTTAAATATTATTACAAATTATTACAACACCACATCAGGCTAAAGTAGTTTTAAAATAGACTGTAGTTTTTACTAGATGATATACAACCTAGCTTCAATATGTTACACAATTATTTCATCATCCATGATTACTGTTTATTGTGAAAATCTCACCTGTCAGAATAGGCTTCTTTTGTTGCAAGTATATGATCACTGTCTATAGTGAAATAGACAACTCCAACTTAATTTTAGTTTTCAACCTTTTTCTTAGGACAAGGTAACCAGTTCTCTAATAAACCCAGGCTTAAATTTTTTTCTCTCACCCAAATAAAATTCCTGCTTAGACATTTCTATTTGTGCACTCTTACTCTTGTTTGGTGCAGGTGGAAAAAAAATTCCTTTCCTGGAAGCAGTTCCGTATGTTCTGCAAAAGGCTATAGGTAAGGTATCACATTAGGAAGATCTGAGCTTTTCTCCTTGACACACGTTTTTGTGGACTTTTATGTAAACTTAGCATTTCCTTCCTTCTCTTATGTCCTCTAAACATTAATGTGTTCAAAATCAACGTAGTTTATTACACTCTAATATATGTATGCTACAAAGGAGTCCAAATTAAACAGCAATTTACCTGGGTAATACACATAAATTCCCACAACCTTACCATTAAAGAAAAAGCAGAGCACCTACCAAGAAAATTACCATGGACTTCCTACCCTTCCGATAATCATCTTTTGGAATTGATATGTGCCTTTGGGAGAATTAACAGTAGGTTAAAGATCTTGATTTACTTGAGATGCATATAAATGAAATTAAAAAGAACATTCAGACCAGCAATGATTTTAGTCCTTCTTCTCACCCTTCTGTTTACTTTAAACTCTATCTATTTCTGAATAATACAACAAAAAATATATTAGAGATGGCCAATCATTGTGTTTTAAAATAAAGCTTTTTTATGAAAAATGAAGCTTGCTTAAGGTGTTTATTTATTAAATTCTGAATGGGTTGGAGGGAAAAGAACAGAAAACCCAACAAAAGAATGTTCTATTTTTATTTTGTAGAAAACTTGAAATGAAGTTTTGCTTTCCATGCCTTGTCTAGAAAGAAAAAAATAAAGGAAAACAGAAATTTTAAAAAATCTTGACAAACTATGAAAAATAATAGACTTCTCGTACTCAAACAACATTAATGGCATGCTCTTGCACCTCTGCCATTTGTTACAATCACTTCAAGCAGACCTGTGTCACCTAGAAGAAATAGTTTAAACCACACCAACAGAGCTTGAGATCGATCTGACAGGCTGTTCTTCAGCTGAACATTGGCAACAATAGTCATTATCTTGTTCCTTTGACAGTGATATTGTTCTCTTTTTAGACATGCTCTTTTGCTGTATACCTTCATTTTCTTCTCTCACTTGGCTTTTCTATTCTTCTTTTTTAAAAAAAGGGAAGAAGAAAAGAAAAATAAAGTTGGTTTAAGGCAACTAGAAACAGAATCGGGGTACTCAGAGTCCACTTCTGTGCAGAAGTGGATCTGATTTTTTTTTTAATTCTGCCATCTTTTTCACACTCCATCTAACTGTCCTTCTCTTTTGATTCTTTTTATTAATTTGAGTATTCACAAGTACTTTAATGAAAAAGGAATAGCTGTTAAAAATTTTAATAACCCTCCACAGCAACAGCTGTCAATCTTGCAGCGGCTTTTCTTTCAATATACTTGTACAAAAATAAATTTTACAATCTTCCTAAGGAAATTGCAGAATGAGACATCTTTTAGCTTAAGATCATCCAGTTCTGACATTTGTCAGCCAAGCCCCACGTTGATTACCTTGTGTAGCAGATTGAGGCGCTGCAGTGCATTAGTTAAACATTCTGGAATGATTTTCAAGTCTGTATCTGAACAGGCGAGCCAATGTACCACTGTAATGTTGAAGGCTTTTTTCACTAGAGGGAGCCCAAATCCCTCTGCATGCAGTTACAAGTTCCCGTCCTGAGTTAGCAGTTACTGAGGAAAAGACAAATGTGTACTCCTGGACTATTTTTATAATCAATAATATTAATATGTTATTGCAGCAAAAAAAGGAGGAAATTCAAAAGACACGGGCTTGGTCCTGCTTGTAGAAGTTTACAGAATTTTGGCAGCTGAACTTAAATCCTTGGGTATAGCAACGAGTTATGACTTTGCATCTTAATACTGGTAAGGAAATTAATTTACATCTAATCATCTCATACTAATTCATGCTCAGAACAGGGCTGTCTCAGTGTCTCTGTTTTCACTGATGGAGGATAATCCAGAAGATATACTAATTTTAGAGTGCATTGCTAATACTTGTTATGGGACAGGCATGTTTTGAGGCTCAGTTTTGCCAAGGCAAAACAGGGTTAGTATATGGAAGAACAAGAAGTATGAGGGGCAGTACAACAAAGGGTTAGAGTAAACCTTTCTTCACACAGCTTTGGCAGTCCTTTTAACAGGAAGATTTTGTACAGGACCTCAGAGCTGATGAGGAGCTGTAGAACAGGAATAGCAGCATTGTTGCAGCTTAGCTTCATAACATGTACATTGTGCAGTAACTCAAAGGCAGCAATCACCAAGCAAGCACTTGGGGGAACTACACAACCAAATGTGGCTTAACCATGTTCATAACATCACAACTGGAGGACACAGTGTTGGTTTTGAGTGTAACAAGGAGAATGCTCAAATGGCTTTTAGGCCGAAAGACTGATCTTCTCCATAATTTTGATAATGTGAGAAAGGTCAAATCTTTTTTTATATGTACCTATGATGATTCCAGTGATGTTGAAATAACTGGATTTCTATTTGGCAAAAGGCTTCAGACAAAGAACAAAAGATTTGTATTTGGGGACTTAGGAATTTGGAGTTTTCTTTCAGGTTTTCTTCTCTCTTTCCTTTTTTTTCCACTCCCTTAGTAACTTCTGAATACTAAGGCCTTAAGTTACTGAAAAGCAAATTTAAATTTTCTTAGCTATAAATCCTCTTTATCCCTCTAAAAAAATTATACAAGACAGTTTAGTTATCAAGATTACTATTCTCTTTTGGTTATATTTGTTGGCTGTTTATAAAAACTTATTTAGAACTAACAACAGCTCACATCAACCCCACTGTATACATCACCACACATTGCTGTTTCTTTAGATGATTTACTGTATGAAAGGGATATAAGGGACAAAATGCTGATGCTGTTGGAACAAGATGATCATTATGGTCCCTTCCAACCCGAACTATCCTCTGAATATACTACATCAGATAGATAAATTAATAAGTAAATAAATAAATAAATACAATAACAACAAGAACAATAAAGAGAGCATCTGATCACTGGTTAATCTTGAAAGCAACATGTCTTTCTTAGTTTCTAATAGACAAGAAAATTATCATTATGTTTTTCAGAGAAATTTTAATGCACAGATCAAAATATCTTTTATATAATCCTTAATAGAGGATTCCTTTTTTTTTTTTCCAGTCAATTTCAACTTTTTTAACAGAAGCAAGTTTTACCTGTTATCCAATCTCATTGGTCTGGAGAAGAAAACATGCAAGAGAGTAGGGAAAGTAATTACTCTTTACGAGGGAAAAATAACTCTCATCTTTTTGAGAGTGTAGTAAAATGACAGAAAAGTCATATTTTGATATCTTTAGTGCCCTACATTTGTGCTTTGAACTTATAGTCATATATTCGCAAAGTTTGATAAGATTTTAGGCTTGTTTCAAGAAATTATGTAAATAATTTGGACATAAAAGTGGAAATTCCTACACACGATAGGAATTGAGGAACAGTAACATTTGTTTATTTTAAAACATCATCCTGGTCTAATCAAAAAACAAACTGAACAAAACCAAATGATAAAAACATAATGTTGACTTCAGAATCTAAAATCTCTTCAATCTGCAGACCTGGACAGTGTCAGATTGTGAATGCACATCCAGTATCTACATATTAACTACCACAGCAGCTTCAGGTCTCTGCCCTACTGACTCGTGACAGTCACTCCTACCCTTCCACCGCATTAGTGAGGTTAAGAGGACTTACAGCTGTCTCTGTTGATGACATAGTTTCCTTGTCCACAATACCTCTCCAAAGCACAGCAGCCTCATCGCCTTTGCCTTTACCTCTGCAAGGCCCAAGTCTCAGCGGAAACACAATGCACAAGGGATACTTTTTAAGGAGGCTCTCTCAGTGAACCCTGAAGAAACAGCACCTTACTTTGCATAACAGAACTACGCTTGAAAACCCATTAGAGATCTAATAAAGCTCTCTAAGTACAGAAAAGAGGAAGTAGCAGCTAAGCAAGTAAAGACTGCCTAAAAATGATCTGCACCATAGTAATAGTTACGCATTAGAGTCTGCATACCTGTAATGTATCCTAGCTGGGACAGAATTATGTTTCCTCATAGCAGTCTATATGGTGCTGCACTCTGCATTTGTGACCAAAATGGTGTTGATAATACACTGGTGCTTTGGTTATTGAACAGGGCTTGCACAGTCCAGTCTCTCTCTGTTTGTCACTCTGTTCCTGCAGCAAGCAGGCCAGGGGAAAGCAAGAGCCTGGGAGGAGAAGCAGACAGGACAGCTGACCCTGTTGGAGTCCAGGAAAGCTGGATAGCTTCCCCTGTTGCTTTGAGGTGTCCAAGACCCCCCCAAGCACCCCAGGGGGACACAATCTGTGCCCCTGGAAAAAGCTTCCAACACTCCTGGATGAATTGAAAGCATCGAACGTGTGAAATAGGTTTTAGTTTAGTTTATCACAAGGTGAAAAATTATAGTATAAGGTTTTGTAGTATATATGTACATGCAGGCAAGATGAAGGCTTTTGGGCATCGTCCCTAGGTCCTTCTTTCTTCTTCCCCCTCCATGTTCCACTGTGAAGTAGGCGTAGAATGATTGGTAGAATAGGTTTGAGGTAGAAGAAACATGTTAGAAAGATTTGATAGTCATTGGTACAAAATTGAAAATATCATACATTGTAATTAATTATTGGATAACAAGGTTTTAAAAACATGCTGCACACAAGATCTAGCAGCCATTGTAGTACAGATTTAACAGTGACAAGTCAGACACAGGCTGTGCTGAGAACTTGATAAGAAAACGAATAAATAACCCAAGAAACTGAGAAAAGAGCTTTGACTCCTTTCTCTATCTGGTATTGGACTTCAATAACAGAAGGAAAACCTCACGTCCAGAGGCTCAGGGCTTTTTCAGACCCCAACTGAACAAATGCAAATGCCATATGCCACATAAAGACCTGCTCTGCAGTCAAAACTGGGGGTGTAGTCTTTCCAAAGTAGCCAATTTTCAGACACCAGCTGGACACTGATGTGCTATTTAGAGATGGCAAGTCACTGCCTTGACAATAGTTGTTCTTTTTCCCACTCTTGTTCATTACCAAATTGTTCTAATCTCAACCTATAACTTTTTCTTAATACAAAAAGTAAGAAGTATCTCTTTAATCAGCTTGACTATTCAGTCCACAGATCACCTTGCAGAGTTTTCATACAAGGGGAAGAGAAATGTAGAGGCTGGTGTAGAAAGTGTATTTATTTTGTAGGTCAAATTAGTATGTAGCCTCTTCACATTTTCTTGGAAGGAATAAATTAATTATACAGAAAATAGTTTTTCCCATCTTTTATTCTATCAAAAGGAAATTAAAATTGTTGACTAACAAATTCCATTTTGATAAGCCCAGCAGCAATTTTGTGGGCCTTTGTACTTCAGTATAAGTATTTATACTGGAGGGTTATTACAAGTCAACTATGACTACTTCAGGACTATCTGTCCTGATTAAAATAATATAAAGATATATAAAACTAGCTTGACAGTTTAAAAGTATACTGAAGGTTGAATTAAATAATTCTGTTGGGTCTAGCTGGAATTCTCACTGATGCTCCTTCTATTGCACAGTGACAAATTGTACCAAATTTCACCAAGTTTCAGAATACAAACATAAGAACATGTTAGACCATGATTTTTTTACATTTAGTCTGAATTAAAGTTCAAGTGCCACTTAGTACCTCACCTTGTAACTTGCCAATGTTGAAACACCAGATGTAAAAATTATTAGAAAAATGATTCCCATTATTATTAAGAATTATCAAATAAAATAGGGCAGATACTTTACTAGTGTAAACTGTTCCAATGTTACAGAACTATATCAATTAATAGTGAATAAAAGTTGGAAAAAAAAGTTGTCATTGGAAAACAACCACAATTCTACTTTTGACAAATGTTGATTGTTCACTTACAGTTTTCTAGCATTTGTTTCATAACAAAATTTTTAATGATGTGGGAGATTTCCCCTGAATTTTAGTATGTGTTATGAAAAACTGGTATTTCAGACAGAATTAAAACTACTAATACTACTAAAACTACTACTGCTAATTGTAAACAGACTGTGAAAGGCTGTAGTTACACACTTTAAAAAAAAAATGTTTTAAAACACCAGCAACCTACTTACATGATATTAGTTTTCAAGTAGAATTTCCAATTAAGAACAGGTTACTTCACGAAGTAAGGAGGACAACTACTAACAAAAGAAAATTTGCTGTACTAAAGAAGTTTTAAGTTTTCATTTCAAATATCACTAATTTTTATTTATGCAAAGAATTCACACAAACTACATCTCAGATTTCAGGCAGACACAAGTACTAGAATGTACTGAATACGGACTTTTGCACAACAGCTACACAATAACCCAGAATCTGTAAGTGAAAAAGTACTATTTTCAATTTACCAACAGCTTCCCAGAGAGGAACGGCCGCACAGTATGTTTCTTTTTTATTTTCTTAATGTTGGGTAACGTTACCCACTATAATAATTCCATTTTCTTCTTAAGAATGACCAACAGTATAGTACAAACCTTAGAACTCCGTATAATTTATAGTTCAAAGAAAGACATGATACAGCAACTGATCCACCTCGATGGAGGCAATGTAACTTGTAAATGAAACTTCAAGAAGTCATGATCACATACTTAGCACTCGCACATAAGCATAAAAGAGGCAAATCCGCAAGATTTTAAATTATAGCACTGCTTTTCTCAATGTCACAGAATGACTGTTCAATTCTTTAACATGATCCTCAATGACATGAAAGTGATCTCTGTTTCTTACACAAATACTCTCCAGCTGAGAGCTGAAGTCTTGTCTCAGTTTGCTCATTCTTTTATACCATACTTCCTCAACACTTTAACCATAGGCTGCAGTATTCACTAGCTGTCTTGTTTTCCTTTCATGTGCTGATTCTGATGCATTGAATTTTCTTGGAAGAAAAAGATTGAGCTTTTGGGATTTGCTTCTTTATCCCAAAATCTGAAGTTAATCTGAAGTTAAAATCTGATTTCAGAATGAAAAAGGTTAAATCTTACAAGAAAAGTCTACCAGAACTTAGAACAGTTTAATTACAAGGTTCCCACACAACAAAAAATGCATGTGCAAATCCTACTTCTGAATCAAAGACCCCCAAAAAAAAAGTTTTACGTGTCAGTGGAGGACCCAAACAATGGATTTACTACCTTTTCTGATTACTCTTAACCTGTTCCTTCCTTATGTATTCTTTGTCCCTCTGTTGGCTGATTCCCAACGTTACATTCTCGTAAGGAAGAAACTACATAATATTCTGTTTAATTTTTGGTAGAGACATGGTCTGTAAATACAAAGGAGAGCTACTATTAACATCATCATTTGCAAGCACCTTTCCACAATGCTCCCTTTTGGATAATACAGTTACTTCAGAATCCTAGATCCCTTAAACATATTATATAATCAGTGTGTATTTAAGGAAGTGACACATACCTGTAGTATAATCCAGGCTTCTCTACGAAACTGTAGAATACATACTGTTACTCTCATTTACAAGCTGTACATGGGCCCCTAAGGTTGTTTTTGAAGGACAGACTTTCAAAACTAATTAAAAATACAAACAAACAAACAAACAAAAA
>JAWWMJ010000123.1:29893-73725 GCA_035047045.1 Vireo griseus
CACAAACGTGGGGAAAACGAGCAAAATCCCCTCCCTTGAGCACCCCGTGGAGCAGACCCTGCTGCCTCCCTGCCCGCCAGGCCGAGCTCTGCGTTATTATTCCACTTTAAGCTCTTGATTTTGGCTATTTAAAGCCGAGCTGCCAGGTGGGGTTTGCTCACCGAGCACCCTCCGCTCGTGATGGGAGAAATTGGGCAAGATTCGGGCTAGGGCTGCCTCATTTGTATTTGGATAGTTTTGTAAATATTTAGATATATTTAAGTCTGTATTCTAATTTTTTTTTCCGACACCTCGGCAGGGAAGGAGCCCAGGGAGGAGCGAGGCAGAGCTGCCGGCGGGGCTGGAGCTGCTCCTGCATCCCTCCTGCATCCTTCCTGCATCCCTCTCATCCCTCATGAACCGCTCCAGGGCTGGGGGGCTTCTCCCAGCAACAAAACCACAGTTGAAATAAAATATAACATAGAATAAAATGAAAAAAAAAAAACAAAAACAAAACCAAACAACAAAAAACCCAACCAAAACAACAACAAAAAATAAAATTTAAAAATAAAATAAAAATTATAAAAGAAAATAATAAAGCTTTTTAAAAGGGAGAAACATTTTTCTTTCCTTTTTCTCCTCTAAAAAAAAAAAACCAAATTAAAAGGCCAACCATTTCCTGGCCGGTACCTACCCCTGCCGCTTCTCCCAACAAATCTGAGGTCGTTAAATCTCGCTACTTGGTTTTTCATCACGGCAGAGGCGTTGCGCAGCTCCGCCGAGTAATTCTCGTCGTTCCCCGCCATCACCGTGACCACGGTCCCGTCAGGGACATCTCCGAGGGCCACGACCTAGAGCAGGGCCAGAGCATTTGAGGCTAAAATTAACCTTCACCGAAGCCACCGAAGCCCCCCCTAAACCCACACAAAAAACCCCAAAGCAAAACCAAAAGCAACCCGAGCCCCCGAGGAAGGCTGAGAAAATCGGATGGGGAAGGGGGAAAAGGAGCTGAAAAAGGGTTAAAAGCAGACGGGGGGTCCGCGAGGAGGGGTGAAGGGTGGGGGCCAGACCACCCTCGGCCCCATCGGAGGAGTCCGTGCGTTTATTTTGTTGGTTTCGGGATAAAAATAAAGCTGTGCCGAGCGCGGGGCGGCCGCGAGCGAGGCCCCGGAGCTCCGCGCCCGGCCCGGGGAACCGCCGGGACCGGCCCGGCCGGCGGGGAAAGGCGGAGACCCCTCCCGGGGAGCAGCGCCCGGAGCTCCTGGGCTTGGGGGAACGCGGTT
This sequence comes from Vireo griseus, assembly GCA_035047045.1. NCBI lineage: Eukaryota > Metazoa > Chordata > Aves > Passeriformes > Vireonidae > Vireo > Vireo griseus. Next base: position 31,156 of record JAWWMJ010000123.1, read on the forward strand.
TAGAGCCCCCTTCACCCCTCCGGGCTCCCCGGGGCTCCCTGCCCGGCTCCCCTCGCCTCTCCCCGGCTGGGTTTTGGCTTCCCTCGGCCGGTCCCGTCCCGCTCGGGGGTGGCGGGGATGCCCAGCCGGGGGTGCCCAGCCCGGGGTGCCCAGCCCGGGATGCCCAGCCTGGGGGTGCCCAGCCCGGGGGTGCCGCGGGGAGCCCGGGCAGCGCAGCCCGGCACCGGGGCTTCAGCTCTTCGCTCGACTTTTTGCAGATTAGATCTCCCTTCCCTGCCTCGCTCTCCCTCTCCCAGGAAGGTAATTAACCTCCATCTCATTAAACTTCAAAGTTGCCTGAGAGCTCCTAACTGTACGGAATATCTAAGATGCCGTGACCGCGGGGCAATGCGGAGACTTGATTAAAAATAATAAACCGGGCTATTTGATTAAAAATAATAACCCGGGCTCCCTCGGCGGTGATGTCAGGAGCGATTTAAAGCGAAAGGGGCGGAGGGGAAAGGCCAAGCGGGTCGCAAGCTCGGTCCCCCGCGAGCCGTCGGGGCTCGGCACTCACCTTGAAGGCGACGGGCAGCGTCTTGTTGCACCTCCAGTGCGACGGCAGCACCGAGCACAAGAAGTTGGGGCTGTCGGTGCGCACCAGCTCGCCGGCGTGGTCGGCCAGGACATCCACGACGGAGCGCACCTCGGGCCGAGCGCGGGCGCCGGGCGCGGGGGCCGCCAGCGCCCCGCTGTTCTCGCCCATCTTACCGCAGGGGAACGCCGTGGACGGGGGAGTGAAGCGCCTGCTGGTGCTCGGGTCTACGGGAATACGCATCACACCGGCGGGCGTCAGGGAGCCGGGCGGGACGGGCGGGCACCCGGCGGGGCTCGGCGGAGGGCGGCGGCGGTGGCCGTGGAAGCGCTGCCGGGGAGCGGCGCCCGTGCAGGCCGCGCCGATAGCGGAGCGGGCGGGCGGCCCTGCCTGGGCTCGCTGTGGGCGGGCAGCGAGAGAGCGGCGCGGGCGGCAGGGGATGAGAGTCGCGATCGGGTCGGCCCGGAGCAGAGAGCCGGCGGCGGGGAGAAAGTTTTGCCTCCGCCCGAGGTGTTTTCCGGGTGCCGAGGGCGCGGCAGTTCGTGCCGTCGCGGGATCGCCCGGCGCGCCCACTACTCGCCCCCGGGGTCCCCGGCCACGCTTCGCGGCCCCGCTGCGGCTGCGGGGCTCCTTCCGATCGCACTCCCCTCCCTTATCGCCATTGTTCTCGGGCCGGAGCAGCCCGGCGGTGTGAGCGCAGGGCACTGCCCGCCCCAGAGCGAGGTTTCCCTCACCACGTCCCCGATGGGCTCTGGGTTGGGCTGTGGCTTGTTTGAGGGGAGCACTCCGGGGGAGGCAAGACCCTAATCGCTTTCACACCGCTAAGGCTGTGAGGGCGCAACTCTTAATCTGATTATCACTGAGTTTATACTTGCGGCCCGTTTACCGTGAGCCTAAACTTTCTTTGGCTGCATCGAATACTGACTGCCTAGTGATCTGGCCTAGGATACTCATGTGTATGGAATAATGATCATTCCATCAAGGGGATTTTGCTGGTTTGATTTAGTGGGAACTTGTCTTAAACCGTACAGTCTTTTATCTTCCTGCTCCTACCCACAACTCTTAAGTGGGTAGCATTATGTGTGTTCCTGGAAATGCTTCCACTATGTTTTGTGCATGAAATACATTTCATGCACAAGCAAGTCTTAGGAGAACAGTAATATTTACCTTCCTCTTCAAGTAGGCATTTTTTCTTTAAAATTTAGATCTGTTTTGTCCTGAATCCAATACTATGTCAAAAGCTAAGACATGACATACTACTGTATGTTCAGATAGGCAGTGAACTGTTCTCATCTTCTAGTACTAAAGAACATGTAATTTCCATAACTTTTCCTATTTGGCAGCTAATAGTTCAGCAGAAGTTGGAATCTTTGTACCACCATCCATGAAAAGTTGCATGAAGAAGCACGATGGCATGAAGAGGTGTATGCTGGAACTCTGCTGCAGTCAAACAAACAGCAAGACAGGTCTTCCCTGCATTTTATGCATTTTATTTAGATCTTCAATTTTTTAAAATACAAGTAATATGAAGACCTGCAGTTTTCTTGCATTATTTTTTGTTGTTTTCACAGACAGCAGGATTTTTTTCTTTTTTTTTCTCAGAAAAGGAAATGGTGATAAAATGGTCAGCCATGAACAGGTAGCACACACAAAAAAAAAAGCTATTTTTGAATTACAGACATGACGTTAAACATGCCCCCTTTCACTGATGGAAAAAATTTTTTATATTTCTTTAATTGCAAACATACTTTAAAATTGTGTTAATGTTTTCCTTTGTGTTTTAGGTATTTCCAGAGAAATCGTGAATACCCACTGAGAACACTAAGGCAAACACAACATCTGGAAAACATACAGAGGACCAAGAAGCGGATTCCTGATATCCACCTTGTAACCTGAGTGGACTTTTATTTATTTTTTGAACTTTTTAGTATTTACAATGAATGGGCATAGTGATGAAGAAAGTGTAAGAAACAGTAGTGGAGAGTCAAGGTAAGCACTTGCTTATTTTAGTTATTCTTGGCTGTGTATTTTCTTATATTTTGTTTACTAAAACTAATTTATATTTAGACTGAGTGCTAAAGTGTGGTGGTAAGCAGGCAGATCATAATTAAGAAGGCTGGCTTTGCTTTCTTGGAGATGCTTAATGTGCTTGTTAGGTTCACATCATTTCAGCTAACAAGGGGAGTTATCTTGTATATGTCTTACATGATAAAGCTGAAGTAATATTAAAGCCATGTTGGCCTCCAGCAGAATAGTATCACTCTTGAAGGAAAAAAGGACCAAAAGTATCAAAAACATTGAAATACAATGATAAAAAAAAGCTATCCTCTATAAAGTGCAAGACACATGCATACTATATGTTGTATAAAACCCTTAAAGGGGAAGTGATTCACTTTGGTTTTTGATCCAAAATACTTTATGATTCTGTCATTCTCTAGAGCTGTTGAACTAGTATAGCTGAAATGTAAACTTCGTTTTCAGAAGTGAAAGGACTGTTTTCCAGCTGTGTTCTTAACTAAAAAGAAATCTAAAATCAGTCCTCTAATGTCAAATTACAGTCTCCTATCAGGTGCAGAATGTTCACCTGTTTGGATTATAATGTCCTTGCATCCTTCAGTGTGAGAGCCAGTTAGTAGGGGTGGAATTAAGTTTGCTTACTAGAACAGTTCCAAGTTCAATAAGCCCCTCCAGTGCTACAAAGTTTAGATTTCCAAAACTGGAAGTATGATAAACCTACAGGTTTAAAAATCAATTTGCCAATAAAAGGTGGGCATTAGACTTCTCCTCTAAGAGGTGGTTTGTGACTGTGCTGGTTTTCTGCCCCTCTTTCTGTCAGATCAGCCTGTTGAACTGATTAACTAATTCTGTCAGTCAGAGGGCCATAAAGAAAACTAAGTTCTGCAGACTGTAGAAACTTCCAGTTGGGTAGAGAGAGAGATCTAAATTATTGCCTCAAGAGAAGAAATGCAAGAAGAACATAAAACTTCCAGCCGATCAGTCACCATGTGCTGGCCATCAAACTTCTACAGTGTATGATGGACTGGGAAGACAGGGAAGAGAGAATTGTTTAGGTGACCCTGGGTGCAAATCATGATGAAACTTCTGAACAGTGAAACTAAAGAGACTTTTATAATTCTTGTGGATTTTTATGTCAAGTTTCCTATTAATACACAGGAGTGTCCTAGAAAGGCAGTAGATTTTCAATGTTGTCAATAATTCGTAGGCTCTAACACATAGTAGTTTTTGAACATTTCTGCTTCCTATAAAGTTGATACTGTTACAGTTAGCAAACAAGTTTGAAGTTTCTTCTGGGGCAAAATACTCCTTGTTACTTGAAAAAAAAAACCAGAACAAAACCTTCCAACAAACATGAACCTACCTGGGACAAGTTTGTGTGTGAATTTTCTTACTACTTGAAAGAACTCACCTTGCTAAAAGTCTGTGGAGAAACTGTTTTGTATTACCCTGTCACTGGCCATAATTATCTGTATATCAAAGTTATTTAAAAGCTGTAGCCATTCATAAGACTAAAACAATTAAATGTCATAAAGTTTCCGTGAATTTAATGAAAAATAAGTATCAGGAGGATGCACAGTACTCAAAACTTCGTATTTGCTTGGAAAGACTTTTTTCTTCATCTTCTATGTCCTGCTGAGTACATCTTAAAGCTTCAAAAAATTTAAAATCCAAACAGCTGTTTTTCCTAGGCTTGTGTCACTCAATAACCCTGTAGTCTAATTCACAGGCAGGCCTTGCAAACTTTATTTTCATGTTCATTATCAGAAAGCTGTTCTTGTAAGTGAAGCGAGAAAACTTGCCATTTTGAATGATGGAACCCTTTTCTTTCTAACCTAGTTCCTTTACTAAAATAATACAGAATATTTTAGTATGACTTCTCCTGGGTTATAGTTGTGTGCGTTTTTCTTTAATCTGTAGGTTTCCAGTACTCTAGATGATATTCACTCTGAGGTGAGATAACCTTAGCAAGCTGCAGCTGAAGACAGATAGTTTAATGTAACTTGGAAGTGTTGCTGTAATTATCCTTCAAATCTGGAAATACGAACTTTAGAGAATGGAAGTAGAAATTAGAAACAGATATGTTTAAGCTTTTAGTGATCCCATTCCATTCAGAATACTAGGGATGGAAATGAACTAAGTGAAGAAAGCAATTGAGAACTGTTGCTGGGAATAAATTGCAAAGAAGATCAAATTCAAGAATTAGTAAGAAAAAAGAAAAGATGAAGGTGAATACAATGATAATCAAAGCAGCAGGATTGGTGTTAACTAGGAGAAGTCTTTGAAAATTTGTGTCAGTTTGCAAATTAGATACTTTACAAGTGTGGTAAAGCCCGTTCACTTGCCTTGGGTGTCTGGTGTCAACTTCCATTGCTGTCATTCTAAAGTGATAATAAATAGAGCCTGATGTGGGGGAGCCACCATTACTACTTCAGAAAGTTAAGCAGTGGATCATGTCTGGATTTACAAAAATATACCATCACATGGTGTTCTCTGGAAACACCATGTCTTGAAAAAATTGTGGAAAGCTTGTAGTATTCTCAGCAATAGGAGGGCTGGAGAAGGGACTGATCATAGACCTTTGACTTGATGCACTGTGGTGAGGAATTGTAGCTGTCCTTTATTCACTGTGTCTAGCTGTGAAGGTGATTTTTTTTCTGAAGTAAGAAGAGAGAACAGTTTTCCACGCTGCTTTATACCTTTCCAGCATTACATCTATTCATCTGCCTGCTAGGTCACTAGAAAACTTTCCGTGGTTGCAGGTGTTGGTCCTGAAGTTCTGTTTTGCTACAGGTGGAAAAGTGCATGGCCACACTATTTGGATTTCCTGTGCCTATTTCAGCAACCTCTGAAGCTCTAAATCAGTACTAGAACCAAGCATGGTGGAAATTATTGTAAACATGGTTAACTGGTCTTGTTGCTTGGTGTTCTGATTTCTGTCCAGTAATCACAGTGGAGTTTACTTTGCAGCTTCTTGTTTGCTTGAAATAACTATTCCATGTTTTTAGGTTGCTCAAGGTAAAATATCACAGATACTGTTCATCTGGATAGCAAGTGAGTGTAGACCCAAAGACTTATTAGCAGTATGCTGAGAAGCTTACGTAAGTGGAGCATCTTTGTATTTTCTTGATAGCATTCAGAACGGTTCAGCGTACAAACTTCAAAATGAATACATATATTCAAGTAATAAGAAGGCTTAATCAGCAAGGAAGGGCAGTTATACCTGAACTGCAAGACAAGCACCAGGCAGAACAGGGACTGCAGCAGTGAAATGTCGGCACTATTTGAATGACAATCTGATTTCCTATCTCTTTGCTCTTCTGTGTTTCTGCAGAACAAAGTAGAGAGGGCTTGAGTAAACCTTCCTTTCCTAGGTAAAAAGGCATGTGCTCAGTGTAACATGAGTGGAACGTATCTGGCCATTTATTCAGTAAGTAGAAAGCTACTTACATTGAAGACTTTTACAAGTGTTTACACACTTGAAAGTTGACATTAAGAGAAGACAGTAATTTCAGTGGGTTTAATGTGCTTTGTGGATTGCGTAGTCTGTGGACCACATAATTAAGTAAAGAATAGAGACTTGGTCAACAGGCTTCAATTTACTATATAAATGCATACCTTCCATAGAAAGTAAAAAAGATTCATTGAAAGCTGTGACTTTTAGGTTCTTGCTTTCCTGATATCTGAGTGGGAGTTAAAACAGAAGTTGACCAAGCATATTTGCAGAATTACTTGCATGCACAGGTTTCTTTTTAGTAGGAGTTTAATAGATAATATTTGTAAAAGCAAGAGAGAGCATATACATATAACTGAATATATTTAGATACATACAACGTGCACAGGAATTCCCAGTACCTGCATGGTAAAGACAACTTTTGGTAGAACATACTGTAAACAGCTAGTGGATAAAGCAAGTTCTTGGCAGTATTTTTCTCTTTAATTAACAAATTGTTATTTTACCAGGAATAATCTCCTACATAATTAAGCATACTAAAGCATGATAAGGTGTCCAAATCCAAGTTAAAAGCATCTTTTAACTTCATTTTGGAAGAGTTCAGATAGTACGTGTATCCAAACCCAAGTATTTTTTTCCTAGAAACCTTTCCAACTAAAAGAAAAAATTGTTAATTCGTGGTCTGGCTCTCATTCTGCATGTGATCTTAAGTTTGGTTTTGGAACTCCTGCTGAGTTTATCCCCAGTTTTTGTCTAACTCAACTGGATCCCTTTACCACGTATTTTAGATAAAACTCCGCTATTCTGAGAGTTTCAAGATTTTAGCTGATGCAGGTGTTTCATGTTCCTCAAGACAGAGTGAAGTTTTGTGGTGCTTGTTTTCTTGAAGAAATGTTTTCTTGAAGAAATAAAACTGCAAAAGCTTACTACAAAAAAACTACAAAAGCTTACATAGCATTTGCCTAAAGAAACTTATTTGCTATTTTATGATTTGGCATTTAGAATCTGTTGCTTCTGCACCTTTTGAGAGGGCTCTTCATATTCTGATGCTTGCCTTCCTTCAGCTTGTTAAAAAAAACCCCACCAACCAAGCAACAAATGAGACAATCCATTGTCATCTCAGATAAATTTCAAAGACTCTGCAGGTAGTAATCTCTTTTTAGTGTGTTGAACTTCAGTTTGCTTTAATTGTTACTCTCTGACTTGCTAGTCTTGATCAGTAGGGTAACTTCGTCTAATGAATGCACTTGAAATCAGTGATGTTAAATTAGCTGTTCTTGGATCTGTTATTATCCTGGACAGAAGTCTATATTTTCTGTCAGTTCCTTTGCAATATGACTTGTTTAGCTTTCCATTTTAGGATTTCTATTCCTAATTCCTTGTTGTATGATCCTCTCAGGGGCACCTTGTTTTAAAGGATAAGCTAGTGAAGCTAAATTCAAGACTGTTGGAAAGAGCTAATGGCTCTGTGGTAGGATGCTTTCTTTAAGCCTTTATTTCCCCAAGGCATTCTCCAGTTTCATTGCATAAGTATTTATTTGGGGGAGTTAAAAAAAACCCAAACAACATTTGTTTTGACCTGTTACCTGCATTGATACCTTCTCTAACCTATGTTTGCTTCTTTCAAAGAGTTTGCAAATAAATACTGCATTCTGGCATAGATTTGTTATGAAATATATAGGGAGTACTCAGAGACAATGTTTACAAAAAAAACAGAAAAATTCCTTTCGTCTGTCTAAATTCCATACAAAATCAGATTTGGCATATGCTGCTGTACATATGCAACTATCAAGGGCTAGAGCTAGGAGGTTTCTTAAGTGCATATCCTGGAAAGTGCACATTCTAGACTTTACACCTCAGTTTGTCAAACATATATGATACTCATTTTTCATGTAGAACTTCCATCCTGAGACCTGCTGTTCATTTTCAGTATATGCTGTTGGCCTGCTATTGAAAGTTACTGCTGAGTGCTAAATTTTTCATCTTTACTGGGGTTTGTTTGCACAGCAGAGAAATAGTCTCACTTCAGCAATACCAAGGAGATCATCTTTACTGCTTTATCCATCACGTTTGTTTCTATTTTCCATATCCTTATGAGGGTCCACTGTTCTGCACAGTCTTTCATACTACTGTCTTAGTTTAGTTTGGAGAGGGGAGGTTGGGTTTTTGAATATTTGTTTTTTCTATTTCAGTTGAGCAAAGTGAATGCAATGTAAGGTTTCTTATTCTGGAGCACCTCTAAACACATAATGCTGTTTCCATATTATTTCTTTTTAAATAACTAATATATATAATTTGCTTGGAGATGGAGGAGGGAAGAAGGCTTATGTGACACAGAAGACAGACTTAATAGTAATTTCGTTTTGATTATCGGAGTTAAATTCCTAAAAGCATGAATGGTCTTCAGTGGTTAATCTTAGCAAACATTGCATCTACACCTCCTGTTGTAATCTTGATAGTGTTTATAATTTCTGTAGCCGTTTGGCTTCCTGGAATCCCAGTCAGGGAAGAAGGTAAGAAAAGAAGGCAAGTTGGACAACAAAGTAGAATTGGTTATAAGAGGTCAACAGTACAAGACCAGAGCAAGGGGTAGACATAGCGTGACATGGTAAAGTAGGGTGAATTTGACAAACCCAGATTCACAGTAAACATTCTCAGTTAACTGAGAATGAAGTCTGTTATGCTGATTATGTTAGGTAAAGTGACTGTTCTGCCAGCAGAGTTGAATGTAAAAAGTAGGTTCTGCACTGTCCTATAGGGAGACCATCTTGACTAAGTTTGGAAAGGGTGAGGGAGAGACAGAGGAAGATCCTAATTTGTGCTAACTGCCTAAAAATAGTGACATTTTCTTTTACTTATGTGTTTTAATCGGGATTTTTTTGGAAGAAAGAAAAAGTAGATACCAATGGCAAAAGAAAAGGTTGGTTAAGTTGTATCTAAGCCATCTGTCATATTCCACCCTAAGTATCTACTGGAGAATGAGTAATTTATCCACTGTTGAGTTTTGCTAAACTGTTTCCAATGGAATTAACTTAAGCAAAGACCCTGGCTTGTATAGGAAGAGGAATTGTCAAGAAATAACAGAGCTGGCATCTCCTATTCTGTAAGAGGAACTCTGAAGAGAGGAAACCAGAAGCCCTGTTCATGCGACAGTATTTGTGTGATAGCATTAAACAGCAGCAGACAGCTAATTGTGCTAGTATTCCAATCAGTGTTTGAGGAAATATGTAATGTTCTTTGCATTCTCCCCCTAGAGATATGATACCAGAATCTCAGTAATTAGTAATGTCAATTCAGGTGGTTAATTTTGTGAAAGTCAGTGGTGCTACTTTGCACTAATGAGCATTACTTGTTGCAAGGAACGTTGGTCAGATTAGGGACCCTAGTTAAACCATATCAGCTGACACTTAAAGCTCTTTGGCTAGAAAATAAATTGCTTATAGACTGTGCCTCAAAATGCAGGTGAAGTTAAAGAATCCCACAGGCAAACATGAAAGAGAAAGCAACCAAGGGTGTTACTACCTCACTGTGCTTATCTCCCTGTGTTTTTAGTACCTTTATTGCAGAACTTAGGTTCCGTTTCTTTAATGCAAGTAGACTGTCTTTCTATCAGACAGGTTTTTTGTCCTTATTGTAGCAATGATTTTAAAAGTCAAATTTTAGCACAGTATGAAATGCTCTCTCTTTTCATTTGGTGTGCAGTGGTAGCTTCCATTGAGTATTTACAGAAAATACATATTTTCTTCTTATTTCACGTTTCCTTTTCCACTTCAAGGAAAATTAAACCATTTCTGGAATTCTGCTAATACAAGTTGTTAAAATCAGAGATTACTTGTTAAAATAAGAGATTACTTGTCTTCATACTCTGAAAAGCTTTTAGACTTCTCTCCAGCTGATTATAATTATTTTTGCCTTGTTATAGCTGGCTGTTGGGGTGTCCCATTTCAGTAGATGAAGAAAATGTCAGCTGAGCTACTAAAACTATGTCTGAAACCTCTGTATGTGTTTTCCTATGAGCTTCAAAGACTCAAACAATTTGATTTCAAAAACTGGCAAACAGGCTCTAAATTTGCAGTGATGCTCGTAGACACTGCAGTGTGCTAGGAGTTCTCTATGCTGTTTTATTAGTCGTATCTGCAGTGTCATGTGCCAGGGAAAGGAGAGAAGGTATTACACCATGTAGTAGGTATGCTAAAATTGAAAAATACCAAAGACGCCTTTTTCATTTTAAATCTGTTTAGGGTTTTTTTTTTCCCTAGATTCTGTGTTGATTTCCACTGGTTTATGCTTCAGTTTCAGAACAGCAGTCTGAATAAATACTACCTGTTCATTCCTGTTGGCTTTTTCCATGTCTTCCTAGGCACTTAAGAGTGTTTATGAAAACAGAGTCTGTTTTGAAAAGCTTTGTCTGTTCTCTCTTTGGATAGTATTGACACCATGGGAGACACTGGAGAGGGCAACAATATCAGTGTCAGAAAAAGTTATTTTTATATATCCTCACCAATAGGTAAAGTATCGCTGAGGACTGAGTGTGTTTTCAAAGTGAGGCAGTGCATACTGTTCTCAGCATTGTTTGAATTGTGTAAATACTACAGTAACTCAAAGTAAAAGTAGGAGCAGTTAAAGAGAAATTTACAGTTCTATGTTTCTTGTTTCTGCATTCCCCCTTTACTATGAGATGACAGATGTAAATGCTCTCCTTCAGTGCCTGTGTGTAAATGTTTATACCTTTTCTTAAATAATTCCTTCTTTACTCTTAAATTTACCATCTAGCATACTAGGATTTAATCTGAATTACTGCTCATATGGAAGAGGGTCATAGTTAATTCTGCAAAAGGGATTAGAGATTTCTGTTCATTTTTAATAACCAAGGCTTACTTAGTATGTCTGGGTTAAGGAGAAAAGAGGACATCGCTCCTTAACATTTTTTTTATCCCTTAGTGTACTGGTCTCCAAAATTGGTGTTTACTCACTGCTGTCAGTATTTAAGCATGCATTTTTATGAAGTGTTTACTTATAATAATACTTGTACTAAAACCTACCTTATAAAACATACACATAAAATAGAAAATTTAAAAGTGTGAGATAAAGATTATATTTGAAAATGCTGGGTTTTTATTGGTAAAACAACCGTTTTAGCACTTACTAAAAAAAAATTAAGACTAATCTTGTTTATTAAAATCTTGGTTTAACATTTTGTGGCACAGTGGCTTGAAGGTATGGTTCTTTGTTAACGTTCATTTTGGTACCTTATTTTAATGACCAGCACATCTGATGGAGATACCTAGCAGACATACATGGCCTCAAATGGAAGAATTGCATTGTTTACTGTACTTCCTAATTCATAGTACTGGTTTTTTCAGTCCCATCAGCTAATTATGCAAAGGTTTTTCTTAAATTTTGCGTAGTAAATTTCTGTCCACCCTGTCAGTTTCTTGCGTATTAATCTGAAGGGATTGCAGTTTTCATGTTTTTAAAACAGTTTAAAACCCACTGGAACTTCTTGGAAGATTTTTTTAAAAGGCTAGAAATTTTTATCTCCCAGCTTTTAATGTGTATTGATACAATAGCTTTTCTAGGTGACATGCATTGGTTTTGGTAATAAGATCACATAATGATGGAAGCCTTTCCAAACATCTGTTTCAAAAATGTTGGCTCTATGGCATGAGTTTCTTTTGAAAAGTAGGTGTTTTTGCATTGTTAAGGTGTCACTTTCACTTGGAAGGAATACATAAAGTCTCTTTATTTTTTTCAAAAATATCTGCTATATAACATACAGTATACTGGTAACAAATTGTTTCCACAGAAAGGGTCAGTATGTCTGAAGCACTTGTCTTCTTTTTAAAACAAACAAACAACACCCTCAGAGCTCACCAAACACTAATACTCCTGGTCAACGGTGCTTCTTAGCAGTTCAACCCCTTATGGTATAAATATTTTTTATGTTCATTTCCTATCTTGTTACAAAGTTTTGTAAATATTTTACTGTTTAATGGACTTGTTTTCATAAAATTAAGAACATCAGTGACTCCCTGCATTCTTCTGGCTCCAGATTCTTTGCTGTAATAGCTTACCTTTTGTTGATGGAGTGGATGAATTTAATTTGTACTGCAGTCTTGTATCGCCCCTACTAGTCTCTGGTTTTTATTCCAGTCAAAGCAGCCACACATTCTTAGTTACGTTTGTACAGTTTTTTCATAAAACTTTTTTTTTTTAAATTAAAAAAGTAATTGATAGTACTGTTGATAAAATAACTTCTCTAATGCTTTTCCTGTAGTGACTTAGGAAAAGTAATTTTTGGTGTATTTCATTATTGAAACTCCCGAAGTTAGGACATGTTAGAAGCATCTGTACTTTCATCCAACCATAGAATAAACCTCCTGCAATGGATGATTTGTTCTAATACTTGTTTCTTCAAATCTTCAGCAATGTTTTCTCTGTGTCTCTCAACACTATTTGCTGACAAAGAAATGCGCTTCAGTTTGTCACTGTTGTTTTCCATGCATTATTTGAGCTATTTCTAAGCAGCAAAAACTCAATTCTGTCATGGCATGTGGGGTTTTTTCCTTTGATCTTAGGTAAGATAAACTCAGAACAGGCTGTTAAACATTTATCATTAAATTAAGGGACGTTTTTTAAAGTACGAGATTGACTATTGCATTACTTAAAACATTGCTGGAAAAAATGAAGGTTTATCTTTGTGTTTTGGATGGTTAGTTTGCAGATGTCTGGCTAATTGTGATGGTTTCATGCTACCATTGGCTAATAGTTCAACATACAATACAGATTTAGGGTAAGAGTAATTGTTAACACAGGTAAGTAATATTTTGAATAGTCTTGGTAATTGAAATTTTCTTTGATTGACCTTCTTGTCAGATGTCTAAATTGTCAATGTCTGTTACCTTGGAGTGTGGCTTATGAAGACCTTGTACGGTAGTAGAAGTGTCAGTGCTGCCATTTTCTTTTCACATGCACTCACAGTAGTCAGTACTTTCAGTCCATTGTTTCCTTACAGGACTCTTTTCCTTACAGGACGCTTCTCCATTCTGTACTGGTTAATTTGATTAAAACTTAAGTAATAGCATCCATGAATCCACCTAATCAGGCAGAGACAAACTGCAGTCTGTCTCACTGCAGACAGGAGGAATGGAGTGATTAAGCCACTGTCACCCGTCCGGGTTGTGGAGCACATACTTTCCCCAAGAGTCCCACAACTGCCTTATGTGATACAGGCCCGTCAGACACATGGGCTGAGTGAGCTTGCAAGTGTCAAACTGTGTATTAAGTACTTGAATGTTTGCAAAGCTGAATTAGTGGTTTGGGGGTTTCTTTTTTCTTTCTTTTTTTCCTTTAAATTTCCTGGGTTGTTACTTTGTTGTGGCTTTGGGTTTGGGTGAGATTTTTTGGTTTTGTTTGTTTTAGATAAAAATAAATCCAAATAGCAGTTCCAGTATGTTCTCTACATACCCTCACGAGTTGTCTTGCACACTTCCTGGTTGTGTGTGTACGTACCTCTTTAAAAACCACTGTCTTCTCGTGCCAGTTTTGTCTTGTCAAAGAAATGTGGTGAGGCTGGGAGAGGAGGAAGCTGTTTCTCTTTCAAAGAACGCCTTAGGGCAAATACTGCAGCTAAAAGACTGGCTCCTTAGAGGATGATAAAGCCTTTAATTAAATACTGACCATTCCTCACATCAGTTTGAAGCATGGACTGTCTTTATCACTAGGAAGGCTGCCTTTTAGAGGTGGTTTCTCGGTTAAGTTCTGAGGCAGGGTCACTCTGGTCCTGCTGATGTGATAATGTGAAGCAATGACTCCTTGTTACATTTTGTTTAGGTCAGCACTACATGTGAAACAAAAAGTACAGATAACGTCCCAGTGATGTTATGTCTTCAGGGGCAAAGTGCTAGAAATGGTTGGTCTCTGTGTTTAAAATTTATATGATATAGTAAACTTCTAGTATCTATGCTGAATAGAAGTTGAAGTCGAAAACTGCTGCCACATTGGGGTTTCAGTGAGACTTCATTTTCACTGCCCCATTTTTTTCATTATGGACACTGCTTAAGAGACATGGCTAGAAAATGCCACAGATACATTTCACTTTTCCATTTGTTATGAAGAGAAAGATAGTTTTTTATTCTCCTCTTTATGTAACTCTTCTCCTTTTCTCCCAAGTAAGTATTTGCATATTTTGGTGGATTTCTTCATTTTTAGAGAAAGTTACATAGGACTGTGGTTTTACTTCATTGCTGCTGCTTTCTTACAGGTATTTTGTAAAAAAAAAAAAAATAAGGTGCTCCTTTGTATCCAAAGTGTATCATTAGTTGAGTCTGATGTTAGTCTGAAACTGTCTTGCATGAGATACGTGTGGAAACAAAAATACCCAGTTGATAATCAAGTCTCTTCTTTCTGTCTGCCATGTAGATACAGAGCTTTAGAGGTAATTAAGAGCTAATTCTTAGGCTGAAAAATTCTGTTCAATTTGTGTTTGAATAGATAGCTAGTCCTGTTAGACAATAGAGGAGTTTTTGTTGTTGTGTTGACAGAAGAATGTCTTTAAACTTCTGTGTTAAACAGAATACTATAATTGGAAGTGTTGGACAAATATTTTTTTTTAAGTACAGGAAAAGCAAGGGGACAGTATGCATCCAGAAGTGTATAATATTTTGATCTTGTCATAAACATGTACTCTTTTGGATCTTTGACTTAAATGATAAAAAGAAAAATACTTATTTCCTCTCTAATACTGAAAATACCTTATACACTGAAAACTGAGCCCTAAACCTGTAGTTCTTACTATAGGACGTGTTTTTTGCCTTATGTGCCCCATCACTGTTACTGTTGGTTCAAATCTTTCAAATTTCTCTAGAGGAAATAAAGTCCTTTGATGTATGGACTATGGCAGCTATTGGGGATTTGTAAGTATTGTATCCCATGCAGTGCTGCTTGTCTATACTGTCTTAAAGATCTGCGATTTGTCTTCACTGCATATGTTTATGCACAGCTTATTTATTACTCCACTTTTTACCTCCTTTGCAAACAAGAGCTTTACTTTTCTGACTCACGGTGCTGTCTTTGTAGAGTTTGTTTCAGTTTGAAGCAATGTATGAAAGTAGATGATAAAAGAAACATTGCTTTGGTGGCCCTCAGACCCTGTCAGTTACTTGTTCTGTAGCAGTGGGAAAGATTTTTGCTGTTCAGTGAAAATGAAGACCTATTCGTTAGTCTTATCTAATTTTTTTGATACATGATGCAGTTTCATGAAGACATCTGTGAATGTGTGGTATACAGGAAGAACATGTAGTTCACACAAGTTTCACACAACTGCATTAGTTTGGATTATTATAGTTGAAGTAAGCTCTTCCCAGCACAGACTAGCCTTGTGTGTTTGAACTCCTGTAGTGCTTTTTATGAGTTAATTTCAAACTTTTTATGCATGTACGTATACTAACATAGATTACTAAGATTTTATAAATGTTTCAGCAAGTCCTGGCTGTTTTCCTGGTTGTAACATTGCTTGCTGGTGCTCAGTTTGTCTTTTCCCCTTTCCTTGTAAAATAAAAAAGCTTAGTAAGATTTTTTTGATGCTATAGTCTTTGAATTTCATTTGACTATTTTTTTCTGTTCTGTGTACCATATGTTAATCTCTGGTAGGAATCCTACATTGTCCTTCATGGATGGTGTCATTAGGGCAGCTCTAAATCAGTTGTGGTGAACTTCATTATTTGTTTTTTCTTCTTGTGATTTCATTATTTTCTCTCCCCATCTCTATAACTTCTATGTCCAGGTTTGTTTTTTGTCTTGCATTCATTAGTCATGTGGTTAAATTAAGAGTTTTACACTTTGTCAGATGTTACTGTGAGTTGTGATGCAGTTGAGTTGTATTAGGCTGCTTTTCTCCAAATCAGGCCAATTTATTTTGAAAAACTGGGATTATGGAATAACTCTTACTTTGCTGATCCTTCTTGTAAGTCTAATGGGAATTCATTACTAGAGTCAGAGCCTAGATGAGAGCTAGCTGTCAAGGTAGGGAACCTGTGTGTTTTCTTTGAATACTCTATGATCCACATCAATATCCACATGTTGTCATGTTGGTATTGTTTAACAGAGACCTTAGATGACAGTTAGCTGATCTCTTTTTAAATAATAAGATTTGGCATAAGCTGGTTTTCTTTCACATCCTGTTCTACAGCAAATAACATCCACTAGACTTCTATTTTCCTTATTTCAGTCCCTTTGGTTTTGAACTTATGCTTCAATTCCTGTGAAGAACATCAAACAACATAAAAGTTCCCATCAATTGTTTATCCCTGGAGATGTCCAAGAGGCATTTGGATCTGGCATTGGCTGCTGTGGTTTAAGGATTACAATGGTAGTGCTGAGTTTATGGTTAGATTCATGGTTAGACTGGATGATCTTGGAGGTCTCTTCCAACCTTGATAATTCTATAATTCTGTCTAATTAGTGTAATTCTTGCTTAATTATATAAGTAAACTATTTTTTTCATCTTTTCTGTTATCTCTCCACCATTCTCTTCTGTAGCTGGTTTAGATGTTTCTCATTATGTTAGCAAGTTGACCAAGATATCTTATTCCAATGTTAGTTTCCCCATGCTACCTTAGAAAACAGACACTTTGCTTTGGTTGCCTCTGTCTCTGTATGCAATTGAACCTATGGTTAGCACTGTATTAGTGTGTGAGAACTGTTACACTGCTGTATGGAAAACTAACTTAATTACCCTCTGTAGGGCTTAGTGTTTTGCATAAATTTTTGATTTGGTAATCCACGTTATTATTGGGGTCTTTGAGCAAGCCTTGTCCTGCATCAAGGTACTTGATTCCTTTCCCCTCCCTCGAGGTTCTGTAGGATTTACATATTTTTGGTAACTTTTTATGACTGGAACTTTGGTTGGTATTTACTTGTGTCTCCATGCTGAGTTTTCTTCTGTATATCTTCATTTATAGTTAGTGCTGCCTTCTGTAGTCCCCCTGACATGTACTTGCAGCACTTTGCTTTGCTAAGAAATATGGTTGTTTTATAAATGTGTGATTTGTCCAGTATTAATGCAATGTTTGTGTATAAAAGCTCTATTACAATGAAAATCTCTTCAGAAGACAATCATGGAGTGTCATTAATTTCTGGTGTCATTTAACCTCTGGTCATATATTGTAGCGTCGTATTTTGTAACCTGCTTTATGGGCAAATTAGGTTAGTGTTATAGTACCATGCCTGAAGTAAGACTTTGATGAAAGAAATTGAAAATTGCAGAGCAGCCTTGTTGTTTCCTAGCTTTCCTCTCAGCAAGTGCAAGGAACCCAGCAGCAACATGTTTCTCCAAACCTTGCCCTTCAGAGCAAGGAAGCTTCACCACGGTTGCTTTGCCCCTCTTCATTTCACAGTTGCTGGTTGCAGATGGCTGATGGAGATGCCCTCTGCAGGGATCTGTTTATAAATAGCTTCATTTCTTCTTCACTAGCACAGTTTTGTTGGTGGCAGCAAAAGCAGAGGAGTGATTTTGCTTTGTTTTGCCGTTTAAAAATAATGTCAGTTAAGTATATTCTGGGGCAGATGATCAATCTTCCCTCTCCCCCACCTCACCTCCAGCTGACTGTCAGCCAGATGGTTTGTGCTGGCAGAGATCAGCCGGGCTTTGATACAATTTTGGCTTTAACATTTTCAGTTCTGATTTCGTGTTTGCTCTGTTTTTTAAGCGTTTCAGTCAGTGTGTACATAATGTGAAATTATTTTGCTATGTGGTGTTTCTTTCTCATGATATCTTTGAAATACAGTATTAATCTAATGAGGAATTTTACTTAAGTTTCAAACTCACCTACTTTGTGAAGTTGTTCTAGAAAAACAAATGCTGTAAAGTTTTTGAATGGTCATAAAATAAGTATTTATCTTTATTAATGTGTGTTCTAATTACGTTAAATCTGGTGTAAAATGAATATACAGATGAAATAATTTAACAGGTCAAGTGTATGCCAAGAAAGTGCATTAGCTCAAGTTGTACCACCTCTGACAAATTCAGAGTTGTCTGCGTGAGAAAATTTTGTGCTGCTCTTTTAACAGAAATCACAGTCTGCAGCTTTTTGTTTTGCTTTTTAGGGAGTACCACTGATGTATGAAAATTGAAAACAGTATTGGATAGGTCTTTATGAAGTAGACTAAACCATTAGTTAATATGGCATTTGATGGAGCTAAGGAGGAATCTTGAAGGGGGTGAAGCTCAACAGTTTGTGTGGGTACAAAGCATTTCCACCACGTTTATTTCCCCTGTGTGACTGTGCCGTATTAATTTGAATGGTTTTGCTTTATCTTTATTGTGGCTTCACATAGATTGTCTAACTACTCTTTGAATTCTTATTCCCCGTTTATTTTTAGCTTTATTCAACTCAACTTATTTAGTCAACTAGCTCCTTTTGTGTGCTACCCATTTATCTGGTCTCACTTAAAGGTTGAGTTATAGGTAAAGCTGAGGTAACTTTCTTCTTTAAATGCTGTTACCTTGGCAGTTGTGTAATATCTTACTAACTTGTCATTGCAGCCGATCAGATGACGATTCTGGGTCAGCATCAGCTTCTGGATCTGGTTCAAGCTCTGGAAGCAGTAGTGATGGAAGCAGCAGCCAGTCAGGCAGCAGTGACTCTGACTCTGGTTCAGAGTCAGGCACTCAGTCAGAATCAGAGTCTGACACATCTAGAGAGAAGAAGCAAATTCAGTCTAAACCACCAAAAGTTGACGGATCTGAGGTAAACAAGATACATAAATGAACCCTTTGGTGGGAGATGGCAGAGAAATACTAAAAAGTCTTTTGAAATTTTCGAGAGCAGTGTTCATTTAAAAAATAAAAAGAGGTAATGAAGTGTTCTTAATTTGATTTTACTTTGATTGGGTTAGTGACAGCTTATGTTTTGTTGCCTTAAACATTGGGCAAGTTTCTCATGTGTAAGTACTTAAATCTGTGCTTTTAAAATTCTCACATTTGTAAGTATTTTGAGTTAAAAGCCTACCTAAATTTCATCATATAGAAGCATGTACTAATTTACTGGAACTTATGGAAGACAAAAACACACATCATGTTATTTCTGAATTCTGTTTTTACATTGTTTCTCTAATGCTTTGTTTCATTGTATCATTAAATGTATGAAAATTTCTAGCTTATGTACAGTTTCTTAATAGTCAGCTAAGTGCAAGAAAAAGTGGTGTTGAGAAATGTCTTCAATTCAATGGGCAAGAATTATCTGCACTCTCCCATGTTTATGGAGTGGTATACCATATTTATGAAGATAGTTATAGATCAGTTACACCAAGAACTGAAGACTGTTAAGGATTCTCTCTTAAATTTTTTTCCCATGTACTGAAGTATTGCTGTATGAAACAAAATCATAGAAGTCAAGCAATCTGAAATAATTTTTCTGTGTGAATTTAAAAATGTACTTTATTATAAAGTTTTGCCTTAAAATTTCCTGCACAACATGGTTGGACATGTTGCAGTAGTTATCCTGGTGATTAGCATATAACATTCTGTTTTGTAGAAATGTTAACATTTTAAAAATCTGTCTGATATTGTTAATTAATGCAGTATTTTGTAGTGAAATTTTTTAATTGATAAAATTACTACTACTTAGGAGAAGTAAATAGTTGGTAAACTGGAGACTTACAGTATGTTTAACTGACTCTTGCATCTCTATTCCTGTTTAGTTTTGGAAGTCTAGTCCAAGTATACTTGCTGTGCAAAGATCAGCAGTGCTGAAGAAGCAGCAACAACAACAAAAGGCAGCCTCATCAGACAGTGTTTCCGAAGAGGTGATTAATGTAACTTAGATTTTTAAAATGTACACATCTGTCTCATTGTCTTACACATTAAAATAAAATTAAGAGCAAATGTATATTTTCTGAGTGTGCATAGAAGTCTGAGGTTAGCCTATAAAATTAACATTTTAATAACTGAAACTGAAATTAACATTTCAATAAATGAAATTTTTATAAGCAAAAGTAAAGATATCTCTGGTTACTTGTTTTCAAGTGAGTTGTCCCAACATTATAGCAGTTTCGATTTTGTGCTGGTTTTAGCTATTCTGTGTTGTCTGGGCAAAAATTTCAAGCCACATGGTACTTTAATTGTATTTTTGGCTTCTTGAGTTTTGTAAAGATGGATAAAAATGCAAAAATATTTTTTCAATATGTTTTTGTATAAGTTGTCTGCTGTGATTTTCAGAAATTCCATATGAAGTAGAAAACTAATGTTTACAAGTCTTGTAATAGTTACTACAAAAGAATTCTTGTATTTTAAGAATGAGGCTTATATTCCAGGTATTTCAAAACCTGATCATAGGCTAAAGAAATGTTGACTTTTTGCAGTAGGAACATCTTTTAAGAGCGCTAGTCGGGACTATGAAATGGAATTTATTTGTGAAGCAATCTTTTTGTCCTGTACTACAAAGACTTTGCCATGTAGTCACAGTCATTTGGTTGGATTTCTGGTTTTGTCTGATTTAACAGCTCATCTTTTAAACAGAAGACTTAATCACCTATCACTAAAATAGTAATTTACCACTTTTGAGCACTCTCTTCCAGAAAGATACTTTTCAGGATAAAAGTTATTCTAAATCTAGGTTTAAGACAATGAGATTGGTCTTAAGAAAATATAACTTTAAAAGGATTTGTGTTTTTTCTTCTGTTATAAAGAGAGAACATGCTATTCCCAAAATTTTCTTTAACTGGTGTTTTAATGTGAACAAATGTGGAAGGTGAAAAAGCTCTTCTGGGTAGGAGATTTCATTAGGATTTTTACAGAGCCATTATTTTGATTAATGTGGAACAGCTTACACCCTGACTTTTTATGATTCTAAATTAACACATAGGCACAATGTTAATTTTTTAAGATGAGGATTTTATGTGGTGTTCTCCAGAGTGGTATTGGCACAGTGTATTCATAGGTAGATAAAGAGAAAAACAATAGCAGTCCTCTAACAGCTAAACTGCGAGGCATGAAGAGGGTAAAACATGAATAATATGCTTCCAATTTGAAAGTAGAAGTGGATGTATCTTTTCAAAATCTACTTGTTAGAAGTACTTAATTCTTTTTATAATAATGAATTGGGTTTGGTTTATTTCTTTCACCTGCAGGACTCCTCAAGTAGTGAAGATTCAGTAGATGACTCCTCCAGTGAAACCAAGAAGAAAAAACATAAAGAGTAAGATATTTTCCTAAGTAATAGCACACATTTTTAATCATATGCTTGAGTTCTCTTTATAATTTGTCTTGATCTTTCATTTCCAATTTTGTAATTTTTAAGATAAACTCTCAAATGAACATCTCTATCATGCTAGTTTCTCAGCAAAAGAGTCTGCAATATTGTTTGAAAACATTCATCAGTGCTTTTATTTCTAAAATACTTTGTTGCAGTTTACTTTTGAGTTGGAAGCCCTCCCTAAAAATTCTTGTGGACATGGGAAACTACTTAAGTAGGTTGTCTCACAGCAAATTCAAATTAGAATCACTTAGTTAATGCAGATGGATCTTTTGGATTTTTGTGGGATTGCTTTTGTTTCTTTTTTCCTTTCCTTGGACATGCTTAAAAGTTGTTATAGTTTTAATATTAATATTTATTAAGCTATTAAGATTGAATTTTCCTGTATAAAACCAGAGTTTGAATCAAGATACTGTACATCATCTTTCCTGTCACGAAGTAAAAAATCTCAGTTAAGCAGAAATAAGAGGATTCTGCTACTCAGTCACAAGTGTCTTACTCATAATGCCTTACGTGGCTATGAAGCACTGATATGAGTTTAGTGGGAGCTTTTGGGAGCCAGTGCCACTCACCAGTTGCTGAAATTCAGGTTTTTCTGTGTTTCTTGAATCTGCCTCTAGTATTTTTCAATTCTTGTGCCAAAGTTGTGATTCTTCACATGGCCACAGAGACCATAGGCACGAGACAATATGGGGCTCTCCAGAATACAACATCATAGGACTTTATGATTTGAACAAATCTAAGTTCTGATGAATATGTGTTCTGGGTAGACTTGCTAAGTGCTTTGTTTTCTTAATGTCATGTTAACTCATTTCTTCATGCTGAAAGTTATATAGAAATCCAGATTTTTGTTGTTATTTTAGATTTTAAATCTACTTCTTGAGAACTGAAAACTTAGTCCAAATCCTTCTTGATGCCATTGGACATTTTTTTATTTACCTTGTATTCGCTAATGACAAATTTCTGTCTCGTCAACTGAAATACCTGTTACAAGGTTTTATTTCTGTGGAGAGTCTTGAATTTGCAGCAGATCCCTCATGGATAAATAACTGTTCTTAAAAATGAAACAACATGAAATTTCTGTTTTGTCTTTCAATATGCACAGTGAAGACTGGCAAATGTCAGGATCAGGGTCGGTATCGGGAACTGGTTCAGATTCTGAATCAGAAGAAGAACAGGAGAAAAGCAGCTGTGAAGAGAGTGAATCTGACTATGAGCCCAAAAACAAGGCCAAAAGCCGGAAGCCTCCAAGCAGGTAAGAAGCTGGGCATTTGAATGCTCCCGGTACTATCTCTAAAAAGCAATTGAGTATTTACTACTACTATACATGCCACTGAAAACAATAATACTTATTGAGAATAAAAAAGCACTGTTTTTTTAAATATACATAATATGATAATATATTAATGCTTTCTAGTGAATAGCTTTTCCTGTCTGCTTTAAATGAAAGCAGAGTAATTGAATATTCACTAAATACATGTATTCAAAAAGCAATGCAGAGTTATTGTTGTCCTTGTTGAAACATCATTGTTGTGTCATACATTATTGTCTTCAAGAATTAAGCAGAAAAGTGGGAAAAAGAGTGCAGGACCAAAAAAGAGGCAACTTGATTCATCAGAGGATGACGAGGAGGAGGATGATGATGATGATGATGATGATTATGATAAGAGGGGATCTCGTCGCCAGGCAACAGTCAATATTAGTTACAAAGAAGCTGAAGAAACCAAGACAGATTCTGATGATTTGCTAGAAGTTTGTGGAGAAGATGTTCCACAACCTGAAGAAGATGAATTCGAAACTATAGAGAAATTTATGGATAGTCGAGTTGGCCGTAAAGGAGGTATTTTTTTTAAGAGTTTTTAAGATTCTCATTAAGATCGTGGTGCAACTTTAACGCATATTCTCATCTACAGGTTAAAGAACACTAATCTTAAAGTTACAATGAAGTCATACTGTTTCACCTTTCATATTCCTAAGAATGCTCCTATTCCCATCTAAGTATTGCAGAGTAACATACAGAAAAATTGCATACCTAAGTAGAAAGTAAAATTCAGGTAGAAGATAACTCTGTATTGCATAAATGCACACCATATTGTTATGACACTGGACAGTTTGGTGGTACTTGATCAGTATAAATTATGTAAATGGAGCAGAGAAACTAGACTAGATAGGAGAGCTGACTAGTAGTCTGAACATTAAAAGATGGTCTTGGCAAGGCTGAACCACTAAAATCAGGATTTCAGTTACTGCAGTACAAATACAGAACAATGTGTGGAATGGCTACAAAAAATGCACCTAAAATTGCGATGGTATCTAGCAGTTCTGCTTTGTATTTGAGTCTGCAAGTTAAAATCCCAGACTGAGAGAACAGTTTTGGTTGGAGGGGACCTCAAAGATCACCTAATTCCAACTCCCCTGCCATTGGCAGGTATACATTTCACTACACTGGTTTGGTCAAAGACCCATCCAACCTGGCCTTGAACACTTCCAGGCATGGCAAGTCAACAGCTTCTCTGTGTGTAACTGGGCAACCAGGTATGGTGCCTCACCGCTCTTATCGCAAAGAATTCTTCCTAATACCTAATACAAACCTGCTATCCTTCATTTTAAAGCCATTCCCCCTTGTCCTACTACTATACACCCTTGTCTGAAGTCCCTCTCCAGCCTTCTTACAGCCTTCTTAAGGTACTAGAAGGTGCTATAAGGTCTCCCCAGAGCCTCCTCTTCCCCTGACATAACAGCCCCAACTCTCAGCCTGTTTTCATACAATAGGTGTTCCAGCCCACTTATCCTCTTGGTGGCCTCCTCCAGATGTGCTCCAGCAAGCCCACATCCTTCTTATGGTAGGCGCTTCAGAACCTGGGGTCTTCCTTTTTTTCCCATTTTCAAAAATGAGGTTTATGTTTCTTCTTTTCCAGTTAATGTGGACTTCCTGGACCACCATGACCTCAAAAATTATAGTAGTGGCTTAGCAATTTCCTCCTCCATGTCCCTCAGGTCCTGTGGATGTATCTCATGAGGTCCCTTGGACTTGTGCACCTTCATTTTTCTTAATTGGTCTCAATCCTGATCTTTCCCTAGTGTGGGTGATTCTTCCTTCTCTCATTCCCTCCTTGCCTTTGCCTCCTCTGGTGTGGCTGATTCACTTGCTGGTGAAGACTGAGGCAAAACAGTTGTTGGGTACCTCAGCCTTCTCCTTGTCCCAGGTAACCTGTTCTCCCATACTACCACTCTTAATTATAAAAACAAACACAGGAAAAAACCGCACCCAAACACTGAGTCCCTTGCACTTCAGGGCTGCCTTTCTCTATTAGTTACACCTAGTGTTTAAAGTTATTGACCCTTCTCAGAACTTGTACTCTTCTTTCTCGCAAATTTCTTCTTCCATGCTATCCCATATCCCGCTCCAGTGTATGGTGTTACTGCTGTGGTCAAAGCCTTAGGAACTAAGATTTTTTAATTCTTCCTGCCCAAATGATGTTGCTGCTTGTGATGCTTTTTGTCATTGCCTCTCTGTGACGCTATCCACTCCAGCAGCTTGCTGGGCTCATTTCCTTATCAGCACCACTGAGATGAGTTCACTTAGTTAGAGCCAAGTGCTAATAATGCCAGGTTTATGGGTTTGATCTCCATGTGGGCTTAATCTCCACTCCATGATGCTTGTGGGTCACTCCCAGCTAAGAATATTCTGTGATTCTGTAACCTGTTCTCACCAAAATGAGTCTGTTTCCTGCTACTAGTGTGCTGCAGCTACAATACCGTCTCTATTTAATCTGTACTTAATAATGTTTACCTGTTAAGGTAACAGAGGCAGGAAAAGTAACAAACTTGTTCAGGAAGGAGATTTAAAGTGTCCCTTTTAGTAGCTTTTTCATGTCTTGAAGTTGACCAGACATAACATCAGACATCTTTTATGTGCTCAGAGGTAAGTACAGTGTAACAGAAGATGACAAGCAATGTTAGTGGAGCATTCCCTAGTGACTTCTTTAAAAACCAGGAATACTACTAATAATATAAAAATAGTAAAATTCTCATGAGGAAAGATAAGATACTGCAGGTTAGGTGTAGAAGTTTTGGTTGCTTTTTTGATTCTCTTGACTACTTGTGCATATGTTAACATATCTACATCATAATTTTTCAAATAATAGTAATGACATGAGTGCAGTAGACACTAAATGTCATTTAGTGTCATAAATGCTCATCTGAAATTACCACCAATTACTTACTCTACTGCATTTCTAACTGGTTAACTTACGACAATGCACACTTCCTCAAGGCGTATGGTGTGGTTTCTTTCTCAGCCACAGGTGCTGCAACCACAATCTATGCTGTTGAGGCAGATGGTGACCCAAATGTTGGGTTTGAAAAATCAAAGGAGCCGGGAGAAATACAGTATCTTATAAAATGGAAAGGTTGGTCGCACATCCATAACACTTGGGAAACTGAGGAAACACTGAAGCAACAAAATGTTAAAGGAATGAAGAAACTGGACAATTATAAGAAAAAGGATCAGGAAACAAAGCGATGGTGAATTTTTTTATTTTTATGATACTTATTTTGAAACACTGTAGGTGTTCTGTTGTGTTTCTGAGACCTGTTACCTGGTTTTGAGGGCCTAACAGTGTTTGTGCAACGGGAAGACAAAAACTTTGAAAGCCAAAGTCCCTTTAACATGTTCTTGTAACATAATCCTCTGAATCTGATGTGTGTGTGTGTTAGAAATGGAGTTTTAACAAGATGGGTAGTGTTTAAAAATGAATAAAGAATTGTACCTTTTAATAATTTTTCTGTTATACTTCAGTTGGAGTTCTTCAGGAATTACTGCAAGGATCAATGTTTTCTTGGTGCATTAGCCATTTCAGGTTACTTTGAAAAATTCAGTTTTTTTGGTCAAAACCTGAGGTCAAAGCCTGAGAATAAAAACTTGAAATATATGCATTTTAAATATGCACACCTTTTTGGTGTCCAGTTTAATTAGTATGTTTGATATAATCAATGAATGCTGTTGGGATTTTTAGCAACTAATCATACTCTTCCATGAAAATAACCTGTGAAGTGTGCTGCTAATCAAGAGACACAGCTACTACAGCTACCATTTGTACTAGTTGAGCAACTAATGGAGAATACTTATTTTCCACAATAAATATTCTCAGTCATTAATGAGGCACTTAGGCCAGACACAGCCATTTTGTAGTAGGATTTTTTAAGTTGTTCCTTCAAAAAAGCTTTCCAGGCTAGATTCCTGGGATGATTACATTCAGAGCTATAGAGTTGCTGAATTTTCTTAGTTTTAGAACTATACAGTGTAATTAGTGTTGTAAATTAATTCCCATTCCAGGCTGAAAAATGCTTCTCCAGAAGATGTGGAATATTACAACTGCCAGCAGGAGCTTACAGATGATCTACATAAACAATATCAGATAGTGGAAAGAATAATAGGTATGTTACAAACCTGCGTACAGAAATCAATGTCAAGAATTCTGTATGTTGTCAATGGTCTTGTATTTGTACTTAGGAAATGTGAATACTGATATCACAAACTTTTTAATCCAAAAAAAATCTTCAGGTGAAGAGGAGAGCTGTCAGGCTGTCTGCATGGGTCTAGCTTCTGTTGTATTACTACCTCAAATGAATGTTTTCATACAGTACAGAAGTAAAATGCTGATCAGATCTCTGGTGCATTTTTGCAGCTCATTCAAATCAGAAATCAGCTGCTGGTTATCCAGACTACTATTGTAAGTGGCAGGGTCTGCCTTACTCTGAATGTAGCTGGGAAGATGGAGCTCTCATTGCCAAAAAGTTTCAGGCACGCATTGATGAGTACTTCAGCAGAAATCAATCCAAGACCACTCCCTTTAAAGATTGCAAGGTGAGTATGTAATTCGCAGTGGGTTTATATTTAGTTGTACCAGATCTGACAGTGATAAGGTTAATTTTCTTCAGAGTAGCCTTGACAGTCTGTCGTTTAGATTTGTGACCTAAATGGTTTTGGTAACACGTATTGGCTGTTGCTGAACACTTGGCACTTGCACAATGTCAAGGCCTTCTCTGTGTCCTGTTGTGTCATCCCCACCATGAGTAGAGTGGGAGAGAACCAGTTAACAGCTGACTCCCAGCTGGCCAAAGAGGTGCTTGGTGCCATTTAATGTCTTACTCAACTTAATTGAGTGGGCTGACCAGGGGGCTCCCTGTTGCCTGGAGATTTGCTGGTCATCAGTCTACTGGTGAATTAATGTGTGACTCACATTCTGTCACTTGTAGGGCTTTTTTCTATGTGTTTTTTTGTTTTGGTTGGGTGGGTGTTTTTCCTTCACCCAGTAGACTCCTTATTTTGACCCACAATTTTTATCTCACTTTTGCATTTTCATTTCTCTCTCTTGTCTCTCTGTCATGGGAAGTGAGTAAGCAGTTGGGTGGCAGCCTGGTTGCTGACTGAGCTCATGCCACCACATCAGTGAAAATGTGGTGGTGGCTTTTTTTTTTTTGTTTGTTTGTTTTGTTTTGTTTTTAATCCAGATATCAAATACATGGTATGTATTTTTTGGAAGTTTTTTGGAATAGCAGTAATGATGTACAGTAGGATGTATGGACAATGGCACTACTGGGAGTAGGTTTTTGTAGATGCCAGTCCCTGCATTTTTACTAGCATTCTGAAATGGGTTTGATTGCTGTTGTAGTTTATTTAAAAAAAAAAACTTTTAGTGAGTTAATCTCACTCATGTTGGGACATTTAGATTAGCAATCAAACTAGTTTCAACTTGGAAATTACTCAGTGGTTTTGTAAGGCCTTGCTTACATGGATGGATAAAATCTAGAGTTGATGACCTAGTAAATATCTCCTGTTACTTTTTCTATAGGAAGATTTTTTGGTAACTTCAATCAGCGACGCTTCTATCATTGACTGATGATCAGTTTGATTTTCACAGGTTCTAAAACAAAGGCCACGGTTTGTTGCACTAAAGAAGCAACCACCTTACATTGGAGGACACGAAAGTTTAGAGTTAAGAGATTATCAGTTAAATGGGTTGAATTGGCTTGCTCACTCATGGTGCAAGTAAGTATAGTCTCAAATTTGTTTGTTTGTAAGTTGCAAGCATTTGTAAAGTACTGAAGTGGTTTTTTCTGTTGGGTGGTTTGGTTTTTTTTTTTGAAGTTGGAGACTTTCATACTGTAAACTCAAAGTAGAGGTCTGAAGGGACTAGTTTTGCTCTAAGCAGTACCAAAATTATCATTACGTAGCCATTCTCAACAAAAACCAACTGTGTCATTGCTTTGCTTTTAGTTTTAATGGAATAAGTCATATTTTTAAAACAGCCAACAAACATAGAACAGTAAAACCAGAAAGCTCAAACATTTCTGGAATGTCAACATTAGTGTTAAACTTTTAAAATTAGGACTACTTGCAACCTTTTTGTTAATTTAAGGGGATAGGAGGGGTGGGAAATTTTTTAATGGAAAAACAATATAAATAAATTTCTCCAAAATATAAAGTAGCAAAATCTTGAAAACTTCTATGAGTGGGTTTTATGCTCCAAAAGGTAATAATTTCTTCTTATCCAAACTTTCCCCCCTCCCCTAAATAGTTTTGTTTCTTTTTTTTTTTTTTTTTTTTTTTTTTTTAGGGGGAATAGCTGTATTCTTGCAGATGAAATGGGTCTAGGTAAAACAATACAAACAATTTCTTTTCTGAACTATCTGTTTCACGAGCATCAATTGTATGGGCCTTTCTTGTTGGTTGTGCCACTTTCTACCTTGACGTCTTGGCAAAGAGAGATTCAAACCTGGGCTCCTCAGATGAACGCTGTAGTTTACTTAGGAGACATAACTAGCAGAAATATGGTGAGTATTTCTCCTTGTCATTGGAAAGTCTTAAACATAAACAAGATTGACGTCATATTCTTATCATCTGCATATCTCAAATATTTTGGTTGGGACTGAGCAAATACTTGTTGGAGCCCTGTGTCTTTAAAATATGAATTTAAAGTTTTGATCTAGATTTTGATCATGTGAATGTGTGTGAGAGATTTCCTTTCTGCCTAATAGTGAACAGAATTTAAAATTTTGTCTTGCATTTGAAAACCAGTTATCTTCTGCCATGTGATTATTTAGGTGGATGTAGTGAAAATAAGTATGTAAGAAAGCCAGTCATTATCTTAGTTTATTTCCTAAAAGGTTGTTGCTTTGTTTTCTTAATGTTAGTAATCGTATCCATTAAAGTAAAAAGTTCTTGTATGTTATATATGTGTATGTGTATATATAGTATGTATAGATGTGTGCATATATATGTATAAAATGTTACATGTGTGTGTTGTCATTCTGTTTTGTTATTTTTCGTATTATTTTATGCTATTGAATATCTACATTGTTGCAGAACTTAAATTGATTCCAGTCAGAAAGACTTTTCTTCTGCAGCTTACAGTTTACTTGTTTCTCTTTTGTAGATAAGAACTCATGAATGGATGCATCCACAGACCAAACGATTGAAATTTAACATACTCTTAACAACATACGAAATTTTGCTAAAGGATAAGGTAATTGCACTTCTGTGGGGAGACAAAAATAATCTCCCCAATACAGAATTCTCTTTAGACTTGCATGTGTTTGATTTATGGCCCATTAAATTTATGGCAAGTCTGATAGTTTTTGCTTTTGAAAGTACAACAATTTATAGTTTGAGGTTTTGGTTTTTGTTTCTTGGGGGGGCTTTTCTTGTTTTAAGCACTTCTGGATTTTACATGTGTATGTGTGGTGAGGCTTTCAGCTTTTTCCCATTCTGTGAGGTGGGTAACACTTAATTTTCTTCTGTTTGCTTGAGGTTCTCATTATTGTAATGATCTCTTCCCAACTTCATGCTCTACTTTGCAGACCACCGTCACAGAACTGAAACAGAACCCAGTCCTTAGCCCCAAATATGATACAAAACTAGGAAATCCCATATAGTTTTTGTGTGATATTGTGCATACAGTAGTATGTTCACTTGTAAGAGTACTGTCTCTGTAGTGACAGAGTGATAGCATTCAGTTACTGTTAATCCTAACAGCATGTGGAAATTGATACAGATACTCAAGAAGCAGAACATTTTGACTTTGTTTACTTCATTTGTTTGTATGAAGTAAATAATGATTTTTTTTCCCTGCCATGTAAAAAAAAAACTTCTGGGTATTTTTTTAAATAATAAATTTAATTTATGCTTTCTCAGGATGACTATGCAGCTTTTCATTGAACCTGGAAAATGTAAAAGCCATAATTAGAACTAGAAACATATAGCTGTTATTTTATTAAAATAAACCAAGAAGTGATTTGGTTTATAGCTTGATTATATAATGCAGGATGTTATATAAGGTGTTTGAATAATGTTTCCCCTGTTCTCCATTTCTTTTAAGTCATTCCTAGGTGGCCTGAATTGGGCATTCATAGGAGTTGATGAAGCTCATCGTTTAAAAAATGATGACTCTCTTCTGTACAAAACTCTAATAGACTTTAAGTCTAACCATCGTCTTCTTATTACTGGAACCCCTCTGCAAAACTCCCTCAAAGAGCTTTGGTCTTTATTGCACTTCATCATGCCAGAAAAGTAAGAAAGAGTTTTTTGTCAAGTTTGTTATGGCAAAGTAGTGTAGTGATTTGAGAATCAGTAGTAGTAGGGAATTGTACTGAAAGATAGCTTAAATATCCTATATAAAGTAAATGCTTTTCATGCTGCTTTAGGTAAACCTTTTCCCATTTTAGCAGTGTGCTAAAATGATGGGTTGATAGATGGGTCAGAACCTGGAAAAAAGGCTTCATCTTTGTCTAAGAGGAAAACCATACAGATTTTTTTCTGGGGGAAGAAGAATGGAATCTTTCTTTTGCTAGTACTATTAATGAAAACAAATTTGTGTCAAGATGCCAAATATCTTGTAATTCAATTAGATAGCTGGTTTTCCCATATGTTTTGCATATAGTAAGCTTATTGTATTGACCTAATTTTGTAGTGACTTGTTTAAACCTAAGGTAAACTAGAGGTCATGTGTGAAAGCGCATGTTCCTGTCAGACATCTTGTGCTTGCCAAGCACCATAGCTCTATTTAGTTTGTGCTGTGGCTTGTACTGACTTCCTCAGAACATTACAAGCAAAGCCACTGAGGTTGGGTAGCCATTATTCTTTTGTTTGATCATAAAGTCTGCTCTCCAGGTCTGTTAGTACACATGATAGCTACACATCAGCTAGACCATACAAGCTGCAAGATACATTTTAAGTAGATTTTTGTTGCTTTGCACACCCTCTAGACATAGAGCTGGCTTTTTATGCTGTCTTGACAAAATATAATAGTGGCATTTTCTGCTTTTAGATAAGTGTCCTTGCAGAAAAAGAAAAACATTGCATTTCCATTGTGGAATCAGAAGTTTTCATTCTTTAGACATTTTTGGAAAATTCCATTCTTCTATTTAGAGGCACAATATCTGAGATTTCTTGGGAGATGAAAATTCAGAAAGTGGATAAAACAGAAGGGAGTGGGGAAGAAATGTGAATGTTTATGTATTTTTGTCATATATTTATACATGTTCTGTGTCTTTGTTACCTTCCTTCCTGAATTTTGCTTCATCAGGTCGTTCACAGTATGTCACTATTTTGCGCTCATACTTTATTATGTTGAAGGTTTTCCTCATGGGAAGATTTTGAAGAGGAGCATGGCAAAGGGAGAGAGTATGGTTATGCAAGTCTTCATAAAGAACTTGAACCATTTCTGCTGAGGAGAGTTAAAAAAGATGTAGAAAAGTCTTTACCCGCTAAAGTTGAGCAGATTCTGAGGATGGAAATGAGCGCATTGCAGAAGCAATACTACAAGTATGTACCAACTCTTTGTGTATTCTGCTGTTTCAGTGATATGTCTACATACAATTTACTGAATTACAGGGGTTTGTATACTGTATAGAAGTTGAGGCTTCTGTAGCGTTTCACAGCAGTAAAATTCTGTGAAGTAAGGGCTCAGGAATTACAGTGGTCTAATAATGTAGTTTCTTTTTCTCTATTCATGTAGTTTCTTTTGTTTGGTGTATTCATATATTCTTTGGGGAGATGCTTTTATTCTTTAGCTTGTTCATATTTTGAGAGCTTTCATCTGTCTTGCTTCCACATAGAAGTTACTAATATTGTACATCTTATTTCATAGATGGATTTTAACCAGGAATTATAAAGCCCTTAGCAAAGGTTCAAAAGGTAGTACCTCAGGCTTTTTGAACATCATGATGGAACTCAAGAAGTGTTGTAACCATTGCTACCTCATTAAACCACCAGATGATAATGAATTCTATAATAAACAGGAGGCCTTACAGGTAATGTCACTTTTTATTTTAAAAAAAGAAAAGTGAAATTTTTCATCTGTAGTTTTCACAGAATTTTATAGTGCTTTGGCAGTTAATTGGTTCTTATTTGAAGTGTACTAAGGAAAAACAGGTTTTCCACAAAATGTGCATCTTGGGTTATTACAGTGAAGTATTTTTTGATTCTTACTTGGAACCGAGTAATTGACAGAGAATTGACTAAATAAATATGCCTAGTTTTAATTACATACTATCGCATGGATGTTTTAAACTGTAAAATTCTTCAGAAATGTCAGAAGTTGCCTTTTATTTTTCTGCCCACAGTAATAGGAAGAAAAACAAACCTCAGATAGATGTCTAACATACCCCAGTGTGTATTGGTGCTGAGATTAATGTATTTTGCAATATATGTTTCTTGGTTTTTCTAGCATTTAATACGTAGCAGCGGGAAACTAATCCTTCTTGACAAGCTACTGATTCGTCTGCGAGAACGTGGCAACAGAGTTCTGATTTTCTCACAGATGGTGAGGATGCTGGACATCCTGGCAGAATATCTGAAATATCGTCAATTCCCATTTCAGGTAAGAAACTCGCTTATGACAGCAGCTAAGAAGCTTTGATCTTGAATATTAAAAAAGTATTTTCTTTACAGTGAGGGTGTCAGAGCACTGGAACAGGTTGTCCAGAGACTGAGGAATTCTGTGTCTTGTGGAGGTCCAAAAGCTACCTGCACATGAACTTGGGCAGCATGCTTTAGCTGTCCCTGTCTGAGTAGAGGATTTTGACAAGTTGACCCTCAGCAGTCCCTTTCAGCTTTGTGATGATATGACCTTAACCCCTTTGATTAAAAACAGTGGAAGAAAAAGCATTCTTTTTCTAGAAGGGGACTGGCTCTATGATGAATGTTATTTTGAAGTAAAACAGATGAACTAAGAATTATGTGACCTGTTTATTTACTTTTTTCCCCTTCACATAACAGTTTTGGCAGCTGACAATTCAAGTTGCTCTGATTTTGAATATAGTATAAATATTTTTTTTAACTGTAGTTCTCAATCTCTTTAGAGACTTGATGGATCAATAAAAGGGGAATTGAGGAAACAAGCACTGGATCATTTTAATGCAGAAGGATCAGAGGTACAGTATGTTTTTTCCTGACAAGTCTATTTTAGTTTTTCCTAAGAAGTGCAAAAAGACATTGCACAAAAAAGAAGGGTTGAAAAAAGTGAGGAATATATCAATAAGGTTGGAAATTCATCGCTACTGCATAGAGTGTGAGGTTTATATAACCTTTTCTTTTAGCAAAGGTTGAGTAGAAAACACGTAAGTTAGGAAAATGGTAGTTGATTGCTCTATAAATGCTGCAGAATTTTAACCCCACCTTTGTTCCTCTATAGAATTTAATAGTGTTTACAGGAGTGCTGCACTTAAGCAGTTAGCATCCAAAAGTCCTTTGGCAGTGGGCAGAACTAACTTAATATATCCTTGCATGAACAATCATGTTTTACTTGTTTCAAATACAATTTCTGTTATATTCATTTGTTGCCACGTGTTTACATGCAGTGGAAGAAATACTAAAGTACTGATTTATAGCAATTCTTTGTGAGCAACCTATGAGTATGTAGGCATCTGTTACGATTCTTTAGATTCTGAACTGGAATATATGTACCTTATTTAGCAGTCCTATTATGTAAGTCATTCCATACCTTTGATAATTTTAAATCTTTTGTCCTACACTGTCAGATTTGCGGGAGGAGAGATTAGTTGGTCATTGGTTTTGGGGTTAATTTGTTTGGTTTTTTAATTGGTATTTGAAGATAGTATGTGTTGGTTGCTGCTGAGCTTGTTTCTGCTTTGTGGAGGGAGAAGGACTGAACTCCCTGTTAAATACAAAAGCTAACTCTCTTTCAGACTTCTTTCACAGTCCATTGTTGACATTTTTTGAAATCTTATGAGTTACACTTTATGTTTTTTGAGATGAAGAGGAATTTAAACCATGCGTTTCTAAAATTGAGGCAAACTCTGCATTTGTGCAGCAAGAAAAATAATACTCTCGGTTTTAGTTTTTGTTTCCTAAAATTTCATAACATTTTGGAGAGGATTTTGTAGAGTTTTTGTATTACTGAACTAAGGGCTACCTGGAAATCTTTAACGCCATTCTCAGGATTCTTTCCATATTGTAATGGTTGCTCTTCCCTGTAACTGTACTGAAAATTTGGTTTGTTTGGGTTTTTTTTAAGCTGTTTTACTTTAGCTTGGATTTATTGTGTTTTTTTGCATGTCTCAATATCCTTCTACAGTCTTTCATAGTTAGGTATAATTCAATAATTTTGTCTACAGATTTTTTTCACCTTGGAGGCTCGAGTGCTTTCCCTGCTCTGACATGACTGTTTAGTCTTCCAGGGCTTGGGGCAGGAAAGGTGGGAGAAGGTTTTTGTAACATTAAAGGCCTTGACAGTAAGATTTTGGTATTTTTTGGCCAGTCTGGTTTTTTTGGGATGTCTTGCTCAGTGATCATCATCTAGGATACTGTCCTTTAAACTGTTGAGAAGTCAGTAACTTTATGAAAGAAACTGGTAATCAGCGTTTGCTTTACTCTTGAAGAAGCTTTAAGCGTAGAGCAATTATGGATTTGGTAGTATATGATTTTGTAGTCTGCACTACATATTGCATAAAGTATATTGGTTCCTTTAGGAATATTACAAGTATTGTATATAAAACTATTTCTTACTTTATGATTTCAGGACTTCTGCTTTTTACTGTCTACCAGAGCTGGAGGATTAGGTATCAACTTGGCATCTGCTGATACTGTGGTTATATTTGATTCTGACTGGAATCCACAGAACGATCTGCAAGCACAGGCTAGAGCACATAGAATTGGGCAGAAGAAACAGGTAAACACACTCAGTTCAAGCTCCATACCTGAAGGACAGTTCTGTACATCAGCTGTCCTGATGTACCGCTATCCTGTGTGTCTGCACCAGTCAGTTCTCATATATTTCTGAGAATAACTAATACTTTCTGCATATGTCCAGAAATATTAGTAATGCTCATTTTTTTTTTCCTAAGTTTCCATACAGGAAGAAATAATATGGCAGCTGTGGTATTTGGGTGGGAGAGGGAGAAGAGTTGTGGACTTGTCTGTCTTACATTCATTGGTATGATGTCATTCTACAAAATAACTGCTACATAAGACACATCCCCCTTGGTTAAATATTCTAGTTCTGTACAGGATTATTTACTTCTTACAGAAGACATACAGTAACAATTTGAAATATGACATTATTGCCTATGGTAATGCTTGTGCCAAGTCACTGAAGTTTATAAAGAAAGCTCTAAGACTATTTGCTTGGGTTTTTAAAAACGTTTCTGTAAAGACTGTGGTAATATGATTAAATCCATTAATAAATTCAGAAGTTATGTAATGAAGACTGAGATTTCTGGTTTTAAAATTTTTTATTTTTTAAATACACATAGGTTAATATTTATCGACTAGTCACAAAAGGATCAGTAGAAGAAGATATTCTTGAACGAGCCAAGAAAAAGATGGTGTTAGATCATTTAGTAATTCAGAGAATGGACACTACAGGGAAAACTGTGTTACATACAGGGTCTACTCCTTCAAGGTACAGTTGTGTTTGTTTCTGTACCAATTTACCCTTAAGAATATTTCATTTGTAAATGAAAGGCAAAAATAAGATGCAAAGTCATTGTAGATTTTTGTTTGCATATTAAATATGTCTCTCAAATATATGAAGAGTGTATATTTAACAGTAAAAAGAAAGCTAAATTGACTCATGATTATAGAGAACTTTTCCAAGGTAATAAGTTAAAATGTTTTTCCTGAAACATCATTTATTTCAGCTCAACACCTTTTAATAAGGAGGAGTTGTCAGCAATTTTAAAGTTTGGTGCTGAAGAACTTTTTAAAGAACCTGAAGGAGAAGAACAGGAGCCTCAAGTAAGTAGCAATTAGTAGTACCTAGTCCAGTAGTTCTTCTGGACTAGATAGATAAACCAGCCAGAAATATGTATGAATTATTTAATTGTAAAGAATTTTTATTTTTTTAAATCCTCAGGAAATGGATATAGATGAAATCTTGAAGAGAGCTGAAACTCGGGAAAATGAGCCAGGCCCATTAACTGTGGGAGATGAGTTGCTTTCACAGTTCAAGGTATGGCTCTGTACCCTCCTTCCTGCCACATTTATACTTCCATTTGTAAACAGTACTATTTCTCTTTTATGTATCTGTCTCTTCATTCTTCAGAAATAGATGCCGCAGTAAGTCAACTCTATTTCACTTTCTAGTAAAATGTTTTTCACCTATACATGATACCTACCATCAGTATAAACAATTTAAAAAACTTTTATGTATATTGATAATGAGATGTATTTATGAATGTGTTAATGATTAGAATTCTAATTTTCTACTTTATGTACTGTGTTTATTATTAAGCAGCTATAGTATCGTTAAATGCAATATATTCTTTGTGTTTCTTAGTTGATCATTTCACCAAGTTGCTTTTAGCCCTAAAGTAGACTTGGAATGCCAAGTAGTTTTAAGTGTTATCAGTTAAACATATTATGTGAGGAAAAAAAAAAAAACAACAAAAAGCAGAGCATGATATGTTTGTTTAGTTAAAGAGATTATTACATAGCTCACCTGCTAATCACTCATTTGCAATGTATTTTCATATCTGCGTGGTATTAATGTTTGGTTAGTTTTATATTATCATAGTTTCACATTAAATCAGGCATTCAAATATTAGCCCTATTTTGAAGGAAGTTAAATAACCATCATACAGGTGTGAGGGACATGATTCTCCTTCTAGCTCATCTTAGCCCATGCTGAAAGGAATCTGTCTTTCCTAAATTAATAAATCTTTCTTTAGAGACTGTTTCATGAAACATTTTGTATTTATAAACTTTATATGTATATTATAAAACAATAGCATATATAAAAATATATAAATACGTAAATACGTTATATGCATAAATGCATAAAATATGGCACCTGGAATTTTGTTTTCCTAAAATAGTAGTTGATCAGTCTTTTTCAAATTGTGTCATGCATTGATTTGATGAAAATATGTACATTTTGATATATAAGGTGGCAAACTTCTCCAATATGGATGAAGATGTTATTGAGTTGGAACCAGAAAGAAATTCAAGAAATTGGGAAGAAATCATTCCAGAGGTGCAGAGGCGAAGAATAGAAGAGGAGGAAAGACAAAAAGAACTTGAAGAAATATACATGCTTCCAAGGATGAGAAACTGTGCAAAACAGGTGTCTCTTTGTTCTGACTGAATTGTAGTTCTGTGTTGCTTTTGGTGTAGTCCGTCGCTTTTGGGGTTTGGGGTTTTTTTTGTTTTCTTTTCTGGACACATTTTTTTGAGAGGGCAGGCAAAACTTGCTTATATTTGTTACTCACATAGCTTACTTGCTCTGGAATTCCAGATTAGCTTCAATGGCAGCGAAGGGAGGCGCAGCAGGAGCAGAAGATACTCGGGATCAGATAGTGACTCTGTCTCAGAAAGAAAAAGGCCAAAAAAACGTGGAAGACCACGAACTATTCCTCGAGAAAATATTAAAGGATTTAGTGATGCAGAGATCAGGCGGTAAGATATGGGAGGACATGCATATTTAAAGGGGCAAGAAATTACTATTATTATTATTAATTATAATAATATTATTATTAGTCTTGAAAGTACAGTTTGTAATCTGATTTTCCTGAAGTTGTTTGAAATCTTTTCATTCTAGGCATTTAATGTTTTTACCTTGTGGTGCTGACATAGTGAACTGTTACAGCAAGAATTTGAACCCATTTTAATGAGTTATAAAATTAGATTTGAAAAATAGTCATGATTCGTTTAAATTTTTTAATTCCTGCACCCTGTAAAGACAGTAATTTCACTGGGTGATCACTGACAGTGATTTTACAAGTGGTGGGCTTTTCTTTAAAAAGAAACAAGCAAATAATCTGCTTTCCATCAGTTTATCTAAAACCTGCTGTGCTGAAAGAATACGTTAATCTATTTGGTGATGAATGAAAAAATTTGGTTGGATTTTGTTTTCTTTTTAAACTTCTTGGCACTGTAATTGAATTGTTATATCCTACTTCCTTAAAACTAAGAAAATTAAAATCCTATTTGAAACTTGTACTGTTATTGGTCCCTTGTAAATATTTGCTGAAATATTGTTTTGGTAGGAGGAGGAGGAATTCTTTTTGG
Source organism: Vireo griseus (assembly GCA_035047045.1). Taxonomy (NCBI): domain Eukaryota; kingdom Metazoa; phylum Chordata; class Aves; order Passeriformes; family Vireonidae; genus Vireo; species Vireo griseus. Next base: position 69,987 of record JAWWMJ010000123.1, read on the forward strand.
TTAACAGTTTTGGGTTTGTGAAATGCTACTTTGCTTCTGAAATTTAAGTATGCATGTTTCTCTAAAATGCTGTAAAGTTTTCAGAATATTTTTTAGAGGAATTACTTTAAAGATCCTTTTTGTCTTTCTGTCTCATCTAACAGCAGGACAAATTGGTACTTTTCTCAAGGCTACTCTTGTGCACAAGCACTTTTGTTGTTAAAGAGGTTTTCTTTCTTCTTTTATAAAATTTATTTATTTTTGTTTTATTTTTATTTTATTTCCTTTCTTTTCCAAGTATCTCCAGTTTCTTTTCATGGCTTAGATTTTTCAACAGAGAGTATCTTTCATGTCATTTTCCAAAATCTTCCAATTACCTGTTGGAGACTGCTCTTTTTAATAACTGTATAACTGCACATAACATAACATCTGAAATCTTGATTTACTGTAAATCCACATTCAGTTTTCATTATTAGATACATACAGCTGCTGAATCTTCAGTATTATGAAATTAATAAAGTAATTTCTGAAATAAATTGTATTTTCTATTATTTTATTTATATCTGTTCTTAACCCATAAAACTCAGATTTTATTCGAGTTATCTGAACATATGAAGCTGCTCTACTCTCTCTACCTTTTTCCCCCATTGTTCATATAGCATTATACTAAGATTAACAATTGTATCAATACAACTTTAAAACAAATGTTGTTTGTTAAGCATATATTTAAATGGCAAAATTATTTTCTCTTAATAGGTTTATCAAGAGTTACAAGAAATTTGGTGGCCCTCTCGAGAGGTAGAGTTGTTTGATTATTATTTATGTGGCGACTTGGAATCTCTTTTTTATAAAAATTAGAATGTACCATGAAACTAGGCAGTAGGGGAAATACGTCGTCTTGAATATAGTGTGACTTCAGTGTAGTGTCTTCTGTTTCTTCATGTATGGTGTGTGTGCAAACAGCCACACAACAGACCTTGTCATTTGGAGGAATACTTCCTTTATATTTATCTGCTGACTAGTTTAATCTTCATTGGTAATTAATCGTTCACTTGTCATGTTTGATAAGCCTGTTGAAAGCCTATCAATGTATCCATTGTGACTGTCAAAGTTACTTTTGCATTTTACATATTCTCAATTGTAATTTTTAAGCCTCGTTTCATTATTTCTACTTTAAGAAAAACTTCCCATCCTTAAAAATATTTATAGTGCATATGATCATATGATACGTACATATATGTATGATTTAATGATGCCTCTTCTTTTCTAAAGAAATGTAACTTGGCACTAGGGTTAGGCTTCTTTACAGCTCTTGTTGTATTGTCCTCATACCTAAATAATTTAGGGTGTTCTTTCTTGGGTCAAAATTGTACACCAAATAGAAACCACAGGTGACTGTTAACTTACGTGATCGTTTCTTTAGTTTTGAAGTCTGAAAGAATCATTCATTACTGCCAAATTTTCAGAGTTATAAAAATGAGTATTTTTTTAATTACAGGTTAGATGCTGTAGCTAGAGATGCTGAGCTAGTTGATAAATCAGAGACAGATCTCAGACGTTTGGGAGAGCTTGTACATAATGGATGCATTAAAGCCTTAAAGGACAATTCATCTGGACAAGAAAGAGCAGGTACATTATTCGGGGGGCTTGAGGGGACAGTGAAAAATGTCAAGAAAATTAGTTATTCTTGCATTCTGATCATAACAGAAAACAGTTTTGTTTGGAAATATGAACAAAAATGCTGAGGTGCATACTGGATGATTTTAAAAAAAACCACGGTTATAGTAAGGTGACTTTTTCCCCTTTCTGTGTGTGACTTAGCACTGCAAAATGCAGTAGGTTTTTGATTCCTGTGAAATTTAGAAGTATTCCCATTATGTACTCAATTCTGAAGCATTCAATTCAAGCATTTGGTTAAGAAAAATCATGTAGTATAATTGTTTTCTTTGCATTTTTCTGATGTTATTTGTAAAGGTAAATATTTTAACAGCTTTATCATTTATTTTAAGGAGGTAGACTTGGGAAGGTTAAAGGCCCAACATTCCGAATTTCAGGAGTGCAAGTAAATGCAAAGTTAGTCATCTCTCATGAGGAAGAGTTGGCACCATTGCACAAATCCATTCCTTCAGATCCAGAAGAAAGAAAAAGGTACTGATTTTTGAGATTTTTTAAGGGAGTAGTAATGCAGAAAATTCTCCAGTCTTACTAGCATTTTTTTTGGCAACTTTGACTCAAGTACTCTAGAAGCATTGTCCCTCTATTCTGTTTTAAGAACTGGCAGCGATAACCTCCTCCACAGCTGTACTTCATTTTTATTCCTTTGCCGTAGAAGCCAGTAACAGCTTTAACTTGTCAGTTGTATTCACTAGGAGCTCTGTTCGGGTGCTACTAATAATTAGGACTAGAATTCAGGCTTGCTGAGATGCTAAATGTGTCATCTCTGCTTGAGAGGAATATCAAAGTGCAGCAGTAGTTGTTCCTACCCTTGAAACTTGCCACCTTATGTATTGCAATTCCTAAACTATCCGCTTAGTTAGAACACTTGCATGATGATTTTTGCTTTTATTCATGGCTAACCAACTCTGTCACACAGCTCATGGTTACAGACAGATGTCTGTTCTTCATATTTTAGTCTTAATCAGCTTTAAAACATACTCCAGTGCTGATTTCCAATAAACATTTTATAGAAATACTAAGAAAATATTATGATAAATATTTGGATTAATGTCTTAAATTTACCAGCATCTTAGCAGAAAAAATATAGTTACATTACTTTTAGTATGTTCTCTTCCCCCTCTCTAACTTTGAGATGTAAAAATCATTTTTTTGTCATTCTAATATATTTCTTTTAGATATGTCATCCCATGCCATACCAAGGCTGCTCATTTTGATATAGATTGGGGTAAGGAAGATGATTCCAATTTGTTAATAGGCATCTATGAATATGGTTATGGCAGCTGGGAAATGATAAAAATGGATCCTGATCTCAGTTTGACACAGAAGGTATGTCATCTACAATAATTTATCAAGGACTATTTGCTTTGGTAATGCTGCTGAGTTACTGAAAGAGCTTATTTTATACACTAAATGAAATTTCAGAAACATTATATGTCAGTTGTACCTTATACTGTCCTTGCTGTGGTATATTACTAGATTTTAGGGTCTTGAGTATTATGAAGTTTACTTTCTTGCAGTCAGCTGTGTTTCCATATTCTCACGTGGTTGGCTCTGTATGATTTTTTTTTCAGTCTTTCCCTTCTCTACTTCAGATGTTCTGGTTTTGTTAATTTTTTGTTCTTGATCTTTTGAGAAGAGAGGTTTTTCTAGAGATTTAATTTAGTTTCTCCATCCCTACTTTTAATCCCCAGGTTCTTCATCTGAAGCTGTCTTCTACTCCCAACATCGAGTGTAGCTGTACTAGAATTAGTGCTATAGCTTCTTAGCAATAGTGAGCAGCAGATACTGAGGAAAAGCCCGGGGTTAAGTGAACTTTGTGACAGTGCCAACAACCTATAGCTTTGGGATTTGAGGAGCCAGGTTTGCGTTTAAATTTGTTTGATACTGATTCCTACTCCTGTCTTTCATTAATTTGTTTGGCTTTTGAAACCACGTTTGTATTAGCATCTGCACTGCACTGTAGTTCTGCATTTAGAAGGTGAATTAGTCAGAGCCAGGAGTTCTGTGAGTGACTGGTACAGGTGCCCAGAATTTGTTACATGAAATATCAGAGTGGAGACAGAAATCTGAAGCTGGTTTCTTG
>JAWWMJ010000123.1:73735-90750 GCA_035047045.1 Vireo griseus
AATTTCCAAGACTCTGTTTGGTTGCTTGCATTGGTTGCTTGCATTGGTTTCAGTGGAGAGAAATGAAAACTTTTAAGAAATTCTCCTTTGCTTTAAGCATTCTGACATATTTACTAGGTATACTTGGAATGGATTGTTTACTACCTCCTTTTGCACAGCTTTTTCTGTTCAGTGTGCTCCAGGCTAACATCTAAATTTGATAATCCGTACTCACAGCTGTGATGCAACCATTTTCTCTTCAGATTTTGCCTGATGATCCAGATAAGAAACCCCAGGCAAAGCAGTTACAGACCCGTGCAGACTACCTCATTAAATTACTGAATAAGGACCTTGCGAGGAAGGAAGCACAAAGGCTTGCTGGAGCAGTAAGTAAAATGTGGCATTCATTACTGAGGTAAAACAATATGCTTATGAGCATGTCTGAACCTGATCCTTTTCAGTTTTTAGCTCTGCACTTTTTATTTCTGTAGTATTACTCTATTGCTAATGGTAGTACAAAAGACAAACTCAGGATATTAATTGCAAGTTTCATGTTGTATTATTGTCTTATTGTTTGTGTATATTCTCTACTGTTGCACTAAGCTCCATCTCCAATCCTTAGTAAAGTGGTGGTCATTAGTGGCAATAAATAAAAGGAACCCTCTCTTTGATGTAAACCCAAAGCTTTTATTTTGCAAATATAGCACAAAGATGCTTGTCAGTTGACATGATTAAAGAGATCAATTTGCATTCAGGGCAATTTAAAGAGGAGGAAAACAAGAACTAAGAAGAATAAGGTGCTAAAGGCCGCAAAATTAAAAGAAGAAATAAAAAGTGATTCTTCACCACAACCCTCAGAAAAATCTGATGAAGGTGATGATGAGAATAACAAGGTGAGTATCTTCCACACAATAAAAATGTCTATTCAGTCCTTCCTGTTAGTATTAATTTGTATTTTATCTTCTGCTTGGCTTAATAAAATTAAAACACCTGAATGGCATCCTTTTCCTGTGGCCACTACATTTGATGTTGCATCAGTACAAGCACATGGAAGACTGTATCTATTTCAGTTTAATAATAAACTAATAACTGAGGAATTATTGAGTTTTCCAAATTGTTATAAAAATATTATGGTCTAATTACTAGTGATATTGCTCTGTTTCAGCATTCTTTAAAGACATTTGCACTGCATTTGCTAGATATGCAAATCACACTTGTAAAACTACTGAGTTTTGCCCGTGTTAAAACTACTGATAATGATTCTTAAGGTAAATGGTTTTTTATAGAGGCTGAGAAAAATATCATCAAGCTCAATTAGAATGAGCGGCATTAAAAACTGTATTTCAAGATTTGTGTATGACAGCTCGTGTATATATCATGGCTCTCATTTTTCAGGAAGAAAAATTTAACCAACTTTTTAACCCTATTGGGTTTTGTTATTTCTGATTATTAATCTTAGTGTTATGCTTTTGTTATATCTTTTTATTTTTGTTACTTATCACATAGCAAAATCACTTTATTTGGATAAAATTTAGGGTCATGCCACAGTTAATTTGAAAGCAGTTGAAATAAGTCACTGCAATTCTAAATGTATCAATAAAATACTCTACTTGGTTTAAAGCAAATTATTACAAACCATTGTAATTGTCAACTTGTTCTAAAAGAAGAAATAGTTATGGAAATACATAGTTAAAATTAGCATTAGAAAAACCATGATAAAAAATAGTAATTAAATAGTAATTTTTAAAATAGTAATTTTTAACCACTCTTTCAGTGTATGTATTTAAATTGTACTATGAAGAAAAAAATGTAAAGCCAGCAATAAAAAAAAAATCCAGTGTAGACTGCTTGTGTTTATAGCTACAATCATTTGCCTGGAATGTACGACTAAGACTTGAAAATGTTGCCACAGTTCCCAGTAAATTAACATGGGCAACTGAACCCTAAAATTAAGAAAATTAATTGTTCAGACTACTTTAAAAATGATTGTTTGTCTTCATCTCCATTCAAACAAGAAGACACTGCCAGTCAGTTGTTAAGACTTAACTATGTTTTGGGAAATTGCCTAGGATGCTGTGCTCTCTTTAACAACAGGTACTCATAATTTCACTACTTTTGGACATGATTAACAATTGCATTTCTGAAAACTTGAATACTACAACCTTCCTAAACAACTGGCTTTAGCTACTTAGATGCCACACCTTGTGCTAGAATTCTCAGGAAAGTATTTATGTCATTGGATTTTTGCTAGAAAGCTTCCATGATACCTAAGCACTGAAACCCAGCCCTAGTTAGGCTGATGACTTCATACGTTTTCTAAGTAACTTGTTCATATAAGTACTTGACAGTGTTTCATCTGTTTTTATGCAACACTTAAACAGTTTTTATATGTGCCTTTCTGGTATGTTCAAATGAATTCAAACATGATAATGATTCTTCCACCTCTGTTATAATAATATTTTAGTTACAGTATTTTTCTGTGTCTGAAAGGATACTAGTTTCCATCTCAGACCTTCTCAGTGAATATTACAAAGAGCAGTGAAGTGATACTTTGTTCACCTTCAAACAGTTAAATGGGCACCTAACAGAGAATCTGTAACTAAAGAATTTTTTTAAGACTGGTAAAATGAACAGTTCTGGAAAAGAGAAAGTTTGGATTCTGTTACCTTCTCCTGTGAGTGTTTAATATGGGTTTGGGACAAAGCTAATTAGATCAGAGCTCTTCTAACATTGTCCATCACTTGGCTGTCCTGACCGATAAAGTCAGTTTTGCAAGACTTACTTCCTTTTAGATTTCAGTTCTTCAGTCTAATAACCTTTAAAGGGACCAAATTCAAACTAAGATTCTAAGTTAAATGGACACAATTTCTCACACCCACTGACTCTGCCAAATCAGTACTTGCTTTGTCACATCAAGGAAGTAAGTGCATAGTTCTCATATTGCTTTGCCAACTGCATTCAGTTCCATTTGACGGACATAGATTTGATAACTCTATGTCTAGAAATAAAAAATGCACGGATAAAAAGTGTTTTAATCTGATAGTTGCAAAACTTGTATAGATAGGAATCCCATTTGACATGACATATATGCTTGCGTATTGCAGGATGAGATTGTTTCAGTGAAACATCCACATAAAAAATTTAAAGCAGAAAAAGAAAATGAAGAAAAGCCTGAGCCAGATACTGGTATAAAGAAGGAAGCTGAAGAAAAGAGAGAGACAAAAGAAAAGGAAAATAAGAGGGATTTGAAAAGGGAGAAAAAAGAAAAAGAGGATAAGAAAGAATTAAAAGAAAAGGATATTAAAGAAAAGAGAGAAAACAAAGTAAAAGAATCCACACAGAAAGAAAAAGAAGTAAAGGAAGAGAAGGTAACTAGGTTTACTTATCTTACATAGCGCTAGAGAAGGCCAGCAGGTTTATGTGAATGATTTTGAGATGAAAAAGTGGTTTGGATCTGATCAGCTGTCATTTCATTAAAGTCTTTTATGTCATTTGAAGCTTTACTTTTACAACCTGAAATCACAAGGATAGGCATTTGAAATGGGGAAGTACATCTTCAGTGATTTATCTCTTTAATGGACTGAATGTATGCAAAAAATTCTTTTTTTCCTTTTCCATTTTTCTTTTCCATTCCACAGAGAAAGTAAAACGTACTGTCATTGAATGTCGGCATAAATTTTATTTATGTATTGAAGAGAATACAGGGACTGTCATATGTTATAACTGCAGAACCAAAATAAAATGTATTTAAATATTTTTGTATCTTGTTCTTAGGTAAATGAAATCAAATCTGAAAATAAAGAAAAAACTAAAAAAATTCCATTGCTGGATACTCCAGTTCATATTACAGCATCTAGTGAACCAGTTCCTATATCAGAAGAATCTGAAGAGCTAGATCAGAAAACTTTTAGTGTGGTAAGTCCCTTTTTGAGAAATTGCTTTTTATACTTAATAGTCTAAATGAGGACAATTGCTGATATTCTTGATACTGGTACTTGTCACAGTAACACAGGTGATGTGTGCTAAGTCTCAGATCAATGAATGTTATTGACAGTGTACTAAAGTAATTTCTGACTGTGTTCTAGCAGTTTTATGTTTATGTAAACATAGTTGTTTAGTGCACCACAGAGAATGTGTTTGTACTTTTAGATTTTGCTCTATATTATACAGAGACAACATGGAGAATTGTGGTGTTGGCTTCTTTCTTTTTCTTTCTCTCTCTCTTTCTCTCTCTTTCTCTCTCTCTTTCTCTCTCTCTTTCTCTCTCTCTTTCTCTCTCTCTTTCTCTCTCTCTCTCTCTCTCTTTCTCTCTCTCTCTCTCTTTCTCTTTCTTTTTCTTTTTCTTCTCCTTTTTCTTCTTTTTTCTTCTTCGCCATTGTAGAATAGGTTTGAGGTAGAAGAAACATGTTAGAAAGATTTCAGTTATTGGTACAAAATGGAAAATATCATACATTGTGGTCAATTATTGAATAAAAAAGTTTTAAAAACGTACTGCACACAAGATCTAGCAGCCATTGTACTCTGAAACTTCAGTGACATGCCAGGCGTAGGCTGCACTGAGAAATTGGTAAGAAAACTGAGCAAGAATGCTTCGACTCCTTTTTTTATCTGGTATTGGATTCGTTAACAGAAGGAAAGTTTCATGCTCAGAAGCTCAGGACATTTTCAGTTTCAGCACTTCCCTTCTGAAGTACTGCAGACTTTAGTTAGTAAACACAGGAGGGAACAGTGCTAAAGCACTTAGAAATACCTTGCTGAGGTAATGTCTCTGACACCAAAAGAATTGTTTAATCACTTCTTCTTACTAGGAGTAGAATTAACATTAGAGAAAAATGCATATGCACAATTTATATGAAGTCGTACAGGTTGGCTGAGGCCCCTTGTTAAAGACTGGTTTAAGCTCAGAAAAGCCAAGAATGCTAAGAGTCGGGGCATAAACTAGAAATAATTTAGAAGATTCTAAAATATCCCCAAACGAGATTAGAATCAAACGAGATTAGATGCTGTTGCCAAAAAATTGGTGTATTTTATTTAATAGTGAAAGAGGCAGAGAGAAGGAAAGAGAAAAGAAAGAAAGAAAGAGATAGGAAAAGAAATGTGCATGGGGGGTGGGGGGGACAGGAAGAGGTGGCAAGGGTTAGGTGGAAGCATATCACCTGTCCGAGGCTCCCGTTGCTCTCCTCCATCTGGTCTTGCTGCTGGTGTTGAAGGTCCCCCGTCAGTGTCGTGGGCACATGGCTACATGCTGCCACACACCATGCCAGCCACCACGCTGGGGCGAGTACAGTCCCGTGGATTAATATACATTTTGAGCCAGGTGGGAACACCCATGTTCCCCCCTTGCAGACACTGTCCCTTGCAACACTGGGCGTCTGTTGCATCAGCTCTGGTGCAGGGGGCTGCTTTTGGGGGTGCCTCTGTGTTGGGCATGTCACCGCTTCTACTGCGAATAAGCTGCAGGCTTTTTCAACACACCCAAGGCTACTATGCCCCCGACGGTGGCCCTCCATGCTGGCAGCTGATAGCTCGCGGCTGTGGGAGGTGTTTTGTGTTCTTTTGAAAGTCCCCTGGCCCTGTGTTGTTTTCATCAGCAGGCAGTTTGGTGCCTCAGTCCACACGGGGTGTGGTGCTCTTCTTTTCAGCTTTTCGTAACACAGTTTTAAAAGCAGAAAAAATGTTTAACTCATAAAACTATTATATTTCAGTCTCTGACACCCGTGGAAAATGAGTGACTTTGAACAGTTGTGCTTGTTTTGTCATTCAGATTTCAACAGTTGTGGTTTTGCCAGTCAAGTCTTTTGAGTGTGTTGTGTGTGCTGGCTGTGACACACCAGTAGGATTCCCATGAGTATGGCAGGTACTGGTCCATGAGTTTATTCTAAACAGTCCAAGTAAATCATGTATGATTTTCGACATGGGCCTTGAGTGATTCAGGTGGATATGTCTGTGTGGCTAGTGACAGAAAATCACTTGATTTCCATGTACAGTATATGTTCCTGATCACTTCGGTATTTAAAAATTGCACTCTATAAGCTGTCTTTTTAAAAGCTACTTTAATCTGCAGCTAGTGCAATATGTAAACCAGATACTTAATTACTTAGTGGAATGAGATGGCAGTGAAACAGCTTCCCCAGTTTTTCTGCTTTGTCCTTATGTGTTAGCTGGTAATGGTGATACTCCATTTCATTCCATTCCAGATAGTTTTGTTTTTCTGGGTTTGGTACTGTGTAGAGAGGAAGAATGAGGGAAGGAGGTGATTGTTGTTTATCATTATGCTATGGTCGGGTACAGTCTAATTAAACATATTTAACTGCACTTTCAAATGCAGATGTTGTTCAGGCTTAACTGATTGTGCTCTTGGTGACAAGGAGGGATATGTATGTCATGTTTACCATGTCGTTGGAGTTCAGTGGTATTACTAAGCACGTGTCTACAATTTAAACCATGCCAACTGGGTTTATCTGGATTTATCATTAAAACATTGGATTCAGAGTGAGAAAATTCAAGACCTTTATATGTGGCTAGTCTAGGCATTCCCTGGTGCTACATCTCGAATGCCTTGTTCAGTTCTGGGTCCCTCAATTCAGAAAGGACATTTGGTACTGGAGCAAGTCCAGAGAAGGGAACAGAGCTGGGAAAGGGTCTGGAGCACAAATCTTACGTGGAGTGGCTGAGGGAGCTGGGGTTGTTGAGCCTGGAGAAAAGGAGGATCAGGAGAGACTTTATCACTCTCTACAACTTCCTGAAAGGTTGTAGCCAGGTGAGGAGTCAGGTCTTTTCAGAGGGAACCATTGGCAGAACAAGGAGAAATGGCCCCAAGTTGTGGCAGGGGAGATTTATATTGGATGTAAGAAAAGATTTCTTCAGTGAAAGAGTGGTTAAGCAGTGAACAACCTGCCCAGGGAGGTGGTGGAGTCACCATGCATGGAAGTGTTCAAAACAACAACTAGATGTGAGACTTGGTGATACAGTTAATGGGGATGGTGGTGTTCAGTCAAAGGTTGGGTTTAATGGTCTTGGAGGTTGTTTCCAACCTTTATGGTGCTATACCCAAGCTAGCTTTCTTCTAGGTAGCATAACTTCTGCTAGTATTTGCGTAGGACTGAGGTTTAAAAAATGCTCAGAGAAACAATTTTGATCCTTTGTTGAATACCTAGTGTGTTGCAGAAAGTGTTTGAAATTTAGTGAACACTCGTATTTAATTTTGACATTGAGTTTGTAGGTGCTAAAAGGGATAAGTCTTGTCCTGTGCTCAAAGTTTTAATTGTAAAATACAGTTGTAGTAAGTCCTTATCCTCAGAAACCCTATATATTAAATTAGTACTTTCTCAAATCCTAGTGTGGTGTCCTGTCCTTCAGGGGAAAAGATCACCCAAGATTCTTGGATGCTTGTAATGGAAAGGAACAATAAAAGTGAGAGGGTCTGCAAAAGCTTATGAAGTTTATTAGTAAATTACACACTTGAAATGAAAATCAGTATGTTAGTCCCTAACCTGCCATATAAGCCCACAGCAGTGGGTTTTGAGCAGAAAAAGAGTGGCCCCACAGCTATCCAGCTGCTGGTGTTTGAGATACACACATTAGCACCTGTATCTTCTGTGCTTCTACACCTTGATATCTGTATTTTATAGAATTTAATGCTTTCATAGAGAAGTGAATTTCCAGTTGGATTGATAATCTTCCAAAGGAAACATGTAAAACATTTTTAAGACATGTGAGGAAGTCTTGTGTTTCGTTGGATTTCTAACAATACTGTCTTTAACTGTGGGTATATATCAGAGTAAAAGGTGGGTCATGCTTTAGAATAATGCTTTTTGTTTTGAATTGATACATTTGTTTTTCCCATTTTACAGTGCAAAGAAAGAATGAGACCTGTCAAGGCAGCATTGAAACAGCTGGATCGACCAGAGAAGGGCCTTTCTGAAAGAGAGCAGCTGGAACATACTAGACAGTGTCTTATCAAAATTGGGGATCATATTACTGAATGTCTAAAGGAGTATACAAATCCTGAACAAATTAAACAGTGGAGAAAGTAAGTTATTTTCTTGGATTTTACTTGAAAAAGGGAAATCTACAATTGGTTCCATTGAGAATAATAGGTTTTAGTTATTTCTCCTGTTTATTGTTTGCTCTTTCTTGTATCTTTCTGCTGTTTTATATAGGAGTCTGTTAAAAGGTGATACATTGTTTGGACCTGTAGTGGATTGACGTTAAGCACTGATGCAGAGCTTTTGTCCAGAGGGTGGAGACATCTCTCTGCTTAACGCTGACAGCAAACAATGGGGACTTGTCACTGCCACTGTGTTTAGTTAAAACCATTATTACCTTTAAAGATCTGATTTTTTCAACTTCAGGTTGTTTTGGTTTTTTCATAATTCCTACTGAAAATAAGCAGTTCTAAAAAAAATACTGGTCTTGTATTTTATTGTTAAGTTCTTAATGCAATTTGACTTAGCTTTTGTTGGAATGTTCACTTAATGTCTTTATGGTTAAAATACATCCTGTGATTATATATATCAAAGTCTTAAGTGTTGCATTTTCTTGAAGACTTCTGTTAAAATAAATAAAATAAAATATGTATTTCAGCAATATTTGATAAGAAGTAGTGTAGTTTATATAAAGTTAGAATGGTCTCATTAGACACACCATTGACTGGTTGCCTACTTAGGCAAACTTCTAGACAGAAAATGTCATACTTAAATAATCAGTGAAGGGGCATACTGTTGCTTCCTGAAGCTCCACACTTCAAATATTTTTGAACACTGTTATTCTGTAGACTCTTCTGAGCATTCCACCTGCAAATTTCACTTAAAAAATTCTGTATCTGTTAAAAAAACTTTACCTGTGATCCTTCAGGATAGTTTTCTAAGGAAGGATAAGTTTTCTTCAGAGTTTTGGCATCTTGACAGCAAAAGACTGTATTTGTTCTTCTTTGGTTCTTTCAAGCACAGATTAGGCGCAGATTTATTACTGTACAACTTTCATTCTCTTTCACAGTTCTTACTTTATTTCAAAAGCCTTGACCGGACTTTCAAATTTTGTGGAAAACTTCTCTTGCTGATGGTTTCATATAAGTTTTGTTGGTCAATTGTCTTATGCTCTAAGAGATTTTCAAATTTGAAAGAACCATTACATCCTTTACTTACTTAAATTTTTTATTTACAGACTGGTAAATACTCAAAATTCAAACAAAATTTTAGAAGACATATATACAGTGATAACTATATTTTTAATACGCATTTCACAAAAATTTGACAGAATTCTTATCTGTAGTACTGTGCATGCACTTGACACTCTGAAGTACTTAAGATAAATATAAAAAAGTAAAATATGGTTAAAGGAATCAATCTTTCAAATGTTTTATTTACAACTACATAACATTTGTTGTGCAGTTAGGCAGTACTGTGTAGATTATATAGCATTTCAGGTTTACTGAAGTAGCATTCAAATAATTTCAGTTAAATCCATGTTCTGCTACATAATACAGGGAAAAGAAGTTTAAAGAACTATAATTGCTCTTTTCTTCTTCCTCAGAAATTTGTGGATTTTTGTCTCTAAGTTTACAGAATTTGATGCCAGAAAGCTGCACAAACTGTATAAACATGCAATCAAAAAACGTCAGGAGTGTCAGGTAATAGTTTCAGACTCTTTCAAAATAGATGAATATATTTTTTAATTATAATGTTTATTAGATATAGAGGATTATACAGAAATACACTTCAAGTAGTATTTGCGTTTGCAGTATTGTAGTCTCTTTTGTTAGTGTATTTTTCAATGTATTCAGATGAACCTTGGGATTTACCAGTAAGTACATTTACCAATGTACTTGTCTTTTATAGCAACACAACGATCAGAATATTAGCAGCAATGTGAATACACATGTAATTAGAAATCCAGGTAAGAAACTTTTAAGTATATTCTTGTGTTAAGTACTTTTAAGTATTCATGTTTATTATATTTCACATGTCTCCTGGGTCTGTTTTCTGCACTGCTAAGTACCATAGAGATAGGCTAATTCGAAAAGCTTCACTAATTTGCTGATGAAATCCATCAGAGTGCAGAGTGAAGCTGGTACTTACCAGGTTATTTGAGTATCCTTTAAAAAAATAAAGAAACATTTTTTGTGTTAAATTTTGGGGAGGGCAAGAGGTCTACTCAAAACCTGTAAATTCCTCAGAAATTCTGTGGCTGTAGCTATTGTGGTATCACTGTGTAAGAAAGCAGTTTACTAATCAGTCACAGTCTGTCATTAGTTACAGGGGCTGTCTTTTATTAATCACAATAACACTGATTTTTTTTAACCCACATGTTCCGACCTGCCTTCTATATGTAGTGATTTTTTTTTGGCTTGTGTTACTGAACTCTTCAAATATATTTTCATGGACTTACAATCAACACTCATGTGTTTTAGGAATACCACTGAAATTCTTTTGCTACCAAAGTGCACTTGCAAAATTGTTGCTCATACTAACTCCATCCCTTAGACAGGGAGTTCCTGCCATTCTATCTAAAATTGCTCTACTGAAGGCACCTGTACTCAGTGCTCATTTCGACACTTAGTGTCATAGACTGAATGGAAAGGCTGAGAACTTCAGTGTCCAAGTCCTGCACATCTACATTCTAGCTTGCTTCCCTCTTAATTCTGAAGTTTTCTTCTATTCACTGGCATCAGTGCATTTGATTTTTGGCTATTTAGATCTTGTTTCTTTTAAATGATGTCCCTTTCATACAGCTGACAGGTAGAAGTGCTGTTTGAATTAGGTGAAATAAAGATGTTATGATGCTTCCTTTTAACCTCTGCTTTATTAAACAGATGTGGAAAGACTGAAGGAGAATACAAACCATGATGACAGTAGCAGGGACAGCTACTCCTCTGATAGACATCTGTCACAATACCATGATCATCATAAGGACAGGCATCAGGGAGATGCTTACAAGAAAAGTGACTCCAGGAAAAGGCCTTATTCAGCCTTCAGCAATGGAAAAGATCACAGAGACTGGGATCACTACAAACAAGACAACAGGTGAGTTTCTTGAGTAATTTTGAAATTTGGTCAGAATTCCCTTAGTGGTTTTGTAGTTATGCTTATAGGAAGCACCAAACCATCTTTCTGAGTAACATAAAATTGCAACAATGATCTTTCTCTAATGCAGTTTTACATAATTGTGACTCTTGATGTGTTACCAGTAACTATTACAAATAATTTCTTATTTTTTAGATACTACAGTGATAGTAAACATAGGAAGTTAGACGAGTACAGAAGCAGAGACCACAGGTCAAGCCTGGAAGGGAGTTTAAAAGACAGCCGGGTTCATTCAGATCATCGTTCCCATTCAGACCACAGGATACATGCAGATCACCGTTCCTCTACCGAGTACAGCCATCATAAATCTCCCAGAGATTATAGGTACCACTCAGACTGGCAAATGGACCACAGAGCTTCAGGTAGTGGCCCAAGGTCACCACTGGATCAGAGGTCTCCTTATGGTTCAAGATCTCCCCTAGGTCACAGATCTCCATTTGAACATTCATCAGATCACAAAACTACACCTGAACATACATGGAGTATCCGGAAAACATAACGATGACTGACATGTTCTGGACATTCTTTTAGCCATATACAGTAAATTAACACAGTAATTGCCTTACATGACTTGAAAGATACAGACGGGATATTCTATTAGTAGCAGTATTGTTACTTCTTTCCAGGATGCAAGGTCTATTATCCCAACAGAAGAAAAATATTTTTGTATTTAAAGTTTATGCTGCACTGTGCTGCAAATGCTGTGGCACATTTTTTTAAGAAATGGAAGATGTTTACTTTTACAGGGACCTCAACACTGCCCATTTCAGACTGGATCTTACTATAAAACTCTTCATGTCAAAGTGGTTTGAGGTTGATAATGTTTTAAGTTATGTTTGTAAACGAACTTTTAAACACTGACCTGTGCTCATATTTCAGGAGGGAATGGGGAGAATATTTTTTTTTCTTAGTAAAGAACTCTCAAGGACTTTGTTCACTTTCCAAAGCTACTTGTTTACATTGTACACTGCGACCACCTTGCCGCTTTTCATCACAAGCTTGAATATTTAAATTCTGTACCTATAACTGTAAAATAGCCAGGATTTCTCCTGTTTGTGATCAGTTACAACGACTTTTTACAAAACAAACAAATAATAATAAAAAAAGCAAAACGCAAACAAATGGCTGTAAATTGTTGTAAATTTATTAAATGAGCTTTTTCCCCTCTCAGGCTTTTTTTGACTGTTCCTTTCCCCACCAACTCAGGCCTTCTTGTCACAATTATGAAACAAAATCAATGTACTTACATGTTTCAATAAAAGATTTTGATGGAGTCACTGCTCAGAATGTAAAAATAGGGAAAGGGAACATTTTATTCCATTTAGTGCTCCCTTTTTTGGATACTTTAGATTCATGTTTTGGTTTGTGGGTTTTGGTTTGTTGTTGGTTTTTTGTTTGTGTTTTTTGTTTGTTTTGGTTTGGTTTTGTGTTTGGTTGGTTTTTTTGTTGTTGTTGTTTGTTTTTTTGTTTGGATCTTTTTTCCCTATTAAACTGTCAGTGTTGTGATTGTTTATAATGAAATCATAAGAAATATCCAGCTAAATGTGCTCTGGAAAGCTTTTCAGGTGCATTGGTTTTAAAGGAGGAGTGTCAAATACCTGAATACTTCAGTATCAAAATCAATCAAAATTAATTGTAAATTCATATGTTCCCTCTTCAACATGGGCAATAATGTCAAATGTGCTATGCAGGTAGTTAATATTTTAGAAGATTTGAATTATGAGTTTATTGACAGAATTGTTAAAATGCACACTGATTGTACATAGATAACTTCTATCTGACAAATTAAATTTAAACTAAAAGGATGCGGATCTTGTAGTTTTCTGCTGTGTTTGTCTATACAGTGTTACTTTTCCCCAGGTTTACCCATAAAGACATTAAAAGTACTCAGTTTTAATCCTGGTGATAACTAGAGAAGGTACCTAGCCTGACATCATGTGACAGGAGCTTTATCTGCTGCTCCAGTTTTTCTTTGCTTCTGCAGTGCTGAGTATTTTTTCCAGTTAAGCAGGTTTACATGAAAGCATTACCATAGAACCAATATCTGTCCACAGAGTATCTCTAAGGATCTTACTATAGGCACATTTGCTGTACATAAAGTGTTAAGCTCATTTAGTGTAGGCTGGGACTTTGTTAATTAATGCTGCTTCATTTCTTAACTTTCATCCTGACAGGATATGAGGGATTTGAGTGGTTCTGCTTTCAAGCTTGATGGTTAAACAGTGTCTGATAAGGTTGTGATGTGTACCATGCACCTTCCACTTCCAAGGATGAAAATGTAGAAGTGGGAGCATCTCCTGCCATGGACTCAATTCTTCCTGGTCAGGAAGCACACAGATGCATCCTAGAGCATAGAGAGGGCATTCCTGTGGAGCCTGGTTCGCCATCAGTGTGGCTGTGAATAAACACTGTGGCCTCACAGGACATGGTTGGTCTGTACGATTTCACCGAAGGTACCTCAAGTCTCTGAAATACGTGGTGGCTTTGATGATGTGGATCTTTGGGAATTAGTCTACCTATGCTTTCTAACTGTATCTTTTACTCAGTCATATTTACAGATACACTAGTCACATTTGCAATAGTTTAATTTTTTCCCCTCTGGTTTCCAATATGTTGTACGTATGTGACATTTGATGATGGGAATAACCTTCATTGCTGCTGAGGCCTGTTGTGGTGTATCTTACTTTTCAATCTCATATCCTCTGCAAATGAACCATTTATCATTCAGTTTTCTTTTAGATTTCATCCTTCCTTTCCTCATTTGTAATGAAAGATCTCCAAGGACTGTGTCCAGTTCTGCAGCATCTGTCAGATACTAACCTTGCCTCTGTCAGTGGTTTTGGGAAGTAAGAATCCTGAGGACTGCAAGTCCTCATGGCTATTGATAAAGGTTTAGGCATTCTATCTACCACGCATGGAAGTCTAAGACTTCCATCTTAATCCTGTTTCATATTTCTAGTCTGCCATTCGCAGTACTACCCAAAAAGAGTAGACGCTTGTTAAGTATGAAAAAACAGATTAAGAACTGTATTACTGCTCTTAAAGTTTTAAGGACAGAAAAATACATATTCTATTTGGTATTAGTTGTCAGGGGTGATGATGTGACCATTTACCTGCTCACAGTTGCTCTGTGTTTTCCCCCATTTTGATATCCTCCATGCAGCTGTTATGGTCTGAGCAGCATTCGGACAGCTGCTGGTTTCTGGGAGCCTGTCACCACAGGACCAATCAACAGGACTTGAAAAAGACTCAAGCACTGAAGGATGGCAGTTCCTGCAGTGGTAACATTACACTCCTACAAAAGGAGTATGCCCTGACCTCCTTTCAAGACACCAACTTCCTAGGGTGAATATCTTTGATGCCTTTTTGAAGCTTGATTGGCTTGTTTTGTCCCTGTGCGATAGTTTGTCATCCTTAAACGTATCTTGTCAGTTTCACGGCCCTAATTGTGTAGCTGCAGGGCTCCACCTACAGTATAAAATCTCAGGGCAGTACTCTGGTGGCAAAGCAGTTTTAAGGAGCTGTTTTCATCTCCAATGTTATGCTTAGTGTTGTGTCCAGTGACAATAGCTCTTTTTGGTAGGAGATTACCTCACCATTACTTAGGAATTACACAGAAATAAATGTAGACAATTTCTTGTTTCTGTTAAGAGAGTAGTAAATAATGTTAAAATCAGTAATACCTCATATGAGTTATCCACTTGTACCAAACAAGATTTGATTTACTGAACGATGTTGGGGCAGGTATGTCGTGCTGTCACTTTATGTATTCATTGCCCCAACAAACTAGTGTGGCTGCATCTGAAATTTCAGTTTTGTTCTTAAAACTTTGTGCTGAAGCTTTTATTTGTGAAACAGTCCGAAAGCAGTAGCTGAGGAATGAGTGTGGGATGCTGAAAGGAGCAGAGTGAAGAGGAGGTTCAATCACTGACAAGGAGAGGCAAGTTTTGCTTTGATACACAACTGAGGAAAGAAATTAGGTTCTAGACATACCTGAAAGAGATTAAAACACAAATGAGATTCACTGTTGGGATCCAAAGCAATAACTCACTTTTCATGAAGGAAGAAGAGGAAGAGAAGGGAAATCGAAAAATATTCCAAGAATAATTATGAAAACCACAGCAAAGAGTTACCAGGGGTCCAGCACTGGCTTATAGCGTGCATGGGGAAGATCTCGGTAGGGCGTGATGGGTCTTTCCCTGTGGGAAGAGATGTTGTTGGCCCTATGCTAGGGCCTGGTCCTTTCCACAAAGACTCAGAGTGTTCATGGATTGAAGAGAAAGAAGGCTTGAATAAAAGAAGGCTTAGATAGATAGATAGATAGATAGATAGATAGATAGATAGATAGATAGATAGATATTATTAAAAAGGACATTGAGAGAGATCAAGCCATTTCCCTCCAGCAGGTTCAGCTGCTGGGATCATCTGTGTCTGTCTGTCCAGCACCAGAAAGGAATTCACAACAATTCCATTGGTCAAGGCAAACACCTTACCATAAACATTTCTCATATTTCCACTCTTTTCTCATGGGAAGCTACAGAAAGTTCCCTTTAGAAATGGAGTTAAATATTACAACTGAAGACAAGTTAAAAAAGAAATTGCTTTCTCCAGCTTGTTGCTGTGTTCTCTCAGATCCACCAAGGAGTCAACCACTACGTTTCCCTAGTGAAGTCCCTCTTAGAGCTGGCCAGTGATCCAACGAGGGAGCAGAGCTAGGCAACCAGACTATCAGGGTGCGGGTCATGAACAGCTTTGTAGGAGCAGGCAGGACAGTGAAGGACAGCAAAGACAGCAAAGACTCTGGCACTTTGTTGAGTTTTTAGACATGGGGGCAGGCTGACCACAGCCATCATGGCTTTATTTTCTCCCTTGAAGTTGGCTGGTTCATTGGTATCCACAAGAAGTTCGCCTGATGTTTCCAAGTTTATTAGTTGCTCTGCTGTTGTATCAACTACAAGCTCTTTTAATGACTTGAAGCAGGGTGCCCTCATTTTCTAAAATAAAAATTTCTAAAGTTTTTGTTAAAGGCAGTTCAACACTACATCTTTCAAACCTTAATCTTTTAAGAGGCAATGGAGAAACATTCCTTACTTTTTACTCATTCTCTACGCCATGGGAGACCGGGAGCAGAGCAAAAATGAGTGTGTGGCTCTGGAACTGAGAACCAGGGGCACCAGGGCCTAGTGGTGCCACTTGCCAGTGAATGGAGGAGGTTGAGGAGGAGTGGATAGATCATACCAGTCAACAGCCACTATTGCAGCTGATCTCAATTAGAGCTTCAGCTTTTATGACCACAGGGCCATTTTGAATCTCAAGGATGGGTTGTTGGTCTGACATGACTGAGTATGACAAAACAGCTTCTCATTTCTATCTAGTCTGGGCAAGCTGGTGAGAAGAGCTTTCAACTAGAAACAGCAAGGGATGTTGATCAACCATGTGAGAGATAATGTTTTGCTTTAGCCATTGTTTCAGCCATAAGAATGAATACTTATGTTAGAAATGAACTAACTTTTATATACAATTAAATGAGGACAAAGTCGTTGAAGAAAAAGAAAACTGTTTATTAGCAACGATTCAGCTGAGCCAGGTACAAGTCTCCCTCCCTGAGAGCCAAACACACACACCCTTCAACAAAATGACTACATTTTACACCCTTTCCCTGGCCAGGGTGGTCCCTGTCCCCTTCCCCATTGCTGAGTTCTCAGGAAATTACATTCTCTCCCAACCGCCTACTTTTCTGTCCCCTCCCCTCTAATCCTGCTTCCTTTCTAGTCACGTCTCCAACCCTGTCCCTCTCCCAGCTCTGAGCAGCACCCAACAAACCAACCAGAACAAATCCAAACCACAAACAACAACATATAGAACCAACAACTTTCATTCCTTAACTTAAGACCCTTTTGGCTTCAGCAAAATATCACCTCATCTCTCACATTCATGTCATGTAGGCAAAGA
>JAWWMJ010000123.1:93674-106174 GCA_035047045.1 Vireo griseus
AGAAAGGGGAGGGGAAGGGAGATGTCGGATTGAGTGCTGTAGGCAGATAAAGAATGAGAGTTCCCAAGTACCCAGCCAATGGGAAAAAGGGACTGGGACCCCACCAGTTGAGGAAGGGTATAAAAGCTTGTGCACTTTAGCGAGAGGTGCCTCCTCAGTGAGACGCACCTGACTCAGGTGACTCATTTATATCAATAATTAAGCATTGTTTTGATGACTTTGTCCTTGTACAACTTTATCAGCAAGAGAGTATTTCTCACAAGCATCAAGAGAGGAAGTTGTGACCTGGACTGACAAGCACAGGGCTCAGGCTGATGTGGACAGGAGAAACCCCCTGCCAGCAAAACAGGGCAGAAGGAGGCCTGGCCCACACAAACAAGAATGTGCAAAGAGGACTTTGTGCATTGCAGTGAAAGTTCTCATACCTTTTACACAAGGTCATAACTGGGTGTCTCTCTACATGCATGGAGCATGTAGTCACTACAGACCTCACCTGACTGCCATGGCTTTTCAAATACAAAGGATGAGGATCTTGAGATGCAACTCATTAGTTCCCAGTATTTGTGAATACTCAAAATCAAAGTTCATCTGCAAAAGCTGGAAATTTGTAAATTTGTAAATTTGCAGGCATAACAGTCTTTTGCAAGACAGTGCTTGACATAATCCCAGAAATGGTTTTATCCATGTGTAGGAAATCATGTTGTGGATTGTTTCTGTCTGGGTTGAAAATCAATATAAGAAGGAAAATGTGAACACAAGACTCCGTCAACTTTCCAATGACACGTCAAGTTTTTCTTGTAGGAGGCTTATTTGCTTGCTAAAATTACATTTGTGAGTGGCAGAGTGGGAAGACACTGCTGGATACCTAGATATGAAATGGTAACTTCAACTTGGCTGCCCCTTGGTAGCATAACACAAATAGTGTAAGGAAGTTATCAGCATTGCTTTGTCCCTTTGTGGAAAAATGTATCTAATGTAGCTAATGGTGAGTGCAATGAGTTTGAAACAAAGCTTTGGAGGTCACAGGCAGGGGAAAGAGCTTGTCTGAGATTCAAGGATGCAGTCCTTCAGCCAAAGGCAATACACAATAATCCCTATATTTGAAGTTATGTGTAAGGGTGAAATAAATGAAGAATGGAATAATTGTATTCTCCCTTTAGGAGTGGGACAGACTGAATGCTGACTCCAGGCACCAGCAACAGAGGTGAAAAGGCAAAATGGAGAAATTCCTTATTGTCTTAGTCTCCAAAGCACCAAATACTCAGGCACGTAAGAAAATTATATCCAGAAACTAAAAATCAAAATCTCAATACACACAGTGGTCCATATACATATGTAATAAAGAACCCCACTGAGGGGAAATTAGTGATAAAAAACCTGCTTAAATTGTTACCTGGGGAAGATAAATTAATGACTGTCAAGATACCCCTATTGTCCACACACTGTAGTTAGCAGGCCTTGGTTTAAGTTATTTTTTATCCACAGAGATACTACATAGAATATTGATTTTAAAGATGTGCTTTATAATTACCAGACAAATTGACCTTTTCTTAATATTAAAAGAGCTGGTAAGATTTTCACTTTTGAAGTGAACCTCCTTATTTCCTTCTCCCTCTTACCCTGCTTTTGGTTCTTATCTCTGACTGGATGAAATGGATCCTTCCTGGTAGAACTAAATGGGAAGAAATGTTCAGAAGATCACGTAATTCACTCCAGCTGCTGGCAGCTGTTTGGTCTGTTCAAGCTTGTGGGAGTGCAGAATATCACCAGGAAGGATGGCTTTTGTTGCTGTGGGGCCCTGGGCGAGATGGGCGTACTCCAGGTGTAGCAGTAGGTAAAACAAAAGAGCAGGAGACAAATAAAGAGGAGAAGGCGAGGCAAAAGTAGGATAGTTAACAGGAGATGAAGCAAAGAAGTTGTAATCAGTAACTGCTTGAGATGCTAAAGGTTGAAGTTTGTGGCTGTTGAACTGCTAGCTTTGGAACACTACGTAAGATGTGCTTTGTACAATAAAAAGTTGGCTTTGCACGTACCCAGTGAAGTCCGTGTTTCAATCACCAACACAAGCTAGTATAGAAAGAACTCAGAGCAAAATCCTCTGAAATGTGCAAGACTAGACATTTCGCTACTAGAGATCTTCCCTACTTTGGTCCCATCAGACAATGGAGGAGCAACATCCTAACATATTTTTCAAAAGAGCTCTATTTGGCTTTGTTTTAATAATAGTGAAATGTGGATTCTTATTTGAGTCTAAACCCCAAAGGAGAAAGTGTTTCCACGTTTAAGGGTCTTCCATTTCTATCTGTGAAACACCAACATCATGATTGTCAGGTTTTATGAGTATAACACATAAAATTTAAGAGTATAACAATACAAAACAATGCATCCAGGGAAAGCCAAAGTAATCCACTGCATCAGCACAGTAGCTGATGGTCTACTGAGACAGAAAAAACTCTTAGCACTTTTGGCAATGAACACGCAGGTCTGCTTGTGGAAAGCTTTCAAGGACTCAGACACAAAGTGTCATCTCTGCAGGACTTTGTTTATTCTGGCTGAGGAGTTTTGCCTAGTTCCAGACAAAGGGCAGAAGATTGTGATTGCCATAGACACAGGCACATCTGAAATTACTTTTCACCAATTATTCTTATTAGAGAAGAATATCTATTTGTGCTTTCCCAATGGGACTATTTATCGATTTCTTTAACATACATACAGTTCATCTCATTTGCAAAAAGGTGAGACTTTGACATTTTTATATACACATTAAAAAAAGAAAAAACCAAACAACATTTTGAAATAGTGGCATTCCAAAGAATGCCAAACACTACTGTGCAAGGCACAATTTAAAGATTAGAGCCTTTTAATGGGATTTATAATTGCCAAAGTATTTTAAATTTTTTTTCCCAAAAAGCCTGTTCTGGTAACAATTCTCTCATGGCTGAGTATCAGCTTACTTATTTTACAGAGAATTAGTTAATGGTGTTTTAAATAAGCTAGGGAGTGATGACTGGCAGCATCTGAAGGAGCAAGAACTAGATGAAGGCAGGTCATGCCAAACCACTGGCACTACAAAGGTCAGAAATAAGGGATGAGAGATGCCATCACCGACAGTGATGTACATGACTTTTGAACTTGACCTACCCACAAGGGTTTGCCACCACTGAGATATCTCGACAGACAGGTTTACAGAAAGTTATTCCTCTAATATATACCCCACCTATAGAAAGAGTGGAAGTGGTTTCAATCCTAACACATTTTTTGGAGGCATGTCTCACACTGCCAAGCTGACTGGTATGAAAAAGCTGAGCATTTTTCCTGAGAAAGGATAGCAACCTGCACTTTTATCACGGCCAGATCAAAACGGGAAGCCCAGTAGGGTAACTATTACAGTCACCCAAATAAGCAAGAAACTTTTTGTTTATATACATCTTCACACAGTCTGGAGTAAGGATTCAAAGATCTGTCTCTTACTTTCTAGTCAAATACATTAATAATATGGCTGCAGGGTATTTAAGGGTTTTGCCAACCTCAGTTGATGAAACTATTTTGCTTTCTGTAAAATACTTGCATGGTAGTGGGAGCAAAGGACACATCCAAGAAGAGCCTAAAAGACAAAAT
This sequence comes from Vireo griseus, assembly GCA_035047045.1. Lineage (NCBI taxonomy): Eukaryota > Metazoa > Chordata > Aves > Passeriformes > Vireonidae > Vireo > Vireo griseus. Next base: position 97,293 of record JAWWMJ010000123.1, read on the forward strand.
ACTCCTATTAGAAAATGCAGCCCTTGTTCCTCTGCACACTTGTTATATGATTTGTATCATTCACTGGAAAATGTAAACAGTCTGGGATTTAAAGACCAAAATTAGGATCAGAAGCATTACCACCAAGACCTTAACCATTTGGTCTCTTTCCTCTTTATCCTCTGACTCCAGCTTCTTCATTTCTCTTTTTTGCCCTTCCCCTGAACCACACGGAGCTGCTTTGGGAGGAGAGAAGGGGCCAGTACAGCAAGGATGGGGTGGCCTTGTTGCCTTCTTCAATTCTACTTTCAAGAGAATCAAACATTGAAGGTTTTATACTACAGGCAAGGTCTAGGTCTGGTGTGAGACTTTCCCAGGCCAAGGTGTCTCCATCAGTTGGGATGGGAGAACCTGGGAGAAAAGAAGCTGTGCAGGAAGTGCTGGATCAAGTGACTTGTCTCTCATGAACATAGGTTGTCTCTGGTATGAACCAAGGCTGGACTTTAAAATGTACCCATCAAGGCTGGAATAGTTTCACCTGACTTCAGCTATTTAAAATAGCTGTTTCCTTCTCTCCTGGACAAAACCAATAGGCATTTCCAGAAGATAATTTAATCCAATCCACAATCTTGCCACTCACCCCACCAACTACAGAAGCAGCTTATGTATTAATTTGCTGAATTTAGGTAAAATACCTCTCAAGCTTTGAAATATGCCTCCAGTTTCTTTTGAGGCACCTAAGACCTCTGGACCTAAGTCTGGATAAAGCTATCCCCCTGTAACACCACAAAATAGTGTTTATTTGATAACAGCTCTCAGGTGTTACTCTCACAAGATGTGAAAGACCAAGGCAGAAGTGGAATTTCAGCTTGCTTCTCCCAAACTCAAGCAGAATTCTCACCACCACTACACTCTAAACAACTCCACCATCACCTGCCAAACAGAAGTCAGCAAGTCAAGTACCTGCCCTAAAAGTCCTGCAAGTAAACCAGGCAGATGACCCCATGAATCTGGCTGGAGTGCAGGTACAACCCTCAAGACTGCTTTAGTTTTCTGTGCTCAGCAGAAAATACAGATTCTTTAAGGGGGCTTACTGGACTAAGAATATAAATAGAGATCCTAGAGAAACATCTGGGTTCAAGCTGAAAACATTTTACTGTGTGTCTCAGTTTTGGATTTAGATACTTCACTACATACAAAATGTTTGCAGACCCAGCCCTCAGCATATGCTAGAATCAACAACACGTACATATTTTGTGTACAAAAAGGAGTAATCTTCTACTGTAACAATGTAGATGGAAATCAAGGTTTAAAACTAATAATGATAATAATTCCTGTAAAATAAGTTACTGGCACTCCCCATAGGACACAATTTTTTATATGTAGTTACTGAGTCCTGATACATACCCCTGCACAAAGACTGTAATCAATCCTACTGTTGCCAGTTAATTTACTAACAGCAGCTTTTAATGTCAAGGAAGTTTAGTTTACAAACACAAAGAATTCTGAATCAGATCAGATGCAACTGTTTTATGTCAGCATCACAAATTTACCTGCATACTTATAATTGGTCTGTGGCTATGTTGCTCTACATAACAGGATAATTAATGAGAATGATAAAGTCTAACAGACAACACTGATCCCCACAATCCTCGTTTGTTTTGAATACAGCTGAAGAGAAGTAGCAGTACAATACAAAGAATGCTTATCTTGTAAAAAACACAGAATATCTCCTAAAAAAAGGAATCATTACTAGTCCTGTTTGGACATCATATAGATGGCAGTCTTCAATAGCTGGAACACGGAAAAACAGAAAAGAATTTATATCAGTCAAGACACAGATGGGCATTAAATAACCAAAGCATGAGAATTTCAGTGTAAAACACCATAGTTGCACTTATATGAAGAAAATGAGTGCAAGATTTTAAATTGTGCTGTGTGTCTCTTCTCAGAAGAGAAGAAAGCCATGAGACTCCTGGGCTTTTTTCCAAAATGTGTTCACTAATGAAACTCTCACTAGGCAGTACAAAGCTTGCAACATTGCTTCCTTCACTTTGGAGCGTAAACAGCCACTTGCACAGCCTCAAAACTCATCAAACAAATGCATGGTAGCCATAATGCTAAAGTAAGAGAATGTAAATAATTTGTGATCTATTTTCTGGCAGTACAGGAGCAGTCTGAAAGGAAATGAAGTACTGAAGGTCTGTAACTTGACCATGAGAACTAAAGGTTGTACTCTCAGGTTGTGTTCTACTGAACAGATGCTCTATGCAGATTGTTCTTCCAAACAGGTTTTCCAGGAAGAAAAAAAGAATTTTTAGTTTAACAGGCAATTGAGCCTATATTTCTTTTTATAATATCCTTGTTTAGGAGCCTTCTGTTCATACTAAATAAACGATTAGGCACACAGTCTCTCCTGCAACATGCTTGCTAATGAAGTTGTTAGACTCCACAACTACTCCACAACTTCACCATCTGTTGTTTGAAGCTCTGTTAGCACATGGTTAGGAATGCTTTAAAAACTCTTTTGAGTAAGCCACTAATATACAAGGCTAGCCTAAGACAAAAGCCAACAACAGAGAGCATCAGTAATGGCTGACTGGCTGTTGCATTAAAATACCAATGACCACATTACAAAGCATTCTACAGAGCTTGTGGTGCTAGACTGATACCTGTGAGAGTAAGGTCCTACAGGTATGACAGCTGCCTTCTGTGTACAGTAAACATATACATATTTAAAGCTCCTTTTAAATAAAGACAGCAATTTCCATGACTCATTTCACTGATACATCTACCCAATAAGATTATTTCTCACACATGTCAACTTCTAGCTGTAATACAAGCTTAGCAAAGCAACATTCAAAGTTGTGATTAGGTTTATTAGATCTATATTTCTTGGTATGTATCTGACATAACTTCTTTTAAGCTTTGGCACTTTCAATCTACCTTCACACTGTGCGATTAGCCTTGCAGCTGAAATACTCCATACATACTTAGCAAATCATCTTGTTACACTAAGTTCTGTAATCTTATGGACTCTTCTGTATAATTTATTGAAATTTCACCATCTCTTCTTTATTTTTACATAAAATAATTTTCTGTTCCAGGGTTCTTCCGGTCTGAGAGTTCTTTATTAATGTGAAAAGAGGATTTTTATAATGCCTCTCAGGAAGGATGCAGAAACACAGATCACTCTGTTCTTGTAAGTATCTCCGCAAACACTACAAAGATCCTGAGGGAATGGTTCCTGATCTTAGTTTCCCACACACGGTCTTTTCAATAAACTGGCCTGGTGTGCAGCTGCCACTCATAAATTTACATACCTTATTAGCAGAGGGAAACAAGCATCTGCATGAAGTATAACAACTGTATTTAGTACATTCCTATCCAATATGCTATCCATCCTATTTGGCTGGGAGACAAACTGAGACTTTATTTACAGACTACCTGCCCAGTACGCAGTCTACATCCCCAATTTCTGTGCACCCAACCAGGGAACACTTACATCACCTTACTGATGTCCCTCAGCAGGGGGGGGCAACAATTCTTCTATTATAAAAATTTATAATATTTACACACTGCACAGCCACTCTTTTGCATACACACGTATACTTACTGGTATACACATCTAAAACATTTTGCAAAGACTGACACATTGTGGGGTTTCCAAGCATGAAAAATCTGTAGCCCTCTGTAACACAGATAATCGGAGGGCCTGTGGAGGGAAAAAAAAAGTTCCCTCTAAGTTTAAGCTCTCTCTGCTCTCTCCAGAGACCATTCACTAACTTCAAAATATCTGCATTTGACATTAACTAAAGCTCTCTTGGAAAAACCCGTAAGTTAATTCAGTGAAAACAACGTGTTAAAACAAGTAGTACTTAGAGAGAGCATTGAGTATTTCATGTGTAGTACATAGTTACTCAGATACACACTTGAATATTTAATCTGTAAAAAATAAAGTGCTTTCTATCAGGTCCCAGTATAGGGACATTATAAAACATTTGAACAACTGTAAAACAAATAGATACATAGAATACTAAATCAAACATACATGAAAACAGTTAACATCCAATCTGGTGGATGTCCCAAGACAAAACATCCCTTCATATACATGGTATATACATATATATTCATCTTTACTCAATATATTATGACAATATATATTTCAAAATTTTGTTACAGTGAAAAAAAAATCCTACAAATATACAACAAAGATCAAGCACAGAAGTCTAAGACAGAAAAAGGATTTGCTATCCCTGCCCACACCACCACCTCCACTCCTGGGAAAGATATGCCAGTGCTCTTTGCTGGGGTGCAGTGCCTCCACATCCTGCAAGGCACTGTGAGCAGCAGCTGTGAAGTTGGCATCGCCAGTGGTGAGTAGATCAAATATGCACGAGTAAAAATATATGTCCTTCACAAGCATCTTCTCATGGCATTTGGTGGTAGCTGTTTCCAGTGTGTACCCTGACTGGGGATGAGCTGCAGCAGCCCACGGAAGCAGCTTTCCCACCACGGGCAGAGGCAAGCGGCTGCTCCGATCAATACGTTCACTGGAGGGGCAGCCGTTCACACACAGCTGCAGATCCTGGCTCTCCTTGTAGGCCATGACCAACTCCTGGGGCATACGAATGGCCAGGGTCAGGTAGTGCCCGAGCTGGCGGATATACACTGTGGTTCCAATGTACCTAGCATGCATCTCAATGTACTTGCCACTAACTTTCTCCACGATGTGCAAGCTCCTGGTGTTCCCATCTCCTCCACTTGTACCATCCACAAAAGCTGCAGGCAAGTCATCAGTCACTGCTTGATATACTTTCTGATCTGTACAGTCTTGGTATGACTTGAAGATAATAGTTATCTGTGGGGGAGGGGAAAAAAAAAGGCAAAGTTAGTGGAAAGAAATCATAATCTCAACGCCTTTTCCATTTTGTAACTGAATATATCTGGAACTTCCCACTACCTTAAAACCTGACAGTTGTCCATAACACATGCCTAAGGAAAACAGTCTGTACACGTGCTTAAAGCAGTATTTTACCAGATGGCAAATGCTGAATTTGTTCTTATATCGGCCCAGAAGCAAGACTATTAGCATGTGACAACAACCTTGAGGTCAGGAAAGGAAAACGCTTTATATTTAATTAGGTATCAACAACTACCTCCTGCCTGACAGTTTCTTAACAATTTGGAATGAATCTTGCAATGACAGAGAAGTGTAAGGACTGAGTAATTCCCACAATGCTGGCCACTATGGCAAAACCAGAATGAAACCATGTAAAATCAGAGAAAGGTATAATCAGGACCAGGAACAACTACTAGTAAATAACAGCTTAGGGCTCCTGGATACATTAGTCCTAAAAACTGGGAGATTTGACACTTCCAAGTCTACTGTTGGTAGAAAATGTGCCGACAGAGAAACAAAGCAAGACTAAAAGATACTTAAAGATGTGTCTTTGAAGAGTGACTTCCAACACCAAAATCATTAGCATAAAGCAATTAATTAATTTTTTTAAACTTAGAACTAGCCTTTTAAACATTTCTACTTATTGGGGTAAGTCACAACAAAAGAAGAAGCAGGTCCTCCAATCTTACTTGAAGGGAATAACTAGGTTGTATGGTAGACGAAGTTTGGTCTAGCAGCTTTTCCTAAAACGAAAAATACAATGAGAATTCTCATCTAACTATTACAAACAGATATGCTACTCCCTTTAGAGTTCTAGAGGGGAAAAGGTCAAAAGACATTTTGCACCAAGAATAATATTTTACTAATTATTTTCATCATTGGCTGACTATATCATATTAGTTACAGTCTACAATTTAAGCAGTCTTCTAAGACTCAGATTACTCCAAAACGTATCAGAAGGGTTTTTTAAACTAATGCTAAAACGTTCCACAGTAGCCTCGCATTTTAGTTTCAGTTAACCACTACACTTCTGCACAACTTTTATTTCTGCCTCTCTGTTTTAAAGTAAGAGCTAGAGGTTAAATCAAGCGCCAGTTACAAACAATTTGAATAAAACCTCTGCCCTCATTAGCCTCACCTCTCTGTACCATTTGTGTAAGACACAAGTCTTTCCACCTGTATCCTCCCCCTGCAACAATTTCTTCTTTGGAGTATGCAGACATACCCTAAAACAATATTACTTTTATTTTCAGGATTTGGTTTATTCCAGGTGGTTGATGCTTTGTCAGTGTTTATCTCACAATACAGACAATACTTACTATTTTGACTTCATAAGCTCTCACTAGTGCTGATTGGATTTTTCCAATCATCTTCCCTTGCATTAATCAGTTACACAGCCTGAGATGTATCAGCTATATAGCCTGAAACCATCTGTAGTCAAGTAATTTGGTAAACTGATGTCTGTGAACTACAGCTGAGCTGGAATGCTTATGCCCAAAATCCAGAAAACGCACAAGTGCCCCTCTTGCAGTAAAGATCACCTCACAATTTTGTGCTTAGTAAAGTAATCTCAGGAACCTATGGAAAAGAAACTTGAAGTCTCTCAAATGATTCGTTTTTCTGCATATAATCCAGGCCATAATGCAGTAAAAGGCCTTTTATTTTGCATAACACAGTTTGTATGAAACACACTTCTATCTCAGCCTGCTCAGACAAAGAAGCATTGCTATTTCCTTGAGCACATTTGCATTGTTCTGCGAGGGAAGAATGATTTACACATCTACAGAAGTAAAGCTCTAAGTCTCCTTAGCACTTGAACAAATTTGGAGTCAAAACGAGTTCATTGTTTTAATGAGATGCTGAACTGGCTGCTTGCTAAAACATGTAAGCAAGGCACCTGGCAAAATTTATCAGGAAGCAGCTACCAAACTGCCATCTCCAGAACTCCCTCATTTCCAAGAATGAAATGCACACAATTTCAGAACACAGAGAAAGAAGATGCCTTCACCCTAATTTAAGATTAGCAAGAACACTGGATGCTAAATGAGAGCTGAAGGACTATTACATGAATAAAGGCCTCCATGTACACTACAAGAACACACGAAATAGAGAATCGACAGAGACCATTAAGATTTTCAAAGGACATACTTGTACTTAAACATTGCAGCTCAAGACACTGGTTTTAAATATTCTGTTGTCTGACATGCAACATCCATCAAACCCAGAGGCCAGATCAGTAAAACCAGAGTGCTGCATGGGCTTTGCCTTATCACACACATCCTATCTCAGTATCATGCCCTGGTAATGACAAATACTCTAGAACCTGTTGCAAAGGGAGATGAAGCAAAATTTCATTGCAGAACTTTCTCTTTAAATTCTCAAGGTAACAGAGAGCATTAAAAAGTGAAAATGGTTATTTCTAACAAACTTAACACGTGTTATATTTATATATACATTTATATATATATATTTATATACATGTCTATGTAACCACAGTACTTTTCACACTGTCTAGGTCCCAAGAACACCTTCACAAAGCTGCTTATGCAGTACTATTTACAGACTAGAGATTAGCTGCCCTTCTAAGCTTAGGATAGAAAAATCCAAATGCTAAAATCTTCATATGAAGAAAGATTCTTGAAACTATCAATGTATCAGCCCTGTTCTTTGGGCACATACAGAGCTCCTCTGCAGTGAGGCACCCTGAAAGATGAAAATAAAGGTTTCCAGAGGCTTATCTGAGGATACAATAAACAAACATCAGCTATAGTAAGATTACTAAACCAAAACAAACCCCACACATACAATTTGTACATTTGATTTTGGACTTCATCCTCCCACTCCTACTGATGCCAGTTCTACTGAGTACACTGATCACAAAGATTTCTTAAATTCCACTGCACATGCAAAACTCTTCAAAGATGGTGTTACTGAGCTGTAAAACTGCAGTTTCTGGAAGACCTTAATTGATTTGTAGAAGGTGCCTGGCTTGTGTGCCTTAAAAACAACACTTTCAGCTCTTGAGTTCTTGTACTTGTCCCCTCTAGTGCCGCAATGCAATTAGAATGATGAAAGTATCCCTAGATGTTGTTATTTTACTATGCATTTTATAGAATCCTAGAATTGTTTGGGTTGAAAAAGACCTGCGGAGAGCTTGGGGAGGAGTGAGTGACAAAGTGCCCAGTGGAAAAGGACCTAGGGATGCTGGCTGACAGCTGGCAGAACAAGAGCCAGCATGGGTCTAGGGGGCCAAGAAGGCCAAGGACATCCTGGCTTGGGTCAGACACAGTATAGCCAGCTGGACCAGTGCAGTACCCTGTACCCTCTACTCACAACCGCTGAGGTTGCACCTCAAATCCTGGGTTTAGTTTTGGGCCTCTCACAACCAGAAAGACACTGAGGTGCTGGAGTGAGTCCAGAGGAAAGAAACCGAGCTAGGAAGGGTCTGAAGCAAAAGCCTCATGAAGAGAGGCTGAGGGAGCTGGGGGTGTTCAGCCTAGAGAAAAGAAAGCTCAAGGGAGATCTCACTGCGCTCTACAACTCTCTGAGAGGATAGAGTTGTAGGAGGTGGGAGTCAGTTTCCCCTCTCCAGTTGCAAGTGATAGGATGAGAGGAAACAGCCTTAAGCTGTGCTGTGGAGATTTAGACTGGATATTAGAGAAAATTTCTTCACTGCAAGAGCTGTCACAGGCTTCCCAAGCCTCTTGAGTCGTCATGCCCAGAAATGTTTAAAATGCATGTAGACATGGCACTTATGGACCCTGTTTAGTGGTGAAACTGACTAAACTGACAGTTTGCAAGTGGACTCATCTTAAAGGTCCTTTCCAACCTAAATGATTATATTATAACCTTCAACAAAAGGTATAGCTTGCAGTAAAAGCTACTTCTGCAAAATAAGACAACTCTGCCCTATGCAAAATGTCAATAAAGATAAAAGAATAATGCTATGTGACCAGTTACCTGATCCTTGTCCTTCTTAAAAACATTTGAAACATACATC
>JAWWMJ010000123.1:131084-158870 GCA_035047045.1 Vireo griseus
TCTCTTTTCCTCTTTGTAGTCATCACAGGATTTAAAAGTTTGAGATACTGACAGGTCTGTCTAGAGTGTATTAAAACCAATTTGATATGAGCATTTATTGTATTGGTTAAATAATCGCTTATCATTATGTTGAGTAATTTTTCTTCCAGGGTGGTTGCCCTTTTTCTCAGAGCTTAATTGTAGGATGTGTTCCCTCTGGTGACCTTTAATAATGGAAAACTACAGACATAAGTAAATTTCCTGGATTCTCCTACTCTAACTGGGTAATTTTACCTAAGTATAAAGTCAGCAGCTGACTTTAAATATCATTTAATGTTGATGTCAGATAGTTGAATAAAGGGATTTGTTTTACATTATTTCTAAGCAGAAGTCTGTTGAAGCTGTCAACTCTTCCTCTCCATTTTCTTCCTAAACACATTTTTCTTTCTTTTTTTCCTATCTTTTAGTCCCTGCTAAAAGGCAGATATAAAGAAGCCATATACCTCTCCCTATCACTGCTTAAGTTTTTTATCAGGATGTTAAGAAAATAATACTTTGCCTGGTCACTTAGGCAAATCCTAGTTCATTTTTGCATGTCTTATCCATGCCTTATACTTTCAAAATGTACACACAATTTTTTTCCAGTGCTTTCTAGCACACTGGTAAAGCTATTCGAGAAAAGTGACCCAAAAAGAGTCTCATAGATTTTTTACTGTGAACACAAAGCAGAAGTCTTCAGAACAAATGCACTCAAATCTTTAAGGCTGAAAAATAGATATTTTAACTGAGCTGAGAAGAGTCACGTGAGATGAAAACACAAATGGGAATAATAGATAATATATGTTAGATGCACCATATAATTTGTGAGGAATTTTAAGACTGATATATTAAGTCTATAAATAGTAAACCTACCAGCTCACTACAGGACAGGTCTGTTAACTGGAGAATCAGGGTAGAAATGTTTTTCAAACTAGTCTTAAGAACTTTAAGTGGGATTTGCATCACTTCCCTTATTGACAGCTAAAAGAAGTATTACCAGTCAGGCTTTATTTCTACATTTCATCCATTAGCCTTAGATATTAATCTATGCAAAAGACCAAGTTCTCAATTTCAAATTATTCCATCCCTTTTTTTTCCCCATTGTGCATTAGCTGCATTTCTCAGCAGTTTGCCAACTTTTCTAGCTTACCCCTTATCTTACCTCATAAACTTTCCTTATAATGTCACTTCAGATTTTTTCTGAAAGTCCCCCATTGTTATTGTTTATTTCTAATATTCTAGTAATCGACATTAAGCAGAGTGTTCCAGACAAGAAGGTGGCTCAAAAAGTGATCTTGTATGGCATGCTCTTTACTTTATTCTGTGGGTGAAATGACCGTAATATTGTATTGGATTTTCTTAGTGACACGATTGTTTTGCCAAGCCTGTAGCTTGCACATATGTGAACATATTAAAAATTACTTGGGCCTCTTCCTTCTGCAGTAAATTATGCCTGCATTGCAGCAATACTGAATCACATGTTTAAAAGCCTTCTATTTGATGCCTGTGACATGAAAAGTGATTTTGGTTATAAGGACTAGGAAAGATGATTGGACATAAATAACTCAGTCTTGGAAAATCATTTGTCATGTGATGCCTATTAACTGAAGTAATGTTTTGCAGCTTCTCTTCCTCTTAGGTTCCTCACTCTCATGTTTCAAACTCATCCTAAAATGTAGTGGTTTTGTTTTTTTGTTTTTTTGTGGTTTTTTTTTTTTTTTTTTTTTGGTTGAAACCAGCAGTATGTAATTTGAGGTTTATGTTCCTTGGAGGTCCCTTTGTGGTATTCCTCTTTTTAAAAATCTCACAACTCTTCCTGGCTTAATAAAAATCTGCACATTTCCTCAATGTGGTGTTTGTTCCCCTTTCTGGAATCCAAATGAAGTTACTGAATAAGATCATACCTTTTGCTGATGACTAGTGTCTCACAGCTTGCCTATCTGCAGAAATTATTTTGCTGTAAACATAGGTGTTTAATTTTAAGATTATTAAATTACCTTTAAGATAATTAACTTTAAGATAATTGTTTTATATCCTTCCCTAGACAGATGTCATTGATACAAAATAAGGATGTGTTATGCTGATTTCTAAGACAGGGCTTGGCTGTTACTCTGAATATATCCTTCCTTACCTGCTTCACAGTTTGCAGCTAAACACAATGCCTGCAGACTGTTTTTTACAGGATATTTTTAGAAGAAACAATTGAGAATTGTAGGATTGTTTCGACTTGATGCCTGTACCTCTAGCATGCATAGGAAATAATGGAAACAAAATGGGATCATCTCAGAAATGGAGTCACCATCCTGCCTGATGTTCTCAGGTGTTTATGGGTCAGGTTGAACTGCTGGAGGGAACCAACATGACATGTTTTAAATTACGTTCAATGAAGAGAGAGAAATCAACTTTAAATATAAAAAGGTGCTGAAGAAACAATTTTTAAATTTTAGATTGGAATCTTTACAGTTTGTCTGAACATGCTCTGTATGTAAAATGATGGAAAAGTTAAAAATGTGACTTAAACATAAAAGTTGGATAGCCTGCATCTCTGAACAACAAGTCACAGCAGGTTCCTAAAAAACACTTGGTGTGCTGCCTTGATCCCTCACTTCACAATCTAGGTAATGATGGTATTGTAAATTCTGTGTCCTAGCCAGTGTGAGCAGGCTTTGCTAAGAAACTAAAAATATTCTGCGATTAGAGTGGAACTCCAAATGGCTGCAAGAGGAAGGGTTCCAGTGTCAACTCCAGTGGTGGAAGACTTGGGTATTTGATACCTTTAGGTCAGACTTAACCACAGTCAATGTTTGCCGCACTGGCGACTCTGTCCCACAGCAGAATTTTCCATTATCTAACACTGGTCTCTGTGATCCCGTGACAGGATCTTCCAAATAAATGAAACTAGCAGAATCAGAATCAGACCACTTCCTCCAATTAAAAGTATCTTTAAGTAATTGGATTTGTTATTTATTACATGTTTCTTTTGGGGCAATCCCACCTTAGAGACACTGTTCACAGTAAAGGTGGGACTGTGAGTGGGGCTTCAAAAAAAAGGTCCATCTCATCATACAGGCAGCACTTCTCACCTACTCAAGTGACACTCATTGATTTCAGTGTCCTTCAGTCTCAGACTTGCTTATTCATCTTATGACTGTTATTGAATCTTTCTGTGGTCTGAGGTTTGGAGGAATTTTGAACAAAAGAAATGTGCGTGACCAAAGCTGTTCAGCAAATTTGATCCTAACATGTGGTGTTCCCCCCAACCTCTTTTACCCCTTTCCCGGCTAAACCCTGGCCACTCCCTTGGACTCTTCTTATTGGTCTCTGAGGGACCCCAACTCTGCCCCTCCCCGGATCCCAATAAAACCCCTAGACTCTCTGCCTCCCTTTGCCTTTGCCCCTGGACATCTGGATAGCAGCATGTGAATAAAGATCGTCCGTGCTTTCCTCGCAGAGGCCTCTTCTCATTCCCTTTGTCACTGAGTGGTTGCAGAGAGCACAAGATGCCTGAGCTAGCCATGAGGCTCCCTGGCTGGTGAGAGCCCTGTGACCATGCCTTCAGAAGGAAAGCATGGAGCATGTGGACCCCACATTTTGGATCTGGGCAGAAAACACTCTCTGGCACTTGTTGCTCATTGCGGCTTTGCAACATTGAAGCCAGCAACACAACACAAATATGTGAATATTTTCCATCAGCCTGAATCAACAAACTGTACAGAGCACTGAAAGACCAGTAGTGATAAACAAAAAACCCAATTTTCTTGTCAGGTCATAGTGCTTCTGAACTAAAAAGACAAGTATCTTGTATCCCTTCCTGGTACATGACAGTATTATTTTTCAATTTATTAGGCTGACAGCAACCACAGTCTGACAGTAGGTTGCTCTCTCAAATGAAATAAAAAGTTCAGTAGCAAAAGCCCTTGGAAAATATACACCAGGAAAGGTCATGTCACAATACAATGCACATTTCTACAGTGCAGCAACATGGAACCTTTCCCCTAGAAATATTTCAATAGGAAACACAGAGGATTTTCCCTGGGTTTTGTCTAGCAACATCACACCAGTAGCTTGAAAAACATCAAATAATTACCAATATTACTGTCATAGTACTGTCTGTTGAATGAAAATTCTATCAAATCCAATGCATGATTTTTGATACTTGTAAGACTGCTAACTTTTGTCACTTCTAGATTTTTTTTCCCATTGAAAAAAAGGTAAAGTGTTACCAGAGTGAAATACTAACAGTAGCTACTGAAGGAAACACAACAAGCTGGTATAAAAGCATTCTTAAACCCAAATATAAAGTCTTATGTGAGAGTGGTTAACCACTTGCTTTGGCTGCCATGCAGGAAGTCAATTAAGCAGAGGAGATAAAACAAGAGCTGCATGCAGCTAGAGATGACTTGCTGGGGATTTCTTGACTCTGTGTACTGGAGAATGACATTTTCAGTCATTTGTAATGCATATATAAAATACCCCACTTTTGCTATAATTGTGGATTGCCTATTTTTCTGCAGTATCATTTTGATTTTATTATGTCCAATGACAATTTAGTTTCCACTGAGGACTTGTACAAGTGTGGCAAAGATGTGGCTCCATTTCTAGGGCCTGGTCCACAAAATGACTCCATCTTCATAGATTTTTCGCAGAAGGCTTTTTATTTATATCAATATATCATCAAGAAAAGAGAGAGCAAATCTTTTCTTTCTCCAGCCTTTCAGCTGGCGGTCATCTGTCTGTCTGACTGTGTCTGTCTCTCCAACACAAGTATGAAAACAAACAAAACACAAAACTCTTTCATTGGTCAAGGAAAGCACCTTACCAAAACATCTTTTCATATTTACATTCTTTGTCAAGAATTTATCCTGGGAAGCTACAAACGTTCCCTTTAGAAATGAAGTTAACTATTACAATGGAAGAAAGTTAAAAAAGGAATTGCTTTCTCCAGCTTTTTGCTGCGATCTCTCTACGATCCACCAAGGAGTCAGCACTGCATACAAGTTTCAGCAGAACAATAGTGTTTAAATAGAAGATCACCCACCTAGAAGTAAAACCCATAAATCTTCATGTTATTTGCAAGAGACATTGTTCCAGCCATTACTTCCCTAAAAAACCTCTTGTATTTGTATCACATCCAAACAAAACATCAGAACTTAAAATACTAAGCATAAATGTCTTCAGTATCCTTACTATTCCCTTCATATCAATGCATTTCCTTCTCATGCTAGAAACATAATTGAGGACCACAAATGGCATTCCTTTTCAGGCAAAAACCATAACATTATGTTTATTTTGAAGGCAGCCAATGGTGGTTGTAGAGTTTTCAGTCCAGACATGCAAACAAAATGAAAATTGTCTGGTTACCCTAAAAAGAATATGCTCAAGTCCTATGAAAGGCCATTAAATAATGGATGGAATAAATGCTAAAACCTGACCTTTGAGAGAAGGAGAAATCTGTGTCCTAATATAAAGTCTGAATACCTGTAAAATGACAAATCAAAACACAAACTGGAGTTAAATTCCAGTAAAGAAAGAGCAGTCTACTACCATTATTTCTATAGAGAATATTTAAAGGAAAGGAAGTTTGAATATCAGTAGTTGTGAAACTGAGAGAGCTTTTGCTTCTGGGAGGTTTAGATAGAGTCTAAGCAAGATCCTTAGTCAGTGTAATTTTCAGCATACTCTTTGAAAAGACATCTTCAAAGGCTTGAAAACAATTCCTCATTTAGGAATTTTAAGAATATTTTTTTCTGAAATAACTGTATTACCTGAACGAAGGGTATGAAGTTTTGATTGGTAATGTATGTAAGCCTTCAATTTAATACAGCAATGTAAGTAAAATTGCTGTCCATTCAAACTTACAAGCTATTTTTAATTTAAATGGTACAATTCATCATTCTGTGATCTTCTATTGCCTTCATGGATGCTCAAATCCGTTTAGATACATGTTCTTTGGGGAGAAAAAAAGAAATTGTTATTCCTGGCACATTTCCAACAACCAGTCTATAAATAAACAATTAAAGGCATATCAAGGTTCCACCACAAATATCCTAACAAACTATATGCCCATTACAAAATGGCTAGCTGTGGACTAAAACCGCACTAACTGTAACAGCTTTTGAACGTTAATACCAGGGCAGTTGTGCCAACTCCTAATGTCCTTCTCATTGAATACCATGTGTGCAGCAGGTATATTACAGTTAGTGATAGAATGCACCATGCCAGGCATATCAGGTCTGTATTCTTCTAAATCTGAGCACTATGAACACAGAAATTCTCAAAGCAACCTCCACCAATCTGTTCTGAGACAAAACCAACAAAGCCAAAAATATTGCAATACTGCACAAGCGATTGTGTTATTTAATAGAATTAAACAGAGGACAACACTGACTTTTTATATCAAGTTTGTACAAGAGGATTCTCTGTATTCATATCCACTGTTAAATAAGGTCACAGATAATAAAGTATGTCACTGAGAATAAGGAAGAGGGCTATAGGCTGGCTTTTACACTGCTCCACGCAACATATTACTGAGGATGACAGAAGAGCTCCATCTGGAGGGGACCTCAAAAGATCACCTGGTCTAACCTTTCACGGAAAAGGGAATGTAGATGAGATTGTCTAGCACATCTGGAAAAGCTCTTGTGATGGAGACTCTTCAGTCTTTCCTCCTTCTTCAACCCTATGATACATCATGGCTTAGCTCATATGCACCAAGCAGCACAGCAAAGATAGGCTTAGTGTATGTTACCATGGTGGCTGAAGGCAAGACAGTCCTGCTGGCAGCACAGATGTCATCCCTTGATTGCAAGCCTGGGCACTGAGGCGTTGATAGAACATCACAAATGTCCTTTCAACTGAGATACAAATCTTTGCAAATTTTCTCCTTCTGAATATGAGTAAACTGCTCCCTTTTAATGCCCATAAAATAACTGAGATGTACATACATCTTGGGAGCCCTGGTGGTCTAGTGGTTAAGGATACAGCACAGTAATTGCCGGGGCCCAGGTTTGATTCCTGGTTGGGGATACTCCCTGGGCAGGTGGAGCTCATTAGCCCTGCAAGGGGGCAATCTGCCTACGTCCTGAGGACCTCGCTGCCACTGTCCAGACTTGCTTGGCCCAGCAGATGAACCTCAGGATTAAAGGGTGGGCTCAGATCTGCGCGCCCTGTGTCTCACCTGAAAAATCCAGTGCGCAGGCTGGAAGGTCTGAAAGGAAAAAGAGGCCTTCCCCAGATCTTTGTTCATGAAGGCTGGCCAGCAAAAAAAATGTACATCTTCAAAGTTTTCACTTTTTCCGCCTCAAAATATGTTTCTAGAGTTGTTACCCCATGGCTCTAGGGATTATGTTCAGTGTATGGATGTCAAAAGGCTGCAAATACTCAGTGCAAATTTTTTGAGCAGTAACTTTTAACTACGTAGGCATGTCCTACCTATCAACTGATTGAGGCTTCAGAACAGGACAAGGCAAAACAAAGGAATGCATTTCAGAGCTGTGTGCAGAAGATAAAACATTCACATCCTGATTTTTTATGAAATGAAGCAGATATTTATGTATTCTTTATGATTACTTTGTTAACTCAGCTCTTATCACGTGGGTGGATACAATACTTACACTAGCATTGCTGTGTTCACATAACTCTGAAAGCAAGTCCTACTGCACAGTTCAGTGCAGTTCAGTGAACTGTAATATTCAGTATAGCATCAAGAACCACATTATTCTTACATAAATACCTAAACAGAAAGAACTCGTCTTATTTTTTTAAACTTTTTTTGTGTCTTGTGACGGAATTCAAATGTTTCCAAAAAGACTCAAAGTTGTCTATACTGAATTCAGACTTTAATTCTTTCTCCCTCTTAAAAACAGCTTTGTAAATTGGGAGAAATGAGATCTTCCTGACCACATATGAAACAAAGTAAAACAAAAAATATTTCTCAATTATTGCAACTTGTAGCATCAGGAACTGAGGTTGTGAATATTTACATATACATGAGAATGTATCTAACTTGAAAATTCTTTATTTGCTATTTACTAATAAAGCAAACAGCTGTGCTCTTATTGGGATAACAAACATGCATATAAAATGTTGTAATAATCTTTCATAGATTATAGCTGTGTCAGTTCTCAGGTAAATAAAAAGCAGTTGCGACTTTTATTCCCTTAAAGGCCATATTGACTTCTTTCTCAGGTTCAGTAAAGAATAGGACAATAAAAACGACAGAAAAATCTTTCTTTTTTTTTTTTTCCCTGAGGTTTTCACAGGGTTCCACATAGAATTAAAAAAGGACGAAAAATACTACAAATTTAAAATATCCAGGTCCTTCAAGCAAGGGAAACTGTAGGTTGGGCCTTGAAAATTTACAGGTTGAATGAATAGTAATTAAAAGTATCTGCTGTTTGAGTAGAAATGTTCTGTGATAATTTTTTCAGTTTATTCCACATTAGTATTTCCTTTTCCTGACTTGGAAATAAATTCAGCATTAACTGTTGTATTCATTTGGATTTTTCCCATTTTAGAAAACAGATAATTTGGGGGTTTTTTTATGACTGCTAGTTTATGAAATATCACATTGTACATTGGGGGTTTGAAGTGGCTTTCAGATCTTAGACTTAGATTTTTCTTAATTTCCCATTGACTTGGATGCCATTCTTCACATTTCTGAGATTCAGCATTGAAACACGCTTATCTTTCATTGAGAAGCCATAAAACTGCTAACTGGAAAAAACTTATATGTGTATATAAGACCAGTAAAGCTGAATCAGATGAATTTTCATGAAAGTTTAGAATTTTAAGTTATGAACTGTACCTAGGATGGCAATCAAGGTGTTTTTGTAATATCCTTCAACTCGGTCATCAGCACCTATGGACCTTGCACAAAATTTAAATTGGATTAAAACATAAAGCTATGATTTAACTTAACACTGAATAAATTACACCTTATCCTAAACATTTTCCCTCTATGCTATTTGTATAGCTCTTGGGATGTGTTTTTGTTTAGAGTTCTGGGGTGTTTTGTGTGTGTTTTTTCTTGAAGACAATACATTGCTTCTAGCTTATCCTGAAGTAAGATAATTAATTTTGCAACCATCCTCTTGCAAAAGTATTGAACTTGCTTTGCAGTTTACCCATCCTCACTGTTAAAAAAAATGCTTTGTTTCTGAAGAAATACAGGTTTTCTGAATTTTTCCCCAAAGAAATATTTCTGGTGGTTACCCCACAAAAAGTTGATAGAATATTTTTTTATTATTTAAAAAAAGAATAAGTGGCACATCATTTAAAAACTCTCTGCACAGAGTTTCCTCTTCTCCTCTATAGTAATTGAGTTTTCAGTTATTACTGATTGGACTGAGTCTGGCTGAGATGGAGATCATTATCTTCACAGCAACCCATGAAGTTCTGTGCTTTGGATTTCAGGCTGAAGGAGCTTTGATAGCAGCCCAATGTTAGCAGTGCTCACAGGGCATTCACATTTTCTCTGTTTACCCCTCTGCCCCACAACAAACAAGCTGGGAGGGGACACAGCCAGAACACAAGCTGACCCCAGGTGACCAAAGTCATACTCCTCCACCATATGATATCATGACAGCACTAAAAATGCTTTAGCTCAGGCAAGAGAGAATATTTTGTGAGATGGTTGTGTGTCTGAAAAGACTTACAACTAATCCCAATGATCAGTGAGCCGTGATCCCCTTCAGGCAAATATTTTGTAGAAAAAAAGACAGGGTAACAGACACTTGGATCTACCAATTATTTCACTGATTTATTTTGCTAAATATTATCATGACTATACTTAAGTACATAAGCATAAAGGGGAGAAGATAAAGACAGGCAGAGCTCTTACACTAAAAAGTGTTAAGACGTGGAGAGTAATGCCCTTCAGAATAAGAACACCATGTTAACCACAAGAATATACTTTACTTAGTGACTCTGTGATAGCTTCAGGAATACTTTCAGAAGCACCTTCAGAGGAAGAGTGTTGCATCAGAAAAACCATTACAAGAGCCAGATATGTTCTGAGGTTAATAAATAAATAGTGGAAGCCAAAGCCTGAGAAAATATTATTATTGAAATATTAGGAAAGCAAGGAGTGCCTAAAGAAAGAGAACTTCATGTCAACAACTGCTAAATAATACTTCAGGTTGAAGAAAATGCCCAAAAGATCAAGCACCATCTGATGAACTTGCAGAATTTTTTTCCTACTTGATTACAGAAAATGATTCCAGAGGTACTTGCATTTGAAAGAGGAAAAGAAAGATACAATAAATCTGCAACTTGTTTTGGCAGAGCTGCATGCAAGCAGGCAATTTAAATACCACGGTGTTGCTTCCTGTCAGTCTTGTAAAACAAATGGTTTTGTAGTTCAACATCAGGGTAAATATACAGTCACATGAATGTCTGCTACATTCCAACTTAAGGTTTCACATCTTGTTTTGAAAACAGAACCCAGAAAAAGAATTTTAAGGAGCAATGACAGCTGAAACTTCTTGCCGCCAACTCCAGAAGCACTGCTGTAATAAGCCCAATGGGCCTTACTTGCCATAGTAAAAAAATAAAACACAATTATCTCACAGTCCTTATGCAAATAAATCTCTTACATAACTCAAAGTTCAGTTGACAAGAAAGTGGTAAAGTATTGATAAACCAAATTTACATTAAAAATAGCATCACAGAGAAGAAAGAAGTCTTTAGATCGTTGGTTCTGGTTTTTTTATTACCACTAGGTAGAGCTAGTCTAGAAATATTACTGGTACTTCTGCAGAAAATAAAAATAACACAAGGTCTACAGGCTTGGCAGACAGTTATGGCTCTGAAGAGTTAGAAATAACACACGTATTAGGGTTGTATCTGGTTGACCCAGGCTGAAGAAGCAAAGGGGTAAATGAATTATGTATATATGTTACAAATGTGCAAGGAAACAAGGTCGGATTTCATAGAATAGGTGGGGTTGGAAGGGATTTTAAAGATAATTTGTTCCAAACCCTATGTCATGGTAAGGGATGCCTTCCACTAGGTGTGTACTTATTTCTAGTAAGTATAAAATAAATAAAATTAAATTATATCATAATTCTATATTGTGAAAGACACTGAGTATGAGAGATTGAATCTAACAGGATTACTAAAAGGTATGCCAGGCTGCATGTCATGCTTGGAGCAAACAAAACCACTTTAATTTTAGAAGTTGAAACAAATCTTAGAAACTGGGCTGCATACCTATGGGATGTTAGCATTTGCATTCTCTTTAAAATACATATATTTCTGATGTCTTTACAAAAGCAGTGAAGGAAGGATTACCTGGTTTACATTTGTTACTGTACTGCACCCAGACAGCTCCTTGGTGACTAACAGACACATGAGTTGATTCACCCTCACCCAGAGGAACATTTCCTCATTTTCTGGAATATGACCTTCTGCTGTTCAAGCAATCTCACAAACCTCAAAGCATAAAGTCTCAAAGACAAATGATCTTATGGGAAGAAGCATTCAGCAATCTTGTATAGTGAGTGCTAGTACTTGGCAGTGTCAATACACTCATGCACATGATGAACTCTCCTGATAAAATCTGAAGACAAGATTCAAAGCCTGCTAAAGTCAAAGTACATCTCTCCTTTGCCTGCTGAAGTCAAAGTACATCTCTCCTTTTTCTGCATTTTGTTGTGTTTATAAAATCCTAATTCATACTTTGTTTAAAAAAAAAAAAATCACTTTTTCTCTTTTCCTAGCATCAAAACATCATGGCAATAAGCAGTTTAGTGCTTCTGAATGAAAAGAAAGTTCATATTAGAACAAATGATAGAGTTTATTTTAATATCACTTTCATGTTGTCTCCAGGAAATTAGAGAAAACATATTTTGTCACTACATCAGTATGGGGCAATTCTAATATGTAGCTGTATCAGATGAAAAATTTTATTTCTACCAGCATGGTGAGTATGAGTGTGTCAAAAATAACTGCAAACTCTCTGATAGGATTTTGCCAAGCTGGTGCAAATGACACATTAATCCTAATGATTCACTCTTAGGCACAGGGTAAAACAATTTTCATTGAAATATGTCACAATCTGAGGAAAAACTTGGTATTTTTTGAAGTTACTCAGAAATAGCTAGCACATCTGGACTGAAAACCAGTACTGTATCACCTGAATGAAATGGGCTCTTATTTCTTTCTTCACTTAACTGGATTTTGTTAGTTTGCCATGAACTCTGTCTCTCTGGATAATACCCAGGAGGAGTATTCAAGATATGGCCTTATCCAGATGTCAGGCAACTTCTTACTTCTGATACAGAAACAGCCCACTCTATCCTCACACGAACATGGGCAAACAGCCATGGGTGCTTCCCCATATTTAGAGTGAAAGCCAAACACATCTTTGTGTTGTTGACACGGAGTGCTGGGCTGTTACCTGTGTGAGTGGCAAACAATGCTGTCACCTGACACCCCCTGACATGATATCCCAGTTTCCTGCTGGTTTTTTTTTTCATCCATGGAAGCGACTTTCTGTTCATGAAAGATTTTTCAGACATCTCTGTGTTTGGGAGAAAAACTTTTCCCACACAGCAGTGAGAACAGTAAGGAAAAACAAACTGATAAGAACACTTGTTATGAATACTTTCTTTGTATTTTCTCAGGATGTTCCTTTGGCCAATGGAAGCACTGTACCTTGCATTTTTTTTTAGACACACAATTCTGTTCAGACTCTCACTGCATGGATCTTGAGAGAAAGAGATTTCTCTTTGCTTTTTGTTTTTGCTTTTGCTTTTGCCTTTGCATGAATAAAAGATCTAAGCCTTCTGATGATTTTGAGAATGGAGTCTTTTTTGTTGCTCCGGCCCTTGTAAGGGCCACATCATTGCAACGGTTATCCCCAGCCTTCATCAGCTAGACTTGCTCGTCCTGACAGATGAAAGCGGAATTTCCAGGATATTAGTATAACATGAAAAATTTGCTGTGAATCCTGGCTGTTTAAACAAGAAAATATACACTAGGAAGATTATGGTAACATACTTGGTGGTGGTGGCACTGGAAGTTGAACACTTAATTCACATTAGGGTAAGTGCCCTGTGTTGTCACCAAATAATCTCCAAAGGGTAATTCTCCCCCTCTTTAACATTTATCTCATGACACACTGGAGGTCCTTATATGCCTCTACTGATTTTATAAAGGATTCCCACAACTACAATGGACAGGATAACAGTCTTCTCTTAACTACAATGGACAGGATAACAGTCTTCTCTTTTCTGTCATTCAATTACAACACTATCTGTATTCTTACAGTTTTTATATATATGTATAATGACAATCTATGATCTTTTCTTCAGAGAACATAAGGATGCAAAAGTTACATGTATGTGGAAGTTGCACATTCTGATGTAGCATAGAACAAAACCAGCACACTGTTCACAAGTAGTTTATGGGAACTTACTCTGGCCATTGTGAAGCAAATAGTTCTGCATGTTATCTTGCAAGTTTTAAACAACTTATAAACTTTTAAATCTTTCAGCATACACTGTGCATTTGAACTAAAATATGTAAATAGAAACAGGTGAATGAAAGACATCAGTGAAACATCAACCATGAGAAATTTGCTGCATAAAAGGTATATAAAGGGCATACATTTATCTGTTATAAATGAAATGGGTTGCTTTGAACAAATGCAAGTAGGCAAGAGTAATTCCAAAGTCATTAATTAAATAGTGGTTTAAAAGTAAAAGTGACATAGCACTGTTACACATGATGCCTTTCCACTAGCTGGAAAGGAAAGAGGACAATTTCAGTTTTGAAAGAAATCATGAATGATATAGAGCAGTTGGCTCATTCTCATAAAAAAGAACACTCATAACAATGAAGACTGCTTCAGTCTTCAGATATTTTCTTACCAAAAGCATCTGATCATATATTATTGCATTGCTCTAATACCATCTGATTTACTTATAAATTATTCCTCTTAATTTATAAGTGATAGATGGGTGGATCATAACAAGCTCATGCTTACAACTGCTGTTGTTCACAATCTGAGTGCTAATGCCCTAAAGAAAAGGAAGAAGCAATAAAAAGAAATTAATGCATCTTTTTGCAAAAACCAAAAAAGCATAAAAGCAGAAAAAGACTGCCAGCATATCTGGTCTCCCAGTAATGCCTTGGAAGGCAGATGAGGACAGAGATAATCCTTAGGTTGCAACTGTCTGAAATGGCTGCCGTGTGGGAAATCAGAAGCTGAATGGGATGCTTGAAGATTATGTTAAACTGACAGAGGGTAGGTTTAGGTTAAATACTAGGAAAAACTTCTTCCCTGTGAGAGTGGTGAGGTCCTGGCACAGGTTGTCAAGAGAAGCTGTGGTAGCATCATCCTTTGAAGTGTTCAAGACCAGGTTGCATAGGGCTTAGAGCAACAGGGTCTAGTGGAAGGTGTCCCATGGTGGGTGGAACTGGAAGATCTGTATGGACTCTTCTGTCCTAGGTTACAACATAAGATGTGCCCTAAAGTATGTATTCTATCACCATCTTCATGATCTGTTGAAACCAGGTGGGGCAGTGCTCCCTGCCTCCTCCTTCCAGATTATCTTCTGTTAATGGGCTCATCAATGCCTTGCTTGCATGACTCACCATCCCACTGTGAGATACTCCACCCAGAGGGAGGAACCAAGCATTCCATCCTGGATATAATCTAAGACTTCGAACAACACAGCAGCCTTTTCTACTGGAATTCCCACAGGACAAGAGCTACATACCTACCACTGCACCTTCCGAGGAAGACCAGAGCTTTCTACAAGGATCACTGCTTCAACAGAACCACATCCATCACTTCAGGAGGATTGCGGCCACCATCTTCTCAGACTGCTACCGCCACCCTAACAGGGTGTCAGGTCGTATCTGACTCTGTCGGTCTAAACTAGTGTTTTTCCTGCCTTGTTTTATATATATTTTTATATATATATATGTACACATATATATATTAGCAAAGAACTGTTATTCCTATTTCCCATATCTTTGCCTGAAAGCCCCTTGATTTCAAAATTACAATAATTTGGAGGAAAGGGGGGTTACATCTTCCATTCCAAGGGAGGTTCCTGCCTTCCTTAGCAGACATCTGCCCTTCAAACCAAGACATCTTCCAACCCAAACCAGTCAGTGATTTTACGTATCTACAAAACACTGAAAAGCTCTCTCAGATAAAGAACTGCACAGCTGAAAGGTGCTAACATAGTTTCCAAGATTCAAACAAAAGGACTTCCCTTTGAGGTCTTTTAGATGGTTGTGCTCAAAGACATATCATGATAGATGGACATATAGAGCACATATAGAGTTGGATTCATCTTATTTAGCTGTAGCCATTTATGGCAAGGACATCTTCCACTAAACCAGGTTGCTCCAAACCTTATCCAAATGGTCTTGAACACTTCCAGTATAACTCAATGCACTACTGATGCAAAATACTGTGTCTGTAAAATGGAGAAAGTGAAAACACTAGTTACTGTACTTTTTTCACACAGCCCATGGACATATCTAAGTGCTTTCATGTTTTTAACTATGCACTCAAAACACGTGAACGATAGCCAGGGACATGCTAATGATTACTGATGTCGTGCATTATAAAAGCTTAAAAGTTTGTTAGTATTTTTGTTTCCTAATACATAGCTGAACTGATGCTCCAAATGACCTGAGTGTAATTAGAGCTGAAGGTATCTGATGGAAACTCTGGCAGCTGTCCAGCTCACTAGGGTTTGAATAAAAGCAGCAAAACTTCCTGTCATCTGGAACAAAGAAAGAAATATCATCACTGAAGTACATGAGAGAAAAAGGGGGAAGAGGTGCCACATACAGCCCTGGAATAACAAAATACAAGAAAAAAAGCAGTACTTTCAGATTATCCAATACAAAGAAAAAGGGTAAACCAACTTCAATTCAGCATAAGTGGTAGGAAGAAATTATTTCTTTGTTCTTCCTTATCCTTTCTGTTTCAGAAATCCTAAATGAAATGAGAACAAGTTCTTCAGACTTCAAGCTCTAACTCACTAGCTGTAACAAAAAAACCTTCAGATAATTAAAAATAAATATATAAATAGGACCAGGTGCATGTTAGTCTTACAAATTTTGACCTGGCAGTGGCAAGAAAGGGAGCAATTAAATTATTTTCTCAGTTTATGTGGTGTACTTGGTCCCATTATTAAAGCAGATTCATAGGAAAGGCTAAATATGAGTGCCATAACTTATATTTATTTAAAAATATCAGACTTTACAGTGCACCACACACTAATTTGGTATTTACTAGAGTATAAAAATAATATTCCTTCAGTCCACCCCCCCCTCCCCTGGAAAAAAAAAAGGGGAAAAAAAAGGGAAAAAAGCAAAAAAAACCCCACTCTATTAATTTCTGGGAGTTATTACTAAGGTTATTTTTATTCGGTATAATCAAATTCTATGTAAGCTGGGTTTTTTTCTTCTCTCTGAATACCATGAATAGAGATTGAAATATGTTTTCATTGTGCAGCAGTTGTATCAGTTCTTTGCGCTTTTTCTTTTGGTGTACTCTTTCTACATTTGAGGATTGTAAGTAAAAGGACAAATGAAATAAACAGAGTGCAATGTGTCACGTTCTGCTTCACAAAGAAACGAACTGCTCTATTTAACTCATATTTGAATTGTTCCTGGAATTTGTTTTGGGGAACATACACCTCTGGAAATTGCTTAAATGGATTTTCAGCAGAGGTACTGTGCCTAAGTTTAAGAACTTGTGTTAAGGCATACAGTACTATCTGTGGAAAATCATTTACTTATGGAGATCCAATGTGTTTGTTTCGCAGTGGAAGTACCCTTTCACTTTTTAATGCACTGCATCACAGGGTCTGCTGCTTTCAGAAGTCCATTACATTTCCAGGTCCTGACTCAAGTTTCTAGTTTTACAAATCTGCAGATTACCTGTCCTAAATCTGTCCTAAGATGAGTGCATGGTCATGGCATATGCACCCCAATGGCAGCAAGTCTCTACTCATACTTCTTATAACTTTAGGCTATAAAATTTAAATACTATAACTATTGGGGAATTATGCTTTCAAAAATCTCCTCTTGAAATGTTATATTGCAGAGAAAATATGGCAATATAATAATAATTACACAAACTCTGAAATAACAAAGAGAAAGGAAGCAACTTTTAACACCTCTTGACTGGTAAGCGGCCAAATGTTTAAGATGAGATAAGGATCAGATTTTAAGCAGCGGAGTTAGGTAAGAAAGTGCAAAACACTTTTTGAGAAGAGGAAGTTGTATGTCTAAATGGAAGGTTTGGCAGGAAGTTATATAGAGAGAGGATTTAAAGTCTGCAGTCTTGTTTGTTTAATTACTTTGGCCTTTGATATAAAAAGAGATAGCTAAGACACTGAACACACTATAAGAGGAGGGAGAGAATGGATACTGAAGGAAATTAAAAGCAATTTGGTACTACTAAGGCACACGTAATTTTTCATTTCTATTATTATTACTATTATTACTGATAATTTATTATATAGTTAATAATGATGATGGTGATGTCAGTAGTAAAGAAGTTTGACTACTAGTGCTAATTAAATCTATTTAAAATGAAATTATGCTACCTGATTTGCTCAATGGGTTTCTTGGATTATTTAAGATTACTTTTACTCTTGCTATATAGAACAGCTTCCTCCTCACCAATAATTCGTGAGAAAGTCAGATAACAATATGGGGCAGGAGGGGAAGAGAACAAATATCTGCAATAATTCATAATACATCATATTGATTGAGGTCACATCCTGAGTATTATCTTCACTTCTGATCTCCACAGTACAAGAAAAACAAGGAACTATTGGAGAGGGTCCAGAAGGGCCACAAAAGATGACGAGGGGTCTGGAGCATCTCTCATGAGGAGAGACTGTGGGAGCTGGGCCTATTTAGTCTAAAGAAGAGGGAATCTTGTTAATGCATATAATTACCTCGAAGTCAGGTGCCAAGAAGAAGGTGCTAGACTTTTTTCAGTGGTGCTCAGTGACAGGATGAGGAACACCGGCCATAAAATAAAACACAAGAAGTCTCACCTCAACATGAGGAAGAACTTCTTTACCCCCATTTCTTAATGGGGGTGGCAGAGTACTGGGACAGGCTGACCAATGAAGCTGTGGAGTCTCTGTCTGGAGATATTAAAAAACCACCTGTGACCCTGCCTTGGCCGGGGGGTTGGACCAGATGATCTTCAGAGATCCTTTCCAACCCTAAGAATTCAGTGATTTTACGGTATTTCGTTTCAAAACATTATCTTCTTTTTTTCCTCTAGAGATGACAAGGCCATGAATCTGAAACTGAAGGAAAGCTAGTGTAGATAACTCACATGTTAAGCAAACCACAAAAACAGTAACATGGTGGAAATAGCACTCTGAGACAGACCCTTAATGACTCAGATATTCTGAATTACTTTTGAAAAGGAAGTGGTTATTTCTGTATGGGGGGAAAAGAAACCAACTGTCGCATGAGATTTGTACTCAGGGCTCTAATGAAATCACTTATGGTTGTCAAAATATGAGCACAAAGTACTTAACACATTTTTCAAAATTGCCATTACAGCAGTGGGAGAAAAAAACCTTAAGCCTAATCTTAGTCCTCCCGCAATAAAGAAATTACATCTTCTCTTGTTTGCTTGAGACTGGCCCTCAAAGTGAGAAAGTGCTGCCTTTAAAGAAGACATGCCAGACTCTTCTGAGGAGAGATTATTCTTCCCCCTAACCATTTGCTTAGAGAAAAACAGAACCCATGGATACAGCAATGGGACAGAGTTTACCTTGTCTAGTTGAATCTCCAGCCTGGTTTAAATTCAAATGTTTAAGCTCACAGTTTCAATACGGATGGAGGACGTAGTGAATTTTCCCTTGCACATAGACTTGGAGAGGAAAAGTCAGCCATCCACTGTCTATCATTGGACTCTGAAGGAAGACCATAGTAAGGTAACATTATTATAGAATTTTGTATGATACAAACATCTTGTTTTAACCTCCAATGTCAAACCAGCCATTTATTATTATCCTTGGGAGACTGTATTGATATGCCTGACTTATAAAACAGGTAGTAACTCACTAGGCTTGCTCAAATCATCTGAAAGGAGCTAAAATTTTTGCAAATGATCTGGATGGTGATGGAAAGTACACCCTCGATTTGCTGCTGATATGACACTGTGAGGACAGGCTGATACTAGGAGGAGTAGGTGATATGCCAGAGGGTTGTGCTGTTATTCAGAGGAATGGAGAAATGGGTTGACATAAAGATTGTGTAGTTCAAGAAATGCAAAATCCTGCAGCTGGGAACAACAACCCAAGGCACCAGTATATCCTGGGACCACTCAGCTGAAAAGCAGCTCTGCTCTAAACCTTAGAGGTCCCATCATAGAAGTTGACCATCAGTGAGGTTTTTAAAATAAGCACTCAAGAGTCATAAAATGATAAAATGGTAGACTGGAGAATAATGGCCCAAACTTTTATATTTTTTTCTGGGGGGGTAGGGGTGTGTGTGTCCCAGTTTGAGACAAACTCAGAGGAGAATATCCCCCGATGGAAAGCCTCCCCTCCCCCCACCAGGTTTGGGAAAAAGAAATATTTCCTCGGAGGAAAGTGAAGAGGAAAAAAACTATTTATTTAACAAATATACAAGAAAAGAATAATAATGCTAAATAATAAAATCTCTTGCTGTGGAGAGAAACCTGGAAAAGTTTAGAGTCCTTCTGGGTGTGGTCTCTCTCCTCCTCAGAGCTGGGTCAGCATGGGGGACCCCTCTGCAGGCCGATGGAAAGCCTCCCAGTGAGGTTTCGATGTTCTGATGTTCTGAACAAGTCCAGAAGAGAAAAAAAAAAGAAAGCAAACTCCCAGAAAAAAAAATCTGTCTCTCTCCTTTTGAAGAAAACAGAGCCGAGAGCTGTCTGGAAAGCGAGGAAGGTGCTTCCTCCCCTCTCTGCCCCGAACAGCTATCACTCCCCACAGCAGCAGAAGAACAGAGAGGAGTAGTGACCTTGAAACACAGAACTACTTTGAAAAAAGTTCTTCTGGCTGTTTGTTTTTTCTGCTCTCCCCTCTCGGGCTCAGTTTAAAGGCACAGAATGGCATAACATTCATTTTCTGGGCATAGAGCAGATGATATAGGATACACCATAAAGTCACTCCAAGACAAGGGGGACGTGTGGGTGTGGGTGTGTATGTGATATGAGGTTGGTATTATCAAATATGTTACACATTTTCTTCCCTACCCCTTCTGGAATTTTATAAATGAAAATTACATTGCAGCATTTTGCTTACATTGGTAAAATCTGCTGGTAACATTTGAAATAAAGAAAAGTTTTTAATGAGTGCTTAAAAATATATAGCTCAAAATACAAGAAATTGTAGGATTCGTCTTGTAAACAGAATAAACATGACCTTATTTAATGCTATAGCACTTGTGCATTTTTTATTCCCTTGACAGCTCTTTCATTTTCAGGTTAATCTCCCAAAACAGTCAGACAACTGGGTTCTCTCTGTATTCCACTAGAAGCATTAGATTTTTCCCTTGCATTTGTTAAAAGCTGGGTATATTTCACTCAGAATGACTAAATTTGCCATTTGTAGGAACTGATATTTCAAAATTGTAAAACAAAACTCAAGGTTAAAACACATAGGAGAGTAAATGTTATCCACATAATAATGAAGTTCAAGAGAGGAGAGAGGACCTCCTTTTCTGCTTTCTTTTTCATTTTTCCTTTAAAAAGCAATGAGCTAAATCAAACAAAACCCATGAAACACAAAAAATGGAAAGACAAATCTCTGTGTTGCTAGATTAGCAATCAAACTGTCATTTTCAGAAGGGTATTTGTGAACAAACCTCTCCCTTTTCTATAGTACTAGATCTTACTGAACAAATGGAACACTAAGCAATGACAACAACCCAGTACTGTAGTAAATGTAAAATATACACTAATAAAATCATAAAAGCTATGGTCTTTCACATGCAAATGCCAAACTTTTACAGCTGCCTTTAAAACTAAATGGGAAAGAAAACTTTGAATACGAAAAACACTGATTCTCTCATCAGTGAGATACAATGGCATTTTCTGGAAGATAAGCAGAACAAAAAAAAAAGTTACTGAGGTTTTCAGTGAAAAATAATGCCTTTGCTCAATGGCATAATAGCTGATAAATGACAGCTATTAGAACATCCAGAATGTTTTGTGTTTTTACTGAGAATTACAAGGCTGATATAAAAGCATGCCAAATAAGGAAATGAGCTAATACAGTAGCTTTAGTGATGGTTTCCTCTACTGATGGACAGTGTGGGATATGGTTCTGTCAGACAAATG
The DNA here is from genome assembly GCA_035047045.1 of Vireo griseus. Classification (NCBI taxonomy): domain Eukaryota; kingdom Metazoa; phylum Chordata; class Aves; order Passeriformes; family Vireonidae; genus Vireo; species Vireo griseus. The sequence continues at coordinate 152,422 of JAWWMJ010000123.1, forward strand.
TCAGAGGGTCAGCAGAAAAAAAATTTTAAAACACACATCTTTATATGGGTCTCTGCTATTTTTTAGTCCACCCACCTTCTAAGCAAGAAAACTTCACATGCCTCCCCCTTTTTACTTCAGCACAATAGTTATATTGAAGTGTAGTCAATTATATATATAAAGTGTGTATATAAGTATACACATATATACATGAAGTATGTATAGCCAAGAACTAAAGAGAACAGATACACTCTTTCTTTGGTGTAATGTGATTTTTGCTGAGTGAGAATGCTTAACACAAAATTCCATGTGTCTGTTATCACCTATATTAAATAATTGCAGTAAAAATTTTTAATTTAAAAAATTATTCCCACCTTTCAAATTATTAAGCATCAAGTATTGTTCCTTTTATGAAACCAGAATTAAGTATTAACTGCCAAAAGCAGAAAATGAACTTGATGTTAGTCATACAAGATATATACTTTTTTTGTTCTAATAGCAGCATATAGATAGTTTATTCAGTCTCCTCTTTGTCCTCCTCAGTTATCTCCTTTTTATGGACTTTGTCATCTCAGAGCTATTCAAAAAACCATCGTTATTCAAAACTTATTACATATTGGTTTTAAGTAATCTAGCCCACTCTTAGAGGAACATTTCAATAGACTTTAGTGCCATGTTTCACTGCACAGGATTTGACATAAGTTTTTCACATAAATTGTTTTGCCTTTTTTTTTTTTGGTAGTTCAGATATACCTCTATCTAATAAGTGACTATAGATGTATAGGTACTTGCAGTCAAAGAATTCAGTTTTTTAAAGAAAAGGCTGCAATATCGTAGTTCAGATGGAGCATTTGTACAATTTTTTCAAGACAATATTTAGGTTTATTTCAGTCTCTGATCCTACAAGCATCTTTTCTGTTGTTCCTATGTATGCCAGCCAATTTGACATGTGGGGAGAAATATTAATGGCATACTAGCAAGCAGTTTGCATACTCTGAATAAGAGACACACTGATCTTCACTGAAAGAAAAAAAACAAACAACAAACCAAAAAGTGTAATTATATATTCAGAGGGCATTAGCAATTGTGCAACACATCCTCTGTAACTCAGTCAAATTGCATGTGGTTTTCACTACAGAGAGCCTGTAGTGGATCAGACCCCATTTGAAAACAAAGTTTTCTGTGGAAAGTTTTCTGTCTGTCTGTGAAAACAGCTTCTATCAGAGTGAGACTATAATGCCATTTTTATGTATTTTGAGTGGAAATCTGAAAAGGCTGAAATGTTTCTTAAAATACAGAGGCTTTGGCATTTGGCTTTGCTCTGAGTTACCCTCTCAAGATATCTGAAAAAGAAAATTCAAGGGACTGAATTTAATTATGACAACACATTGTATTTACTAAGCAACAGGTAAATCAAAATAGAACTAAACTATTTCAAATTAACACAAACATTTCTTTCCGAAAGCAACAGAATTTAAGTAGTCAAAACAAGGGTGAATTGATACTCCTCCTTGGTTCCAGAGTTTAAAAATGTGATCCTCCCACAAGCTTTTGAAATAGTTCAGTATTGACTACTTTTCATTACTCTGATGTTCCACTGAAATGACTCTTCTAAACTGAGTGGAACACTTTTAGCAGGCTTTGTTCCTCATTTTACCTAAATAGGTTTTAAGGAATGACACATCCCATCTGGATTTCTTATATTTCTTTCACTCTTCATCTTCCATTTCTGAGTGGGGTGAATCAGTTTTTGAAAAATGAGATTGCTTAGAATAGGTAAAAAAATTTGATTCTCCCCCTCTGCTCTGCTCTGGTGAGATGCTGCTGGCAGTACTGTGTTCAGTTCTAGGGTCCTTGTTGTAAGAAGGATGTAGATCTGTTGGAGCAAGTCCAGAGGAGGCCACAATGAGGGACAGAAGGCTGGAGCTCCTCTGCTATGGAAATGAGCTGAGAGAGTTGGGAGTGTTCAGCCTGGAGAAGAGAAGGCTCCAGGGAAACCTTAGAGCCCCTTCCAGTACCTAAAGGGGCTCTGAGAGCTGGAGAGATACTATTGGCAAAGGCATGGAGTGATAGGACAAGGGAGAATGGCTTTAAATTGTCAGAGGGCAGGGTTAGATTAAATATTAGGAAGAAATTCTCGCTGCAAGGGTGGTCAGGCCCTGGCAGTGATTGCCCAGGGAAGCTGTGGTTGCCCCATTCCTGGCAGTGTTCAAGGCCAGGTTGAACAGACCTTAGAGCAACCTGGGGTAGTGGAAGATGTCCCTGCTCATGGCAGGAGGGTGGAATTAGATGGTCTTTGAGTTCCCTTTTAACCCAAACCATTTTGTGGTTCTATGATCCCATGAATTGCTGAGTTAACTTTCCACATTCTTAACAATTTTCAGTATTTCTATCAGCCTTTTTTATTATGCTGTTGCTTCTTTAAAACAAAATAAAGCAGTGAGCTGCAGTTAATGGAAGCAATTTTCTGGATTTGGACAACCGTCTGCAATACTAAATTTCCGAAACACTAAAAACCCTGGAGAAGGTTAGTACAACTTCTGTCTTCCCAGAATGCCACTTGGCTTTTTCAGTTCTTTTGTTTGCTTTTAAATATTTCAAGTACATCTCTTTCTATCTCTCTCTGTGGCACTTTAAAACATGCTGTGGAACCACCCGTCTCAGAGATACCTCCATTAGGTATCAGAGTACAGCCTATCTGCCACATTGGACATACTCGATGACAGATGAGCTGTTCCTCATTTAAAATAAGGATACAGAAAGATGGCATAGGTGTCTCAGTGCTGTCTTTGAATTAAAAAATAATTACAACATGGCATTGAGTTAAGAGGAGTCTCCCTTTAGAAAATTGTTTAATTCATCATTCTATGTGATTCTTAATGTTGAAAGATATTTTGCTAATCTGTGCAACAAAACAGCAAAGGAAAAACGTAACTCTTAATGAAGGCTGAGGGAGACATGACAAAAAATAAAAGTGAAGGTACAAAAAATACAAGCGAAAGTACAAAAATAAAACTGAGGGAATAATCGTTCCCATCTCCCTTCTTCCCCCTCCATTGGGGGGTAGTGTGATAATGGGTTTCATGACACAGCTGAGCAACCCTCCTTCCAGTGCCTGTCTTGGCCCTGTCTTGTGGGCCTCTCTTGGCCCTTCGTATGAATTACTATCACCCTGGAAGGTATTTAAAAAAGCAAGATGGAGATAGGCAGTTCCTACTGCTTTAATATGGCAATTTTTACATCTAAAACATGGTATCTTGCATCCTATGGCTGGATTGAAGTCTATGTTAAGGGGGTTGCTGTTTTTCAACGATTCTCAGCAATTTAAGGTCTTAAGCAGTTGGCAATGTGTAAAACTCTCCATGTGACACTGATAATAAAGTTTTCATATTGCTGTTTATGGAATTATTGGTATATTATTCTCACTATAGCACTGAAGAGCAATTCATCTGAGATCTTCCTTCTCCACTGCCATGGTACTATTCTCAAATATGACATATTTTCTGTACCTGATGGAAAATTTGCTTTAATTTCTTCCTAGAGTCTGATATGATCCATGATCTTATCTTAGGTGATGAGGTATGGTAAAGGTCTAACAAAACCAGTGTATATTCTAGCTATGCTGGCATCCAAACTGAGGGATAGAAAAATGGCCAAACGCTGGTATTTGTACACGGAGGTAATGTCAGGCATTCCTGTTGTCCAGGTACTCTATTCCCTGGGAAACAGAGGTGATGCCAATACGGGGATTGGCTGGTTAGGACTATAGAGTAGTTGGAAGGGTGAGAAAGCAAAGGAGGAAGGCAAATGCAGAATTACTAGACGGTTTGGCACAGACATAGCTAAACAAATTTATGTTGATGCAAATTACTTTTCATTCCCACAAGAATAAATTATCCAGAGGAAGTCTGAGTTACAGGTATGTGAGTTCAGTTGTAGACTGAAACAGTACCTTGTGCACTGCTGGAAATCACATATACAAGCCTGTAACTTTTTGAATTATTATCTGCTTTAACTGAGGTATGGAATAGCCAGGCTTTCAAAGACAAGCCATATTAAGAGTAGCAAGTTACCATAGGAGGTGGTCTGTCAGTCCTCCACTCCCCTGCTAATACACAAAACCTCAGAAGCACTAATATTAAGAAACGTCTTTTGTGAGTGAGAAGGGACACTGTTTTCTCTTGTGCAGATGTAACATGAACTAATCTGCTGCTATAGAGGATCTCTTCCTACAGGGAAAACCAGATTTTAAAAGATGGAGTGCTAGGCTCAAATACCTACACAGTGAAGGTAGTAGAAGACTGAAGACCACTGCCAGCTCTAAATCCATTGAAAGATTAGGGACTGTAACCTCGTCTGAAATCTGCCAGTCTGACTTTGCTCTTCTGGGAATTGCTGGTATGAATTTAAGCAGAAGCTGGAACCCATTATTACCATCATGGTGCCTCTATGCTCGCCTGCCTCATAGAGAAGGGCTCTATAGAGGTGCCTACTCCTTGTGTTTGTCAAGGAAGCTCCTTGTTACCTTTTTGCCATGTGCACTGCAAATTCTCATTAGTTAAAAGAATACTAGTATTTAGCCTTCCCAAATTTTCTATTCACTGTACGAAACCCTGCTACTGTTATAAACTCTAAGCATATATTGCTGTTTACACTATGTACAGTACAATTATCAAAATAAAGCCAAAGCCTTTTGTATTCATATTATATACTCTGTGATTGATTCACCACTCAAAACAGCTCATCTTTCACTGTTTTACAGAAATAAAATTAGAAAAATCAATGTGCCATTGCTCTTCATGAGGAAATGGATATCCCTGCAAATTGTGCAGTATCGATGAAGGTTGCAAAGCTATTCACAGGCACTGAAAAAGCAGCAAATGATCAACTACATACCAGCACATCTTGGAAAATCTCGGATTAAATTTAACCAGTGTTAATGAATTATCATTTAAATGTCAAATGAAACTAGTATTATTTGTAGCTAACTGTTGCTACAATAACTGCCCCTATGTAGCAATCAGATGCAATGTTTGAACCTTCCATTTTCCTAATCATAACGAATGTCATGTTGAAGCATATATATTAGACTTCTATGCCTTTCAAACCCAAAGCAATTGGGTTCAGCATGATCATTATTAAATCCTCTGATTTAAATAGAACAGTGAAATTATAGCTACTTTGATTGTTTAATACTTTTTGGAATTCAATCCACAGGAAGTTAAAATCGAGTAATCGCTGTGTGAATATGTTTAGGTTATTCTAGAATGAGTTACATCACCCCTTAAAACTATAGAGCAATATGTACTACTACTCGTAGTAGTTTCATGCTCTAGAACTGATTTCAAAGTCAACAACAGAAATACAACTAGTTTAAACAAATTGCTTCATACAAGTAAAATTAAATTCTATCACAAGCAATAAACATAACAGTAATGGAAACAGTGGTAAGTAGACTATGTGAGAAGTAAATGTTAACACATTATAAGGTCAAGAAATTTAGGAGTCTGGGCAGTTATGTAATAAAAGCCACAGCATTTTATCTATTAAATCTTGCAGTTAGATTCATTCCGTGTCTTAAATCATAGAATCCTATAACAAAAATAGCTAAGAATTGGAGTTAGCATGTTGGATTTTAACAATTGATTTCTTCTTTCTAATTAAGAAACATATCTTAATGGAAAAATTCATCCCATGATGGAAGACATAGAGGACCTAAACTGTAAGCAGAAGAATAGGACACCTAAACTATCCCAGTGTAATATATGAAGGAACTTGTTCCATGGGAGTATATACGTAACGAAATAGGAATCTTCATATACAGAATGGATGCTTTAGATGTGTAAATATGACCTTAGATGCAGTTACTCATTTTGCAAATACATGTTACATGTCTCACATGCAAATACTAGCTTCTGTACAGTCAGTAAGTATATACATAAGTTTTGACGGCACCAAGTGAGCAGACATTTCAAAACATAATTGGCTTCATACAGATCTGATGTCCAGGAAATTAGACCTGGCTACATCCTAGATAAAGAAACATTTGTTACATGAATCAGCATTTTTTCTCCTGACTTTTCAGTTTTCAATAACACAATTCATGAAGATGTAAATTTAAAAATGTAGGTCAAAAAGAACTGATTTTTTTTTCCTGGTAACTGGAAACTGTTATAAATTGTTCAGCCAATAAACCTCACCAAGAGCCAATTTGGGTTTATGAATTTAAGATTTATTAAGCAAGCACAAGCAAGCAGAGTGTCAGTGCTGGGTGGCCTAGGCGAGTCTCCACTCTGCCTAGGGCATGCAAAGCAGTCCTACACATCTGGGGTTTTTATACCCTTTATTTTCTGGTGTTATGTGGCACCTGCTATATCTTTTGCACGTGCACGGCCTGTTACTGAGGGGGTCGTCAGAGCTCTCTGGTGGTCGTAAGGATGAAGGCCTGACGTCTTCCTCTTCACAGCTGG
>JAWWMJ010000123.1:167015-186841 GCA_035047045.1 Vireo griseus
TAAAGAGAGGTATATGGATAGGTCAGAAAGTTAACCTAAAAATCTATGTAAATTTTGTGTTCTTTCTTTATATTCTGACATAACTTGACTGACAAAGTTAACTTCTGCATTACATTACGTACTTTCAGGATTTCAGGAGCTATTGTCATTTTAAGTAGGACATAAAATTGTAATGTTATGGGATTTCTGTTTAAATTAATCTCTTCAACCTTGACAGGCTTCCTGGCAGTCCTTTAATCTTTCAGTTACTGGACTTTGTGTGAAAGTTTGTAAACATTGAGGCCTTGTTTTCTGAAGACAGTATTTGAATAGTCTTAAACTTGTAGAAGTCCCTAATGAGCTAGAAATAGGATTAGGCAATTTTGAAAGAAATCTGGGGAATAGAAGCACATAAAAAGCAAAGTTACTTCTTCATGATTGTGTGCCAAGCTCATAAGGTACAGGATTTTGTTTTTCTGGTGTTTCTCTCTGAAAAGTTCAGAGTGTTTATGTCAGACCTAAGTTCCTCAGAGAACTGAGAAAAAAGCCAAAAATCAAGATTATTTGCAGTATTTTTGGAAAGCAGGACAATTTTTTATGAGTAATCAGTTTTTAATACTAAATTAATTGTTACCACATCTACAGTTCTGAGTGGATTTTAAAGTCAAAGCATTGTCTTGTGCAGTACTGTAACCATGTGCAAGCATCATGGTTAACTTTCAGAAAAGGATGTTAGGTTTCTGGCAAGGAGTACAGGCTAGGGGAAGGCTTCAGCCCTCATTGTTTGGCTGAGAAGGCTACTTACCTTTTACAGGACAAGAGCATTGTTCTGTAGTTGAATGTTCTTCTGTTGAAGAACGTAATACTGGAAGTATTTCTAAATACATTTAGAAATTGATTTAGAAGTTTGTCCTTCCAAATGCTTAGACTTTTTCTTTTTAAGTTTTATCCTCTGTGTGTGACTTTTCATAAAATATTTAAGTTGGGTGATGATTTAGAAGCTTTTTCCCCTTTCATTAATCTCTTATTTATGCTATGTAGCATCAGTTTTTATCATTCTCAGTTAAGTCATAAAATTGGCATATGTCAATAGTAAATTCTGTCATTTCAGTACTGCTATTTTATTTTGGAAATGCCCTTCCTTTGTAATTATATAATCTGCTTCTCTAGGGTTGAGCTCTTGATTTATTAGCAAAACCAGAGATCACTATTAATCTGTCATCGTGTATAAGGGAAGCTCCAATATGAGTCTTTGAGAAGAGTAATTGATGTTTCCATTTAAACTGGTATTACATTTCTCCAGTTGGATGTGATTACTGCCGTTAGGACTGCCATTCCATTTGTTTATGTATGGTTGCCAGCTCCACGCTTTCCCACTTTCTCCTTATTCATTCAATTTTATAGGAGGAATGCAGGGTGGCTTGATTGGTAATTCCACGATTCTGTCACATGGCTTTGTTGGTCTTAATTGCTTATAGTATTTTATGTACATGTGAAATTCGAGAGTGCTCTGCACTTCTGGCTTTGCCATAATACAAAATTACTATTCTCTTTAAGAATCCAAAGGTGTTATTTCTTATATAGTGGCAACAACTCACTAGGTTTCTTTGCCTTCCCATGGACATGCATTGTAAGTGTAGGATTTCCTGAGTGGTTACCCTCTCTCCAAAGAGAAGTATCTGGTAAATGTTGCTGCTGGTTTTTCCATGTTCAAACTCCAATCTTAGATTAGACTTCTAAGTATAAAATAAAACATTCTGCATCAACTTAGACACGACTTCATCACTTTTTCTCCGAGCTTCTTTTACAAGTTAAAAAGACAAACCCAAAGCAAACAAACCTAAACACAAACCAGACAAAATATGAGTTCCTAGTCTTCCAAGTTTTGGGCTGTAAAAATGTTACAATTGCTTTTTTAAACATGAGTATGCTTTTACATACTGTAAATTTGACATTCTGGCTTTCGCAGTAACTAATGCAAAGAGATGGGAAATGAAGCAGATGCAGGTTTTGTACTTCCCATCAGTTGTAAATACAGTTTGTTCAGGGAGGTTTGGGGAATATGTCTTCTCTTACTGTGTATTCTTTAATATTCTTTAATATTCAAGCAATGGTAGACTATTAGCCTATAATGCCCTCTTTTTATTTACAAACTCAAAATCCCCCAATAGGGTTGATTTTTTTGATCTTTGATCTGTAGTGAAACTAACTTGAGGCTTGTCTATTCAGTGTATGTGTGGGTTTTCCTTCTTCTGGAGCGCAGCAGTGTCGTGTTTATGTTGCGGCTTATTGCTAGGTGGGAGGCGCAGGGTGCTGGGGAATAAAGTGGGCAACTCTGTGTTTGTTTAGGTTGTTTCTTCCTTTGCTTTCTGCCCCATTTGTAGAGCTCAATGACAGAGGCTTAAATAGTGTAAGGAAATGCCTTTGGACTTAATGAATGAATGCTGATTCAGTTGAGTATTTGATTTAAAATATTAGTTGACAAAATTATTTTATATCCTAGTGTTATATTAATGTGCCAGGAGCAGTTCCAGTATTGCAGCAAAACTGGCATTTTCATATGGTGCTTTTTGAGCAGTGGTTATCAGTTTGAAATGGAAATCAGTTGAAATCTGAAAGTGGTCAACCACACAAAATGAAATAGGCCATGAAAATGCTGTCTGGTTAAAACAAATCTTGCCTAAAGCAGCTGTATTCTTACAGTCACTCTTGGTGCTTGTTGAGGCAACATAATAACAAGAAAAAGCACTAAAGATAAAGACAGGTAGAGAAATATTAGATAAGAATGGATTGCATTAAAGTAGAAGATTTTTCTTCTTGATCATAGAGTGAAGTTCAAGTTTCTTCACATGAGTGTTGGAGGTGCCAAGTTGAGAGTTCTGCAACATTTGTTTCAGCAACTCAGGAAAAGGAATTTTTTTCTGAATGATGGCAGAAGGCCCTTTTCCAGACTAATGAATGAATCTGTTGCACTGGAAACTGGGAGGAAATAATGTTGGCATCTTCAGTTAGGTACTGTTTAAAAAAAAATGAAATGTGATGTCAATAGATTTTGTATGAGGTTTCTTTGCTTAGCAGTTAATATAGTTAGCATTGAATATTTTCATTTTTAGATAACAAATATCTTCATCAGTTCCTTCCTTCATCTTCCATGTGTGTGGAACAGATCACCTTCTTTTTCTAAAGTTGGTAGGTAATGTACTCTGGGCCATTTCTGGCCGAATGTGTGGTGCTAGAAGTACTATCTTAAATGAGTGGTTAAACACAGCAGAACAACATTGTACCTAACTTCCTACAGGAAGTGAAGCAGTAAGTAAACTGAGTGTGTTAGTTACATAGGTAAATGAAAACTTCAGAAAAATAAAACCAGGACAGCATTTGAAGCAAGAAGTTTAAGGATGATTTTTCAGTAATTTAGTCAGTATTTCTAGTTACCATCAGATACTGTCATTTTGTTTAAACAGTGACTAGTCTCTTGACCTGCTCTTTATTTAGTTTTTATTTTGTGTCATAGATTGACTCCCAGAATATCAGTGTGTGACTTTGGCAGTTCATGTACTAACCTACCCCACTGAGAAGTGTAATATTGTGCTGTATTTTTTCACCCTTTTTTATCTCAATTTTCAATGATTGTGGAGGGAAGAGGACCACAAATTTTCTAGTTAGGGCTTAGGTCTCTTCAGTATAGAACTCCGTATTTTGGTTCAGGCATAAATTCTTGAGACTCCCATAGTAGTTTTCCAGTTTCTTTCATATCTTTCTCCCAAACAAAATAAGCATCTTATTATATGTCTTGCTGGTAGGCACAGTTGGAGGGAGGAGAAGGCATCTTGTTTAAACATAGTATTTGTGCTGCCCGGAAGTATTGCAGGGCTGATTCCTTAGTGTCCCTCCAGAGTACGATGACTATGAGTAAAATGTTACCAGTGCTTGACAGAGTTTATCTACTTGACCTGCTTTATATACTTTTATATACTATTTAAAGACTGAAGGAAGTCTTTGGTAGTTTTTATTTTTATGTAAAATACCTGCTCTGTCACTCTGCATAGTGATAGAGCAGAAAAAAGTTCCTGTTATTAAATGAATCTGTCTTTAAATCATATTTAGTGCTGAGGGTGGTGAGGAGTAATTACCATGGATTTATAAGGGGAGAATTGTGCTTAACCAACTTAAGTGCCTTCTGTAATGTAGTCATTGACTTGGAGAGAAAAGGAGGGAGTTTACTGTAACTTTAATAAGACTTTGGAGCCTGTCTCCCATAGTCTCCTTACAAACAAACTGACAGTGTACAGGTTAAGTAAAGGGACATGAGGTGCATTGAAAACTGGTTGAATGACTGGTAACAGAGCACGATGATCAGCAGCTCCACGTCCAGATAGAGAGAGGCAAGTCACTGCTGGTATTCCCTAGGGTACCTCCAGGGGCCGATACTGTGATCTGAATGCTTGGACAGAGTGCATGCACCCTTAGCAAGTTCGCAAATAATGCAAAACTGAGAAAGGAGTAGCTGAAACACCAGGTAGCTGTCATGTGGACAGGCTGAAGAATTGGGCTGTGGGAGATCTTGTGTAGTTAAAAAAAGCAAATACAAAGCTCTGGCACTGGGGAGTAGTAACCCCAAGAATGTGGTGGGGCTAAGTAGTTGGAAAGCAGCTCTGTAGAGAAGGATGTGAGTGTGAGGATGTGAGCAGAGCCGGCAGTGCACCTGTGTGGCCAAGAAGGCTGACAGTATCTTGGGTGTCATTGGGAGCAGTGTTGTCAGCAGCTTGAGGGGGATGATCATTCCACTCTGCTCAGCACTGGTGAGACACATCTAGGGTATTCACTGCTGGGCTTGCCAGTACAAGACAGACATGGAGTTACTTGAGAGAGATCTGTACAAGGCCATCGAGGTGATGAAGGGACTAGATCATCTGTCAGATAAAGAGAGGCAGAAAGAACTGGGACTGTTGAGCCTGGAGAAGAGGAGACTTGAGTGGGTCTTAAACATAAATATAAAGATCTTATGGAAAGGGTTGAGATGAGAGTACGAGACTGACCTCAGTGGTATGAGGTGACAGGGCAAGAGGCAATGGAGACAAATGGAAAAACTTCAGTTTCCATTTAAATACAACAGAATGATTTTGTTTGTTGTTTTGTTTGGGTTTTTTAATGGTGAAGGTGATCAAACAGTGTTCAGAGAGATCATGAAGTCTTCATCATTGAAGATGTTCCTTACTGAATGGAACACAGCCCTGAGCAACCAGGTGTAGCTGGCCTTACCTGAGCTGGAGGGCAGGAGGAGGGGGCAAGGTTGAGCTAGATGATCCACAGTGGTCACCTCAACTCAAGTGATTCTATATATATGTATAAAGATGTGGTTTATAGCTGAGGATCCATGTTACAGGACCTATTTGCTGAAAACTGTTAGTGTAATTAGTCAGGAATAAAGTCAGGAAAGTAGTTGGCAAAAAGAGTATTTCATTACTTTCTATATAGACAACTTAATTTCTCTGGTAGAAGCTTAGGAATTTGCCTTTAAAAAGGTTTTCCTAAAGTAGCTAACAGTGAGTCCTAAATATTTAATAATATGTTTCAAATACTTAGCTTTTCCATCTAGGGTATGTTTTTAATATAATTATTCACATGTATGAATTAATGTACCCAGTGTTGCTAGATTAATTTCAAAGCTCCAGTCATATTTCAGGAATGGAGTATTGAGCTTTCTGGGACACTTTGTGTACACAGTGTATTATGGCAAGTTAACAATCTGATTCCTATGAAGATCAGAGCCAGGAAAGTAATTTTTATATTCAAATTTTAGTACTTTCAGCTACTTTTCAGGCCAGCTTTGCACCATATCAATTTTTCTCGGTGCTCTGTTTTTTGCTGTACTGAAATAGCAATAGTTCTTCATCCTCAAGTTGGTGGTTTTTGTGAGTATAAAGTTTCATGAGAGTGGAATATATAGAATCATAGAACCATAAAACAGCCCAGATTGGGACAGACCTTGAAAGTTCTTATGTCCCACCCTTTTGGGGCAAAGGGAGTATGACTGAGATTATCTTGCAACTTGTCCAGTCACATCTTGAAAACCTTCAGTGAGGTTTTTCTTCCTACTGAAGGAGGTTGTTTCAGTGAGTGATTTTTGGCTACTGGAACATGGTGATGAGATGCCCCTGAGCCTTTTCTTCAGAGAGGAGAGGCCTAGCTCATTCATTCCTCATGGGACAGGTTCTCCAGCTCTTTGATTATCTTAGTGTCCCCTCCAGTCTGTTCACATCTTTCTTGAATTATGTGGACCAGAACTGGACACAGTACTCCAGCTGCAGCCTCACAGCTGGGTGGAGTGGGATGATCACCATCTAGGTTTAGTGAACTTTTGATAATCAACTTAGGAATCATATGATAATTATGTGAAGATTCATAGATTATTATAGTAATTATGTGTAGATGTTTCTTTGAAATTTTGATCTTCTTTATTGTTAGTATTTTGAGTCTACTTCCTACTTTCCATAAAATTATGTATCTGTATGTAAATGTCTAGCCATATAAAGGAAATTCTGTTTATGGCTCATTAGCCTTTGGTTATTTTATAGCTAAATTGCATTATATTTTCTATTTATAAAATTTAAGAGTAATGATAAGTCAATTTCTTCTCAATGGTGCCATGTGTTAGAGTTAATAGTTAGTAGAGATGTTATGAGATTCAAGGTTGGACACTTGCATAATACTGAACATTAAGGAATTGCTTGCATTGTCTTATTCAAACCACTTTTTTTCCTCAGTTTTTTTCTTGCATAGATTTTTATGCTTTCGAAGCATCTGTGGATTTTTTTGTTATTTCTGTTCCTAAAAATAAAACAAAAAGGATGCTAGAGAAATATCTTTATTCCTCTAAAAACAGAATGTTACCAAGCCTCTGTAGTAATCTCAACCTATATTTCAGTCTAGAAACAGGTTGGTATTTCTTTTTCTGTTTTACACGTAATTTTTTTTAATGTTATGCTAGTAGATTTGTTCTGTATGGGTTGTACTCTAAGTTACATTCCCTCCCTTTTGTTCCTAGTGCATATTGGAAGTTTTGAGCATGGTTCAATTCAAGTGAGGGTTTGATTTCTAATGTATAAATAACTGTCAGGGTTTTCTCATTATAGAAGCAGTTAATCCTTCTGTGGGTGTGACACATCTCTCTAGAGAAACAATCCAGCTTGCAGAAGGAGATGAGAGTGGAGTGCAAAACCAAAACCTTTGTTTGATTAGAGAGGGTGAGGTGCAAGGAAGAGAAGGAAGATTAAGGAGCCTCTGGTACAATCAGAGCGGGTAATGGCAGACAAACTGAACAACATCTTAGAAATTCCTTAGTTATTGTCAAGAATATCTGCTCATTTATGTAGCCTTATTAACATTGTTTCAGAAGTAATAACTCAGTTCTAACAGAAAAAGTGTATTTTTCACCTGAGAGCACAGATAGCACATAAAAATTGAAAGTTTCTTGCTAAGGCCTTTAATGAGTTCCAGAATTAATCTGATTCTTCAGTAAGAAAAATACCAGGTGTTTTAAGAGCTATTTTTCATCAAGTTTAGCTGTATTTCACTTGCTTATTGGTGGTTCTTGCAAAAATGGCGTAGGCAGTCTGTCTTCTTTTCAGTGTTGGATAGTATGCTTTGTCACACCTCTGTCTCTTTTAAAATTATGGCATTGTTTGCTACAGCAGTTGAAACTTTTGTGACCTTTCTGTCCTTTATAAAATTATTAACATGTATTATTCTTTTTTTCTGTATGCTTCTCTTGCTATTTCACGTTTTCATAGTCTCTTTGTTAACACATACAGATCTGTTTAGTTCTAGCACAGAGCTGACATAAACTGCTGAAAGTTTTAATGGCATTGTCTTGGAGGTGTGTGCAAGGTATAGGTGTGTGTAAAAGTCCCACAGTTAGCAAGTTGACACAGCTCGTGTGCCAAAGAGTGCCTGTGGTAGTGACTTTCCCTGTTAGCTGGCTGGTTCCTTGTCTTGTAGTGCAGCACAATTCAGTTTTTCCTGTGCTATTTTTGAGAGATTTTGGAGCAGTCAAATGAGAAAAGCAGAATGAGTCTTTGTTAGGTGTACATGGGTATGCTTAAGTGCCTCTTAGAGAAATGCCTAGGAAAGCAAAAGGGATGAAAATCTCTCCCTCATGTTCCTAGAACAGTATGTAACACTCAATGTCATGCACACTGGATAAAGAACACTTACTTGTCTAGAAGTTAATTTTTTGCTTATCTTAAAGGTACACCCATTGTAGTATATTTGCAGATCTTTTTCTACTAGCAAGGTTTTGTGATGTGGAGAACTGCAAAGACTTGATCAAAAGTTGGTAACTCCTGAATAATGACTAACAAGATGGAAGAAGGAGATGAATGTAGTAAAATTTGACTGAAATTTAGTTTAGTTTAATTGCTATACATTATATGCATAAAGGCAGTATCACAACCTACAGGTAGGACAGAGATGGGGAATAAAGTGGTTTCAGTTATAATCTGAATAAAACCAGGAGTGCTCTTTAGGCTGGGAGAAACTAGTTTATAAGACAGAAATGAAACTTCAACAGAGAATAGGAGCATTGAATCTTGTCTTGGTTTAAAATCTGCTAAGGATAATATCTACCAGACAAATAATCTGCCAAGGAAGGTGGAAACCTTCCTGGAACAAAAAACCAACTCCTCTTTCCAAATTACTGTGACTTCAAAAATCACAGGGCTTCCAGACAAAAATAAGGGAAAAGGAATAACATTTCTTTACTAGCAAATATATATATGAGCTATATATATGATATATATACATATATATCTCAGAATAAACAAACAAACAAAAAAGCCCCTGAAGTTTTCTCAGCCGTTAAGCACTTTGCCCCTTTGGTGTAGTTATGACCACAACAGGCGGGGGGCACTGGTGACACCAGTGAGACGACAGCTGCAGTGACTGTTTTGCAGCTGGCCGGGGATGCCAGTGGGCTCCGGTCAGGCAGGCAAGGTGCAGTCGCGCTCTTGTGGCCAGCAGGGGCACTCTGATAGGAAAGTTGGGCCTTCCCAGGTGGTGTTGGCCCGGGCCTCAGCCAGTGCCCAGGCATTGACTCTGGATTCCCTTGCAGTAAGTAGGCAATCAGGGAAGGAGGCAGGCAGGTTTTGGTTGCACTGCTGAAAACCACGAGGTAGCAGTATCCTAGGCCAGCCACACTCTCTGTAGCCCCTGTCCTCGATTACCGAAGGGAAGAGACAGTCCTACCCGCATGCCCCACAGTATCCCAGGCTGATCTTAGACCTCTTGTGATATCCCCTGAGCTATGAGGGACGTGGGAGAAAACAGTGACAATTCCTGGCACAAATGACCACGGTGATCAAATGACCACAAGTGGTCATGGTGGGTATCCTCATCACCATGATCCATCGCCCGAGACAATCTTTACATGGAAGGCTTGAGAGGAGGATGATTGGTGCTAACAGAATAAGAAGACAAAAGTGATAGTTCAGGATATTTTGTTGTGTAATTTTTCTCCTTTGTCTTCGTGAAACTCCTTGAAATTTTTGTGTGTCTTTTTTGCAGGATTTTTTTGCAGTTCAAAGTAATCTTTGCTCTCTTTTGCCTCTAATTGAAACAGACTTCATAGTCTGAATTGGTAACAAGAATCTTTAATGTGTGAAAGGCACTAAGGCAGAATGTGAATTGATAGTAGTGGCGCTCTGACTATGATTCCTCCAAGTTCTCCATTGTTACTACAGGCTTTCTTGAAGCAGCGTGGTTTGACTGAGAAGAGCCTTGAGTGAAGTGGATGTGGCATTTGATGACTGTTTTTCCTGTGCACCATAGCTTTTTCTAAATTGCAATAAAGAGGTCTACAGATGTTATCAACATATGTATTTGTACTAAGTTGCTGAAACTCACTTTTACTCCCCTTCAGCACTTCCTCTTGCATTCTCTTCTCCCTTACCTACTGTGTTGGTAAGTAAAAATTGCAGTGTACTATAAGAGCAGAATCCTTAATCCAGAATGGAGCAGCGAAGCTTCATATTTGCTTTTCCCACATGTAAAAAGGAAATATGTAAATAAAAGGATCTGGTTGTACAATGTGACATGCTTCCGCATGCAATAGCAGCTGCCTCCTTCGACATGGTAAATTCACCATCTGTTACCTCTTTTTGTGAGTGGCTTATTCCTTGCATGGGCCTAGTTGTGTTTGGGCCAAGGTGGGGGCCAGAAACCATATAGCTATACTGTGAACTTGCTAAAGGGATGCAATGTAACTGCATTCCTTCTCACAGTAGCAAAGGCTGTCTGGGCCTGGTGGGGCTCTTGGACTGGAGACGTGTTAGCCAGCACCTTTTGCGGAGCATGACAAAATGTAGGGATCTCTTGTTTGAACCAGAGGTGAGCTGTCTCTGACTGCAGTGCAACTCATTCCATGAGGTTCATGACTTGGCATTTGGTTGTCAGCCAGTCAGTGTGGCAGTGGATGGGCACCATTCTTGTGCACACCTCTATGTTACTTGTGTGGATATAGAAACTCTTCGTGATGTGTCTTTGTTCTGTTTGCTTGCTCTAATTAAATTGTGATAGGGTTGGAGTTTTAAACATGCTGCTTTTGATTTTAACTGGCAGATGGGAGTATTTTCATGCATAGTGTTGACTGGTTTCTGAAACAGAGAAGCTTTTTATTGGTATTCTCTTAGAAGCAACATAAAGAACAATTGCACAAATTTCTTAAAGCAGGCAAGTTGAACAGGTGGTCACAGAAACATTTCATAACATACTCTTGGAAGGCTACTTACTCTGTTTGAATGCATGTTACAACAGCAACTATATTGTTAAAGCACTAGCTATGATTCAGCTAGTGTCATTGAATTATGTTTGCTCAAAACACAGTGAAAGTAGTGGATTGTCAGCATTTAAAAACATGCAAAGGTAATTTAGAAATACAGAAGTGTTGCTAGATAGGACTAAACAAACGAGCAGAAGTGACTGACCAGAAATTATAGGGACCTTGTCTTCAGCAGTGGTGGAAGATATACATCTAAGTGGTAGTGAGTTAAGAGTTTTGAGTGTAGGCATTTTTATGTCACAGTCACTTGTCACCTTCTTATTTATAAACAGCTAGGCAGGTTTTTAATGTGATACCTTCCTATCCAAACCTTAGTTCTTTCATGAGACTTAGAGTACACTATAGATAGCAATTCCTTTTGCATCCATTGTACAGCCTGTGACTTTAAAGAGAGGCCCACGCCAGCCACATAAGAGTTACGAGAAGTTACAGATTCGAAGCAGGGAATCTTTGCTTTCAGGCTGAGGTAATTCATTCTTAAAAGACTAAAACCCCATGGGTTTTTTTCTGTGGCCCATGACTTGGCAATCTGGGAAGACTCTGAGATTCATGGGAGAGATACCTTCTTCACTTCAACAGATCATTTTTCTGGGAGGGCTGTTAGCTTGTGAAGGTTCTGTGGCACAGCAGAAGAACCTCTTTTCCTTAAGCATAAAAAGACTCTTAAAAAAAGTGCAGTTCTGACCAAATTCCACGTTTTTGTTTTGTTTTCCTCTTTCTTTGGTAAAGAGGGAGGCACTGAGCAAGAAAAGTGTTTAAAAGTTTGCTTTGATTTCTTATAATTTCTCCTTTTTTTCCAATTTTAATTCTGTTAATAATAAGCTTTTCTTTATATTGCAACTGTTTAAGTGTAGACCTGTTTTGCCCCGAAGTTCCTTTCTGTTTTCCTCCATAATTCATGTTCCCCTTAAACATAGATTCCGTGTGCTTGGCACTTAACTGTGTTCAAACCACGACAGAGAGATAGTTTCTTGTGATGCATTTTTTCAGACATACTGAACTCAGGCTTAACTGAGATACCTGATTGAAGTTTAGAGCCAAAGATCTGAGGCTAACTTAATTTCATTTCAGAAATTATGGTAGCCTGTTTATATCCTTTTCTGCATGCTATTCTCAGATGAAATAGGAGTATGGCTAGCTCTGCAGTTTACTCATTCCTGGGGTACTTTCTTTGGATAGCATTGACTATTGGATGGATCTTCCATTGTAACTGATGATATAGCATAAGACATCTTAAAAACTTTAATTAGTGCTCGTTAGGTTAGTGAATATTCACAGAAAAATTGATCTATGGATGTATTTCAAAGCAAGAAAAAAAACCCCAACCATTTAGGAGAGATATTAAGAAAATAAATAATGTCACTCCTTAAGTGAGCACTTGATATCCTTAAATCAGATTGAATATGGCAGTTTTGTAAAAGAGTCTTTACTGTTTGCTATCAAAGTCCTTGAAGATCATGATGGAAAGTTGCTCCGTGCATCTTTCTAAAATACTGAAAACTGCTGATAGCAAGATGAATTATAAGACACGTACTTCTGACACTGATGTCTTTCAGTGCTCCTGGATTGTATATTGGTCGATCAAACTGTTTTTATCAATTGATGAAACTCTGCTCCCTGGAAAAATGCAGTTATTTCTTGACAACCATTTTGCATACTTTAATGGTATCATACGAGTTTGCATTTAAGTGTGTATCCTGTTTTTTTAAAGATGCGTGCAATCTACAGAGGTTTCCTGGGGATATTACTTGAGCTGTTTTCTCTTATCGTTGCTCAGTATTGCCTGCTTTACTGTCATTTGTATTAAATTTAGTGTTAATATTTATTTCTGTAGCTACTACTATCACCCTAATGCAGAGTGAACTGTAAAATACAGTGATTTTTTTCTGTTGGAAGTTAACATTTTATATATGAGCTCAGTGACACCGAATTTAATTGCACTCAGAAATAAACTTAATATTTTTGTTTCAGAAAACAAACCTTTCCTTAAATGCTTCATCAGGTAATGAATGTCTTCAGGTATGCTGGATATAAAACTGGTGAAGGGGACAAAATATATGTAGGCTGTTAAGTGTTAAGAGAATGTGATCTCTAGTATGTGGGATATACCTATATATATATTGCTGTCACCAGCAAGGAGGGTGTCTTTTTTGTTTGAAGCTTCAGGACTGAAAATTGGAGCACCTAAGTTTGTGCTATCTTTGTTAAAAATCCTGGTCCCTTAGAGAAAAATGAATTTTTCTGTTTTCATATGATCCTGCCTTTCTGCTTACTCTGTAAATTTTTAGTTGGTAATTTGCATTCTTATTAAGACTCCCATCTTCTCCGTTTTGAGATTATGCCTTTAAATTTGGCATTGTAATGCAGTGTGTCTCTCAATAGAATTAAGATTATTTTCCTCAAGTGGGTGATAAATAGGAACAGATAAAAGCTCAGTGAACCTGTTATTAGTCTAAAATAGATTTCATGAAATGGAATATTGGTTTCTTCATCAAGAAAGTTTCTTGGGTCTCTGGGGAGTTTTATACTTCATGAAAGCCAGTGTGTCCAGGAAAGCAATGCCCAGTTGTGACTTATTGGGAGCAAACTCATTCAAGTTTCAGCTGTACTGTGCACACTGACACACAGAATGTTTCATCCTAGTTACTTCAGAATCAACAGTCTTGATTTTGTTCCATTTCCTAAAGGACCCTTTTTTTGAATGACAGGTTTCTGTTTGTAAGGCTGCTTTGCTCTGGAATGGAATGACACAGGGTCTTGCTAATATAACTAGGCCTGCAGCGGGCTCAAGTTTTAAACGTACAGACACAACAGTGCTTCTACTGGTTTAACTTGTTTTGATCTGGATGAGGAAGAGAGGCAAAGGGGAGCAATATTAGCAAGCACCCAGTTTTGCCAGGTTAAACAATACCTGTGCTTGTGCTGCTCCTACTGGTGAAATGGTGTTTTTTGGTTTAGTCTCTCTATTTTTTGTTCTGATAAAAGCTCTCAAAGCTTTTGTTTCCGTTTTACAGAAAAAACTTTTTTTGTTCAGATTTTATCAGTTCAGCTTTTTAGAAACTATGATATTTTTGCATGTATTGGTTCAAGAGGTCATTTACATGTCTTCTAAATTGCATGTTTCTGAGTCTTGCAAAATGTCTGCAGACTGTTAGAACTAAATGGTACGTTATCTGAAATGGTGAAGAATTTAAATTGAAACTGGCTGTTTTGAAGCTGACAATTTCTGAGTGTAAAAACAAAAGGTATAATCAAGCAAAGTTAGGTGGAGAAGCTACTGAATTATTGCAATATATAGCTCTGGAACATGCTGTGGCTTGGTACTTAGAGCAATGACTGTCTTTGAAAACTGCTCTCCATTGCTCCTTTAAAAACAAAAAAAGTTACGCTTGATCATTCGGAGTAGAACATGCATTCTGATAAAGACTGTGTAAGTACACTGAGATAAGGTGATTGAATGCTTGAATGGTAGCAGTAGATTAAAGTGTTCCTTTGTCATATTTTGCAGTCTGTGATTTGCCATGTATCGGCACTCAAGTTTTGATTCATAGGGTGCACGTTGTGATTAGCAAAGGTGGTTTTGGAGCTGGATAGTGGCCTGGTGATTGGTGTCCAGTTCTTTACTGGCTTTGCTGTAGCAGCATCTCTGTCAGCTGAGAACAGCCTGGTACAATTCACTTCTCAGTTTCTGCTTTTGAAATACCTAGCCAGAATCGATGCCTGTGTAGGCTTAAAATACAAGAGTCTTTCAAGTCAGGTCTGTCTCCTCTGTTTCTGTTTATTTAAAGTAAATAAATTAGGGAGGAGATAAAAACTGATGATACATATAGTACCTCTGCCTCTTAGGGTTGTTGCTTGAGAAAAGCAGGTTATCTGAAAAACTCCACTGTGTTAAATATACTGTTTATTGGAAATAAGTAAACTAGGATGTTGAACTTGTAACAATGTGATAGCTTTGGAACAAAGTTTTGGAGTTTTATCAGTTATGACACAGAGATTTTCTTCATTTCATAGATCTATTTTGTGAGAACAAATGAAACCCTTAAGTTCTAAGGACACTCATTGTTACTCTTTCTTTTAGGTGGTATCATGGAAAACTTGACAGAACAATTGCAGAAGAACGTCTTCGACAAGCAGGAAAACCTGGAAGTTACCTTATTCGAGAGAGTGATCGGAGACCAGGTTCATTTGTGCTTTCATTCCTTAGTAAAACAAATGTCAATCATTTTAGGTGAGAATTAAGTGTTTTATTTTGAATACTGTGATCTATTTATTTTTTGTTTCAGAACCCAATGGAGCAGAAACAATGATTATGTTATAAGGCAATATTTTTGACTCTTTATGCTTTCATGGTACAGCTTTTTACTCGTGTTTAGTTGTTTTAAAACATGCTGTTTAAAAATTACTTTATACGATGAAGAACAGAAGTGTGAGGAAACCAAAAATGTCTGGATAGAGAAGCTTGCCTAAAGTGGTTTGAATAGACTTAAAGCATCATGCAGGTTTCATTAGTCAGTCAAGGAGATTGTTTTGTGTCTGTTCCATAGTAATCATTTTAGTTAGCACAGTTAAAGTGCTAGTAAATCTGGTTGTTTCCTTAATTTTGAAAGGAAAAGAACTTGCCCAGAACAAGCAAAAAACCCCTCAAACAAACAAAGAAAGCCACAAAAAAAATCCCAAACGAAAACCACTAAGAGAATATATGTTTAGTAATCGAAGGGTTTGCTTGAAACAGATTTCACCATATATTAGAATTATTTGTTCTAAATACAAGTAGCTCTTTATCCCAAGTCGCATCTATGATTACTTTACCATTGTCAAATAGTTTGCATTAGTAAGTTCAGATTGATGGTGTTAGATTCATTTTGAAAAGAACTTGAACAATAGTCAGTAAGTGAAGTGCTGTGGTTTAATGTTCCTCTTTACAAAATAGGAAAGCAAACGTTTCTTCAACAGTAAAAAAAAATCTTTGTCAGCTGTCTTGAGGTTAACAAATCCAAAGCAAATTCTTCAACTTGTGAAAGTCGGAATTATCCAGATTTCCAGCTTATGGTCCGCTGTGCACATGGTTTGCAAATGAAGGCAGGTTTTGGTTGCATTTGTTCTGTGATGGAAGTGTGATTCAAGGGTCCTGATGTACCATTGATATAAAGGCATAATTCTTTTAAGTGCAGACAGTATGACATGCAGATAGTATCTTGTATTTGCATCTTGCCGTCTGAAGTATCAATTTCAGCTTCTCAACTGTACTGATACTCATTTGGGAACTGTTTTCTGTGTAGCAGTAGCAGAAAAGTAAAATTACTTTCTAGTGTTGTTTTGAAGTTCTGGGTTATTTGTAATAACTTCTCCTTTTGAAACCAGTGTCAGACAGTTGACTGTTGGTTCATGTACGCTGTGAAAGTATCTCTGGTATCTCAGGTAGAAAATAATCTGATTATTTCCAATTCCCCAAGATAAGGATCCTTAAAATATTTTCAATACTTAAAGAATCTTTCTTTACATTCTTTTGCTGTCCTCTGAAAGTTGTATACAGACATACATGTTCACACAGTGTATGATTGTATCAAAATTAAATTTTTTTTCACTTAAGTGTTACATTTTTTTGTGAGTCAGAGTGATACAATATATATTGAGAGAAAATATTTATGTTTAGTCATTTCCTTCAGAGTTCTGTGTGATTACAGAAGTGTTTCAGTGTTTCCTAACTCTTTTCTGAAGAACTGTTTCATTTAAGCTTGATGAAATAATAATCTGAAACACTGTATTTCATTTAGAAGCTATTATCTGTTTAATAATTTGCCAAGGAGTCTTAACAGAAAATATGCCAAAAGATCTAGCATATGTCCTGAGCATTGTTTTCTGACTCCCTTTGCATTGCTATATGCTTATGAGCTTTGGATTGAATCTCTGAAGATTCCTCTTTATATGCATCTTACATTACTTTTTGGGAGGAACAATTTAACTCAAATTACACAATAAAGAATCTCTTTCTAAAGAAAAAATATGGATCTTAAGAAAAAGTAAACTATTTTTTAAGAAGTCTTTGTTTTGCTAAACTGCTGAAATGATTATGTAAGTTTTTTTTTCCACTAGATACCAAATTTTTAAATTGAGTTTAAGGAGATAGTTTTATTATTCCAAAGTAATTTTGTAACTTTTGATATGTATGCTAAACTAACTGTACCGAAATCACTAAGTTGTGGTTTTGTTTGTTTTCTGCATTATATAGTCTTGTAGTGTTGGAAGTTTTTGTTAAAGTACTTTGCTACTTCATTTAATTTATGCCTATTATAAAAGATGTATGTTGTGCATGATACAAGTAATAATGCTGTTGTGTACTAGTGCATTATTACAGTTTTCCAGGATGTCCATGCTTACTTTTTTTTTTCCTTTTGATTTCATTTAGTTTTGACAAATGTACTGTCTTTTTCTGTGAATCAGCACTTTCTTTAGATAAAAAACTGATTGATCATACACTATATAGATGAATATTTTTGGTAAAATATTCATTAGGTTTATTTACATATATTACAGAGAGCCTGTAATACTGCATTTTGCTGAATATAGGCACTGTTTTAAGAATTAAACATGATCCTAATCTTTTCTTTTAAAAAAATTGGTAGCAAAAAAAAATTCTAATGTGAAGCTTCTGGGTTGTTTTTTTTTTTAACAGGATTATTGCCATGTGTGGAGACTATTACATTGGTGGGCGTCGCTTTGCTTCACTCTCAGACCTGATTGGTTATTACAGTCATGTGTCCTGCTTGCTGAAAGGGGAAAAGCTCTTATTTCCAGTAGCACCTCCAGAGGCAAGTAAAAGAAAATTCTGAAGACTAATTTAGTTAAATGTTTGTAACTTTAATCACTATTCATAGCTTTCTTTGGGAAAAATATTTTAGAAAATTTCCTGTAGTTCTGTGTAGGCATATGTAGATGTATAAGGAGTATAAGAAAGCAGTTCTACTGATACAAAGTAATGATTTAAAAAAAAAATTGCTATTTGATAAAAATACATAATAAGGAAGGTAGAGGTATTACAGTTATCTCATAATGTAGAAACATTATTTTGAGTAGGCAGAGAAAAACAAGAAAATACTGAGTTCTTGGCTAGTAAAGAGCACTGTTGTAATGTCATCTTCACTGTTCTGTGACATTTTGCATATCTGACAATGGTTTCAAATATGCATCCTGGAGATAATCAAGGTTGCTTTCAGATGCCCATCCTTGAAACAATAAGGTAATTAAAATGAAACAAAATACTGCAATATATCCCCTGTAACAAAACCCAAAACCTGAATAAAAATGTTTTTGAATGTTAAAATTCTGGACATTCCTTCCACTCTAAGTGAAAAAAAGTTTAAAATAAGTGCACTCTTAACCAACTAATTACACATTTCTAGCTTACAGTGGTTTTGCACTTTGAAAATATAAAACTGGAAAGGTGGATATAAATGATGTTACCAGTCCTTTGCCCTAGTTATTACATCATGCTGGGGAGAAGGATTCTACAGGAGAGAGTATACAATATACTATAGAGTATAGAGAAAAAACCATTGCTCTCTTTTAAACTGTAGCCTGTGGAAGACAGAAGGAGAGTTCGAGCAATTCTACCTTACACCAAAGTGCCAGAAACTGATGAAATAAGGTATGTTTGAATGACAGTAGTAACTGTGAAATTCTCAAGAATATTTATAAATAGTGATAATTTAAGTAGGTGTACATATACAAATACTTTCCAGTTGCATCTTAAACTTGACCCATTTAGATTAAAGGATGATACCTGTCTGTTCTTCTGTTTGAAATAAGACTTCTGTTCTTACTGTATTTGTTTGTATTAATTGTAAGGGAAGGTACATAGGTACATAGAATTAAAACTAGTAATGTTATGATTTTGAAGTATTATAAAGCCCTAGATTTTTAGCAAAAGGATAAATTTATGTGTGAAAGAATCCTATATGGAAATGCCTTATCTGAATGTGTGAAAGAAATGAGCTAGGTTTTCTCCTGAACTGCAACAGAACTAACTATTAGTAGATGTATAGCTAAGGGAAACAATTCAGATCACTAGAAAGTGAGCCTTGGCTACTTAAAAATTCAAGAATGGAAGAAGACAGTCTTTCAATAAAAGACCATTTCCTGGTAACTTGGAATTGATGCTGCTTTCTTGAGATAAAAAGTTAGGAGGATTTGAAAGTGATTTGTGGTGATTTCTAATCTCTCCAATGAGACGGGTTTTCTAAGCTGATGTAATTTACCAGTTTAATTGTGAATTTTTGTAGGTTTAGGACTGTATCTTAAAATGTAGAGAAAGATAGAAGAGTTTAATGTCCTCATTTAGATGGAAATGTATTCCAAGACTCACAGTCTAGTCTGATCCTTTAAAGGATGATAGAAGGATATTTGTTTTTCTAATTATGTGTTTTAGTAAGGTGGTAAGACTGGGAATGGGCTCTCTAATGGCATGCAACTAAGGCTTCCGACTATGTGTGAGAATAAAAAAAAAAGATCAAGTCCTTTACATGCCTTATTGCACCTATCAGATTAGGAGGAAATAGCATTTTGTTGTTTTGCTATCATAAGAAAAAATTGTGGACAACTAAACCTTTTCTTCTTCTTTTAGGATAGAGCTGAAATGCAGATTTAGTATTTTAGTATTTGAGGTCTACATTGCTAAAATAATTCTGTTCATGGCATGGCTGAGATGAAAGTTCTCAGTTTGTTCTAGATTTAATTAATATGCTCTTGAAGACATTATGTATTTCAGAGAATCCTGACTTAGAATTTTAATATTACGGTTAATATTTAGCAAGTTTGAAGTATTACTGAGTTAATTTCAGCTTGTCTTCCATGCAGTAACTGTACAGTGATTTGTTTGGGTCAGGAAAAGCTTGGGGACTTTTCCTGCTCCCTTGAGTGTTTTACCCTCAGAACTCCACAAAAAAGGCTTGGCCTGCCAACAAAGCTTGTGGGAGCATTTGCCCCAACTTCTGAATGAGCTGAGAACACC
>JAWWMJ010000123.1:186941-210067 GCA_035047045.1 Vireo griseus
TTTTCGGGACATGGGACACTGAAACAAGGAACACAGCCGGGCCAGATGCCAGGGGAAGAACACCTCCCCCCTGGCATGATGGAGGGTGCTCTTTTTGTCTGTCACCTGTTAAAGTTGAATACCAGTTAAATTTATTCTTTGTTTTCAGTAGTGGTTTGTTGCTTTTTGTTTTTTCTATTATCCTGCTTCAGATGAGAGCCAGGCCATAGATATTTGCTATGGAATTTTGAATTGAAATAGTAGTCTGAGCTTCATTACTTTATGGTTTTTCCTGTACCCTTATGTATTATGAAACATGATTGGAAATTCTCTGCTGCAGTGAAAGCAGCATATGACCTGAGTTTGTGCCCTCAGTGTTTAAAGATTAACTTATACTAATCTTCCAGAAATGAAAACTCCCTGAGACCAGGTGCTGGGTCCTGCACTTTGGCCACAGTAAGGCTCTGCAGAGCTACAGAGTGGAGGAAGAGTGGCTAGAAGACTGCCCAATGGTCAGCAGCCAGCTGAAGATGAGCCAGCTGTGCCCAGATGGCCAGGAGAGTCAGTGGCATCCTGACTTGGATCAGCAGTAGTGTAGGCAGTAGGACTAAGAAAGTGATTCTATGCTCAACACTGTTGAGGCTACACCTTGCGTGCTATGTCCACTTCTGGGCCACTCAATTCAGGATAGCCATTGAGGTCCTGGAATGTGTCCAGAGAAGGGTAATGGAACTGGTAAAGTGTATGAAGTACAAGTCCTATTAGGAGTGGCTGAGGGAGCTGTGGGGCCTCAGCTTGGAGAAAAGGAGTGTCAAGGGAGATCTCATTACTCACTACAGCTCCCTGAAAGAAGCATGTAGCCAGGTAGGGTTCAGTCCCTTCTGCCAGGCAACCAGTGACAGGATGAGAGGACATAATCTTAAATTCCCCTTAAGTCTCACGGGCAGATTTAGTTTGGCTATTAGGGAGAAATTTTTCATGGAAAGGGTGATTAGACATTGAAATGCTGCTCATGGAGGTGGTGGAATTACTGTCTCTGAAGGTGTTTGAGGAAAGACTGGATGTTTCACTTAGTGCCGTTGTCTGGTTTACACATGGTATTTGGTCATAGGTTGAATTTGATAATCTCAGAGGTCTTTTCCAACTTAATTGATTCTGTGATTCTCTGATTCTGAATGTTAATGCTTCCTATGCATTTCCTGTAGCTAATTGCATTGCATCTCTGATAACTGCTCTGTATTGTCTTTGTATCACTTCATATGTGAGAACATAATGAATAGGGATTCCACAATTTACGTTATGAAAGATAATCTTTAAATAAAAGGAATATTATTTTCTTATAGCCTACTAAGGGTTATTTTACTTCTGTTTTATATTTGATCTCTGTTGATAACAATATTATGGTATTTTAATATTGCTGTGTTATTTTTGTTTTATACATCAGCACACTTTGAAGTTGGCAGCACTGAAGTATGTATTAGATACTAGACATAAATCAAAAGTATAAAAACTTAAATATAGTAGCCACTTAACTGTGAGTAAATGTACATGCACTTGGACTATCAATTTCTGCATTTTTCACAAATAGGTTTTCCCAGATATTTTAAGGTAATTATTCTCAAGAATTCATTGTGTTCATTAAACTTTAAATTATGATTGTATGTATGATTTAAATCTTGCTGTAACCCTCTTCAGTTTCCTTAAAGGAGACATGTTTATTGTCCATAATGAATTGGAAGATGGCTGGATGTGGGTTACAAACCTACGGACAGATGAACAAGGTCTTATTGTGGAAGACCTGGTAGAAGAAGTGGTAAGTATTTTTTGTATTCAAATTTCTTAGATGAATGGGATTTTTTGATAATACATTATTGAACAAAAACTAGTGATATTTATTTGCTTGTTTTCTAATTATGTACTTTTCTAAACCTAGTAAATTGATCTCGTAGTTCTAAAATACTAAAACAAACCCTTAAGCCTAATTCATAATCAAAAAAATGCTTATTCATGTGTTGTCCAAAGATAAGTAGAAATGACTGATACTGTAAATTTACTAGGCACTTCCCTAAAATTGACAGTTCTGGTGAAGAATCATTAAATTGCATTTCTTTCTTGCAATTGCCATGAAATGTTCACTAACTCAACAGAATGTAATTTTGCATTGTGGTAGGTCTTTATTCAAGGATGACATTTGGGTTAAAAATGTATTAGTGAGAGGAAAAAAAGGAAAAAAATAGATTTTTTAATAATACCTTCTTACACAGTACATACGTTTTGACAATAGCAATGTTACTTGAGATGCTTCTCATAGATGATGTATGTCAGGATGTGAATAGCTAAATTGAAGTGGCAGTACTAGACTTGATCTGTAGACTGATAGATCAGTGGTAATTTAACTTTAGGAAGGTTGAGATTTTAGAAAGTTACCACCTCTAAAGGACTTGTATCATGACAGAAGTAATCCTCAGAAGTAATATATTTTTGCTGAACTTTCACCTAATGAATGAAGAGGACCTTTCATGAAGCTGCAGTAAGCCCTTTGGTTAAAAAATGCCTCGGACTTCTAAATGTAATTTTTTTTCTACAGAAGGTCTTAACTTACTACTTTTTTTTTCTTAATTGATTTGTACTGTTGTCATTCACTTGATATGTTAATTTTCTCATAGGGAAGAGAAGAAGATCCCCATGAAGGCAAAATGTAAGGATTTTTGTTTTGTCATTTAAAAAAAATCATTACTGTTTGTAAACTTCCACTGTGAGATTTTTAAATTTTTGCGAAAGCGACCAAAGAGATTTATTTATTAATCCCAATACTTTTTTATATACTAGCTGTTGCAGATGCAGGGATAATTAACATGAAAAAGTCCTGCAATAGGTATGTCTTTTGCTAATGGGTATCCAGTGCTAAAATCTTAGATGAGGCCATGTATGATCCCTTTTGGCCAAAATATGTACCATGGAGTATTTCTTAAACACAGTTGCTGTGGCGATAACAACTCTAAATACTATAGCACAGTAGTATTAGAAGTGTTTCTGCCTCATGGGTGGGAGTGTTTATCTGCTGGAGGGTAGGGGGCCTCAGCAGAGAGACCTAGAGAGGCTGGACCAGTGAGGCCAATGGTATGAGATTCCACAAGGACAAGTGTTGGTTCCTGCCCTTGGTTCACAACACCCCCTGCAGTGCTACAGGCTGGGGCAGTGGCTGGAAAGCTGCTCAGCAGAAAGGATTTGGGGCGCTGGTCAACAGTGACTGAACATGACCAGGGCAGTGACCATCCCCCTGTATTCAGGACTGGTGAGGCCACACCTTGCGTTGTAGGTTCAGTTTTGGGCTCCTCACAGCAAGAAAGATACTGAGGTGCTACAGTGAATCCAGAGAAGGGAAATGGAGCTGGGGGAGGGTCTGGAGCACAAGTCTGATGAGAAGCGGCTGAGGGAGCTGGTGAGGCCCAGCCTGGAGAAAAGGAGGCTCAGGTGGAATCTCATCACTCTCTACAGATGGCCTGAAAGGAGATTGTAGCCAGAAGAGGTCCTTTCTCCCAGTTAACAAGTGATAGGACAAGAGGACACTCTCTCAGGTTGCACCAAGGGAGGATTAGATTGGCTATGAGGGAAAATGCCTTCACAGAAAGAGTTGTCCAGCCCTAGAACAGGCTTCCCAGAGCAGTGGTGGAATTACCATGCCTGGAGGCATTTAAAAAGTATGTATATGTGGCACTTGGGGACACGGTTTAGTGATGGACTTGGCAGGGCTGGGTTAGGGATTGGACTTGATCTTTAAGGTATTTTTCAACCCAAACGGTTCTGTGATCCTACAGTTCTGTGATTCTTAAAACCACCTTCTTGGTTTGAAAGACAGGTGTCTGCTAAGGATGGCAGGAGCTTCCCTTGGATTGGAAAGTGTAACCCCCTTCCCTGTGAATTAGTATAATTTTGAAATTAAGGGGCTTTCAGGCAAAGATATGAGAGATGGGAATAACAGTTCTTTATCAGTATATGTAACAAGGCAAAGAAGCAGCAGTAGGTGTGTCAGTGCCCCCAAGCAGAGCAGGCCCCAGTGCAGCCTCTCTCGGCTCTCAGGCCTTTCCCCTGCGCTGCAGTGACGCTCACGGCCGGCAGGGGGCGCTGGCGGCTCCCTGTGAGCGGGGGGTGCGATGGTTCCCCCGCGCCGGCAGGGGGCGCTCGGAGCCAGCTCGGAGAGCAGGCAGTGATGGCAGGTTGGGCAAGAGGGGAAGGGATTGAAGAAAGGCTTTGCTTCACAGACTCCCTGGGCAGCTGATCCCGGCGCCCTAAGAACGACCCTCGGGAGCCGCAAACTGGAACGGCAGGAATGAGCACAAAATCCTGATATGTATCAAACTCCACAGCTGCAGTGGGAACCCGGGGAGGTCTCGGAAGGCAGTGGGTGCGGAGCTACAGTGCAGCGAAGGCTCAGAGCAGTGGCAAAGGAATGGCGGGGGTGGAGCAGCATTCAGCCGGCTCCCAGCAGGGCAGGGAAAAGCAGGCTCAGGATCCCCAGGTTTTTCGTTTGAGGTACCCAAGCAGATGGTGAAAAGTCCGTTTCTTAGTGAGGTAGGGTATTAACAAGCTCCCAGTGCAGTGGCCGTGCCCACGAGCAGAGATCCACTCACGGTAGAAGAAAGGCAGAAGAAGGCAGAACCCCGCAGAGGTGATGAATTCTCCCCACAGCAGCTGCAGCCTCTCTCCCCTCCTAATGTGGAGAGCACAAGAGAGCTAGGGGAGCTACCCAACCCATTTTTAGCAGTCGAAATCTCGTGGCATCTTTATACTTCACGAGAGAACCCTAGGTAAGAGAGAGAACCCTAGGTGAAAGAGTCTAGCCATCTAGACCCCTCCCCTGAGCTGTAGCCACGTCTTTTGTCTCTCTTAATTATCCAGTCCTTATTTTCTCTGTAACACCTATGGGAGAGAATTCCTCAAGATAAAAAATAAACAAAAGGAAAACTCCTAAAACCCCAACAATAACACTTTAAACTTTGAAGTCACAGACTCTGAGTTTCATTCTATTTGCTTAAATACTTTAAAAATTTTTAAGAATTGAATACAACTTAGAATCAACAGTGTGCTGGTATGTCAGTGTGTTTATAGATTACTTTCACAAGTGCAGTTGAGTGACAGGTAGTTCTGAAAAATGTCTGTTGGCTTGATGACTTAATCTGATGTCCTCAAATATGTTTATCATATTTGTGCTTGCTGGATTTTTTGCTGTTTCCCACTTTCCAAGAGGCTGGTGGCAGAAGGAGGCATTTCATTGGTCTGTTTGGTTTATTGTATTCTGCTAGTCAATTTGGCAGTATGGATGTCTTCAAGTGTGTAATTTTTTGGTTTTATATTTCCACAGTAGTTTGTAGGAGATGCTTGGAGCTTTGATTCTGTCTTTTAACAGTTCTTTGCCTTTCAGAGGAATCCATAAATAAATATCTGAAGGTAGCACAGAAAGAAAGTTAGAAATTGGAGTCTTTTCTGATACACAAAAGCACTGGTTCTTTAGCTTTCCTTTAAATACAAATTACTAGTTGTTGCATGTCTGGCTTTTCTGAATAGTGGTAAGTATCAGGCTAATTAGGCAGAGGCTGTAAATTTTTGTGGGGTACTGCTCTGATACAGGACTCTGGCAAAGTGCAAAGGTGTGAGATCAAAACGGTTTGTAGTCATTAATCTAACAAAGCCAGGTTTTGTTACCACAGCTCTGGCAAATTTGAGTTTGAGGTTTTCTGTACATGTTTAACTTCTTGTTTGAGCTTCAGATTTCATTATTCTAGTACAATGCTGTATGACTTCAAATAATGTCTATCAAATTGTCTACTTTTTGGCCAATTCATATCAATCTCTAAACAGAGCTGTATTTGAAAATCAGCTTCAAGTGTTGGATATTTTTACTGAAAGTAATTTATTTATACTTATTTTATACTTTCATACTTTATGCTTTTATTTATACTTATTAAAGTATAGATGTACTTTATATACCTACTAGTGTTAGTTATTTCATGCTATTGGTAGAGCAGAATCATTAAGCAGCATAGTCGTTGATTGTCTGATCGATATATATTGGGTCTTTTTAAATAAAGATTAATTCATAGGTGCCAGAGCCTTGGATGTCACCACAACCAAAAAAGAGAGCTGGTAGTCTTGCTTTCTAATTTTTCTCTTCATCTTTGTTAAGATGGTTCCACGGGAAGATCTCCAAACAAGAAGCTTACAATTTGCTGATGACAGGTACATGTATTTCTGATGTGAAATGGCACAAAGTGATCCTATTAATATTAAACTGGGGCAAAACTTCCTTTTATGTCTGAACATACATGAGTGTTTTAGATTCCCTAAGCCCTCTGGTTGCTACCTGTGTAGAATACTACATTGGAAGGAAACTGTCTCTCAGCTGTCAATACTGTGTATGTTCTCTAGTAAAGTTAAGTTAATAATTTTTGATTTAATTAATTTTTAAATTATTATATGTGGAATCAATTATTTCACTTTCATAAAGCAAATATTTCTTTAAATGCAAAGAGTACTTCTGATATTGTTCAATAGTCTACTTCAAATACTGGAACAGAGATTATGTTTTTTTAAAAATGTTAGCCATCTTTTTTTGTATGCTGTTTTAAAGAGATGGCAAAGATGTGGCTAGGTTGCAGGCTACAGCTGAACCATTTTTCATTAATTTTGGTGGTTTACTACTAGTTCTTTTAGTTTTAGATCACTGCTGCAATTTACCTTAATAGGGTTTGTATTTCTTCAAATGTGCAGTTCTTCCTAGTTTGTGTAGAAATTGATTTAGTAAGGGTTTACATATATCACTAAGAAAAATAACATTTTTATGATGTCTTTCCAGTTGGTCAGGTGTGCAGTTTTCTTGTGAGGCCTTCAGATAATACCCCTGGTGATTATTCACTTTATTTCCGGACCAGCGAAAACATTCAGCGTTTTAAAATATGTCCAACATCAAACAATCAGTTTATGATGGGAGGCAGATACTACAATAGGTAAGTTTTAGTGGCAAAAGGAATTGTGCATATTTTAGGCTTGTGTAACTTCCTGCTGATTATTATTTACTACTGCAATTTTAAGAATCTAGTTTACTTTATACTAAATATTTTCTCTAATTTCCTTAGTAGTTACTTCTAATTGAGCAAGTTTTTACAGCCTAAATAGCCCAAGTATAACTTGTTTCTCTTGAAGTATTTTTGCTTCTTCTGCAAATCAGTTACTTCACTCTGTAAATTGTGGTTTGAATGGTTCATGTGGATCCATAAATTGTGGATGGGTAATTAAGAGAATACTCTATTTGAAGCAGGTTGGAAGGTTTTCCATGAATTGCTGTCTGTTTGAAGAGAGGAGAATAAAAATGCTAGTTTCATCTGAGACAATCAATAGAGTTTTCAAATAATAGAAACTGGTATTTACAGGAAAGGGGAAAAACACCTTCATTGTTGGAGAAAGTTACTAAATTGCATTGACATATGTGCATGATACCTGGAAGAGAAATTTACATGAGTTCATTTAGAGTGAATAAACTTAAGTTGAATTCGTTTTGCCATTGGTGCAAAAATACAGTCATTTGTACAAAAAGAAAGAGAAATAATAACTCTTTTGTGGGAGAAACTATCAGTACACCTCCATTTTGATAATATTTTTTTTAGAGTTGTAGCTGAAAGAATTTTCAGTAGTGAAAACTCACTTTCCTCCTTAAACAGAGCTCATTGCTTGCCTGAAAAAAATCAGCATTTTTCAAGTCCTGCTCACCTAGAATCAGGGTAGAGGATCCTAGAACCTCAGTAGAAAATTTCTGTCACTTCCAGCTTGGCTTCTGAGTGGGTAGAGATTGAGCAGCTGTTGTGTCTGAGAAAATGTAAAAGTCTCCTCATTAAGTTCAGTGGACTTCTTCATATGACTTCACTCTCATGATGCTTTGAGGCTAAACAATTGGACCCTTACAAACCTATGCCCGTGCCACACACAGGTTGCTTGAACAGCTTCTTCATTAATCAGTCTGGCCTCTAGCCATCCTCACTGAAAACCAGGCTAGCTGCAGTGTCACACCTTTCATGAAGGTAAATGCCCATTTCTAGTTATATGGCTTATTAGGAGGATCATAGGCCAGGAGCCCCCCCACCCTTGGTGATGTCAAATTAATCATCAAGTTAGTGGAACTCCTACTAGTATCAAATGGTTTTGTAGCATTAAATACCATACTTTCAGAAAGTTATTACATTGTTACTGCTTCAGATTACTTTATAGTACGGTGCTGGATTCACTTGGGGTGTAGATTACATTTATCTGAGATTCTATGCAGCTGAACAGAAAACAGGATTGTAAAATTAAGCAGTAATAACTTAAGACAAAGTGCTTTAAGAAGATACTTGGTATTTTGGTACCTAGTTTGCAGAGACCTTCCTCTGTGTGAAAGAAAATCTTTGTTGCACGTTTAGGAGAATTACCACTATACTCGTAAGGTCACATTCAGTATCAGGTTGGTAGATTTGCTGGAAGTTCAAACATCTAATGAAGAATGCAGCCCTTAGGTGCTCCATCAAGGCATGGAGTCCTAGTCTGTATGTTACTCTAACTACAGAAGGAGTTTTTAAATACAACTGAGTTTATTCTTCAGCCCATACTATAAAATTGTAGAAATTTTGCAGGCACCTGCTCCTTACATTGAGGAACTCCTGATGGCATTTTTAATCAAGGAAGCAGAGAGTGCATTGAAGGTCAGTGAGTGAGAAAAGTTGTACAATGCAGTTTTACGAAATGTTGGTAGTAGCCATCCAACCTGTGAAATATAATGGCCGAGTCGTTGCTTTCTGTAGTATGACAGAGTTGAAATTCTTATGCAGAAAACAGCATATGCAGACAGCATCTCAGTAAAAATTGAAATGAATTTCTTGATTTCATTAAAATGGAAAGAAAAATTATCTCATTTTACATAACTGAAAAATAAAAGTACTTGTGGGAAGGTCATTTTATCAAGTTTGCACTAGTTCATAGTGACAAGGGTTAGATGGCAGCATATCACCCATCCGAGGCTCCTGATGGCTCATTGCTCTCCTCCGTCTGGTCTTCTGCTGGTGGTGAAGGTTCCCTGTTGGTGCCATGTCCTCGCTGCCACGCCATGCCAGGCTGCCGAGCCGGGCCAGGCCACACCGGGCTGCCGGGAAGCCAGGGAGCCGGGATGAGTACATAGTCCCGTGGGTTAATAGACGTTTTGAGCCAGGTAGAAAACACCCGTGTACCTCCCTTTGCAGACACTGTCCCTTGCAACACTGTTGCATCAGCTCTGGTGCTCTGGTACAGGGGAGCCTCTGTGCTGGGCATTGTCCCCCCTTCTGCTGCTGATAGACACCCAAAACACCCAAGGCCTCTTCTCCCCCCTCCCCTTCATGCGTGCAGCTGATAGCTTCGGGGCTGCAGTGTCCCACCTTGGGAGGTGTTAAGTTGTGTGTCCTTTTGAAAGTCCCCTGGCTCTGTGTTGTTATCTTGTCTTCATCAGCGGGCAGTTGGGACTTCTGTCCATGCAGGGTGTGGTGCTCTTCTTCGCAGCTTTTTGTAACACAGTTCCAAAAAGCAGGGAAAATGTTTAACTCACAAAACTATAATATTTCAGTCTCTGACAGTTATTACAGTGTAAATTTCAGTAGCTGCAAAAAGAAATTAGAGCAACTTAAATGCCTTGAATTTCAGCTTGTGTCTGTCACTGTTTCTCTCCTGAGCCTTCCAAGTACAATTGCAATCGGAATTTGCTGATTTGAATGAATCCTTCCTGTAGAGGAGTGCCACTGACATGAATATTTAAAAGGATAGCTCAGTGATGTCCAATCATAATCTTTATAAGCCCTGCTACAAACTTTTTCTGTTTTCTGTTCCTGTCCTCCTAGAAGGAGATTGCACTTCATGCAGAGTATGTCCCATTCCACTTAGCTAATTACTTTAGGACTTACTTGGAAAATTATTGCCAATGAAATAACAATTTTCAGCCTGGTTGGAAGGTGGGTAATGCACATGTACTACTTGAATGTGGAAAGTGCAGTGTTCTCATTTGACATTTTAAGCAAGTCATTAAAATATTTGGCTGAGTTTAGAATTAGTACATTCTGAATACAATTTTGTGAACTTTCTTGACTTCAGTATATTAGTAAATCATCATTGCTGCAAGTAAGATCATGATGATTAACACATGATTTTATTACAAATCTGTGGGAAACTTTTCTGTGGTTTTATGGAAAAGAAGATTCTCAAACAGAGGAAAATTTATGTGTTTAACATTTCAATCTTCTTTTTTTTACTGGAACAGTATTGCTGACATCATTGACCACTACAGAAGAGAACAGATTGTTGAAGGATACTACTTAAAAGATCCTGTTCCAATGCAGGTAGGATTTCATCTCTGAGCCTTTGATGCTGAAGTCACAGACTGAATCATTATCAAATCAATTTATGAAATGAATTACAGCAGAGATACTAACGGTAGTTAAACAACGTCATCTCCAGTAGTCAGTCATCAACTATTTCAGTGTTTTCAGCTTTTTGTTTCTTTTGTTTTATCCTTAAATACATACACTTACCAAAGACTGGCTTGTAGTCAACAGAATGTATGGTAAGTTCTGTGTGTCTTGTGGGGTGTTTGACCTCTGCTCTGTGCCCCTAGCTCTGTTCCTGGGCTCAGCCGTAGTTTGATTTAGTCGCATTTTAAGGGGAACCAGTCTGCCCTTCTCTCTTCTGTGTCTTGGGTTTTTCTCCTGTCACAGGAAATCTGTACACACAGAAATGCTTCAGAGATGATTGCAGGGCTGGGATTGCAGCACTTGTTCTGGAGTGCGCTTGCCCCATAGCAGAAGTTAAATCCAAGAGATCACCAGTACATGAAGCACATTACATCATTTAGCTTTTCATGAGCTAGTTAGAAAATTTACATACCTACTTTATTGCTTTCCTGTTCCCAAGCTTTCCTGTTTCAACAGAAATGAGAAGTTTGCCGCTCCTGTCCTCCCTAAAAAGAGTGGCAGTCAATTCATGCCACTTTGTTAGATCTTTCATATTAATATGAGAGTATTTCCTCTATTCCAAGCTAAGCACACAAAAGCTGATCCTGTCTCTTTGTAACATTTTCATAGTTGCCTTGCTGCTACCAGTTTCAGTGTGAACTCACCTTTCTTGAAAACATACCAGAACAATTTAGAGTAATACCATGTTACGCTTAAGTCCCTTTCCTCTGGAAAACACTTAACAAACATATATGTCATTTTATGTGGTGGGTTGACCCTGGTGAGTTTCTAAGGACTCGTGCCTTTGTTTGCTCACTCTCCATTCCTGTGGAATGGAGCAAAACCAGAAAAACTCGTGGGTTGAGATAAATAACTGTTTTGTAAGTGAAGGAAGGGGTGATGAGGTGATGCAAAGGCAATCACTCAGCACCTCCCGCAAGCACGCTGATGCCCACCCGCTCCCTGAGACCTCCCTGTGCAAACACGCATATTGCTGATCATGGTGTTGCATGACAGGGAATATCCCTCTGATCAGTTGCCATCATCTGTTCTGGCTGTCTCTGCTCCCAGCATCTTGTCAACCAAGCGACCTCACCGTTGAAGGGGGCAGTGTGGGAAATGGAGAAAGTCTTGAGGCTATGCAGGTACTGATGAACAAGAGCCAGAACACTGGTGTGTTACCAGTATTGTTTCACAAAATCAAAACACAGCTAGGGGCTGCCACGACAGAAGTTGTTAAGTCCATCCTTGTGAGACCCATGTGTTGGCATAGCCAACTGTATCACAGCCCAGTCCTCCAGTGAGTGACTCAGCTGTTCATGTCTCATTTTCTGTAAGTATCAACAGGTGTAACTTCTGTGTTGCACTAGGAGTTCTATACTTTGTTATTGCATTCCTATACTGCTAATTGTGTTGTATCCTTGGTACTTCCCCTTGTTTGCTGCTGTTAACTCGTGCTCAGTAATGTGTCTGGGCCAGAAAGCAAATAGGAATACTGAGACTGCTCCTTGGAAAACTTCATTAATAACTTCCTTCATGCTCCATCATTCCTCTTTAATCATGGCAGTAAATCTTCATTTTAGCTTTTCACATATGTGAAACTTAGAGTTTCTGTATTAATAAACTCTGCACTGACTGATTTTCCATGTGAGAGTATTCAGATTCTTTTAACCTAGCCAGATACATTTGTGACTTTATCTAAAAATTTAATGCTCAGTGGTGCAGGTAATGTTCAGCTTTGTGTTTTCCACATACCACCATGCTCTATGTTTTTGAGGAGGAAAAAAAAATGCAAAAGTTTTGCATCCCTTTAGGGCTAGTCTGATTGAGTTCTGGTGTCTAATATAATATTTACTTGAAAATATCTGTCACTTGATCTCTTGTGCACCACTCCTTGTGTAGTTATGTTACAGACATCTTGACAGATAATTATGTAATGTTATAGACATTATTATTTTATGACATCTGGATATAGCTTCCATTGTAGGTCCTGTAATGTATTACTAAATTATTTTTCATCTTGCTTTTGTTGTTCTGATCAAAAGCATAGTTTTTGTAGATATATGCACAGGAAGAAAAGTAGAGTATTATGTATTCTGCAAGAACCAGTTCATGTGTCTCTTTTCATCTCAGCATTGTCCTTATTACTCAACAGTCTTGCTTTTCTTGGTTTGTTTTTTTTTTGGTTTTTTTTTTGTTTGTTTTTGGTTTTGGGGGGTTTTTTTGGGTTGTGGGGTGTTTTTGTTTGGTTGGTTGGTTGGTTGGTTTTTTTTTAACAGCTAAAGAACTTTTGCTGATCAGCTTACTTAGTAAGGTCAGACCTGGCTTGGGTTTTGGCCATTTTTATTACTTGCATTTCTAGATCCTACAATTTTTTGCGTGAATTTATCCTTTTTCTGTTTCCTCTTTCTTCTCTTGAGTTCTGCTCAATTACAACATGTGAGTTGTAATGAGATTAATGAGGGACTGTGCTACTTTGAGTTGGTTTTAATTATGATCTGCAACATTTTTGTTGCTTCAGAGTTAATCCATGATTTCTCCGGCCCATGAGCTTTAGTAGAAGACAGTTAGAAGCTAGATAAATCTTTAAAGACTGGTATAAGTTTTAACAGATATCACAATGAAAAATCATGAGTTTTTTTATTTTTACATGAAAAAGACTTACTTTGTAGAAGTTGGTCTGTATTGAAAACTTATTTTCTTTCAGTTTTGGAAATATGGAGTTACAGTACATTTCTATTAAGTGTATTGTGTGAAAAATGAATGCCTTAGTAAAATGCATGAGAGAACAATAGTAGTGAGTTGGTAGCATTCAATAAGATGATCCTGATTGCAGCTTCATAGGTTGCATTAGTTAATGGTGATTTCTGAGCTTAAAGTATATTTTTCTTACATGTTTCTAGCACCAAGAACAAGTGCTTAATGATACAGTGGATGGAAAAGAAATCTACAATACAATTCGTCGGAAAACAAAGGATGCTTTTTATAAAAATATTGTCAAAAAAGGTTATCTTCTGAAAAAAAGTGAGTTATGTTTGCCTCTATTTTTTTTAAAGGAATTAAAAAGCAGATAAGGATCACAGAATCATATAGTATCTCAAATTCGAAAGGACTCATAAAGATCATGTTTCGTGCAGGTCTACTGAAAGCTAAACCACATAACTAGGAGCATCATCCAGATGCTTTTTAAATCCTGACAGGCTGTGAGCATTTCCTAGTGTACCCTGTTCCAAGGACCAGCCACCTTCTCAGTGAAGAACTTTTTCCTAAGGTCTAATCTGAACTTTCCCTGATTCAATTTTATTCCTTTTCCTTGTGCCCTATTGTTAGTCAGTAGAGAGTGGTTATCAGCACCTCCTAGCTGAACTCAGTGAGTTTAATGGTACTAGAAAGAGCAAAATCGAAGTGGGCAGAAAGTTCTAGAAAGTGGGTAAAGGATAGGAAAGATCTCTGTCCTTAAGTAGTAGATGAATAGAACAATGCAATACATGAAATTACATGCAGTATGAAAATTTTGATTGGCAGTTGTTCTGAAAAAATCAACACAGCACAAAAACTAGGCATCCTTGTCTAGGTAGCATTTAAAATCATTAAATGTAATATATTTTCGTAAAGCCATCTGTACTTAATATGGAACCCACTATGTTCTAGATGATAGAGGTTTGAGAGAGCTAGAATACTGTAAATCTGTGCATTTACTGCAGAACACAACTGGTTTAATTTTGTTATTGGAAGTCAGGTTGTATGTTTTCAATCTTAAATTTAAAATGCACAGTCTGCCATGTGAAGGATATAGTGACTTTTTAGCGTTCTAACACTGACACAGCATAACATGGAGTAAGCACATTAAAAGCTGGCAGCTTGACTCATTTCAGTGTAATCTTCAGTATAACCCTGAAGAATTACCATTGAGCAAGTCTTGGAAGTTTTGAGGAAGCTAGTCCCCTGCCAAGTGTTGTATTTCTACTTTTTGAAAAAAATCAGCATTAATAGAGGCAGAAAAATTATACCAATAACAAAATTTCTGCAAATGATAAGAAGGATAAGTTACAAGTGGAAATCTGGATAGTGACCAAATGCAAGAAAGAAGGTAGGGGTTTACATATAGCCTAACACAAGAGACATTAAAAAACCCCAAACCACCCCAAACTATACCTCCTGAAAAGAACAAGGGAAGCATCTCATTTCTTGAGAAGGCTTATTCTGAGAGGTGTAGAGAGATGTCATGGAGTAAGGAATGAAATGAGAATGAATCGGAAAAATTAGGTTAAAAGAGATATATTAAATACGCAAATTGGAGTACTCTCTTGTAGAGAGATGCACATAGTGTATATGGAATAAATGCAGTAAAATCACTCTTCCGTCTAAGAGTTATACTGTAATAAATGAATGTTACATTTGTATTTTTAAAACAAAGTTGCTATTAGTTGTTTGAGGCCCCAGTGGATTTATGATGATTAAAGTGTAAAATAAAGGCTGAAAGTTTTTTCTAAATGGTACTGTGATTTAAGCATTAATTTGTTGCAGAATGCTCCTAATCCATTGTAATTCAAAGAACCTTTCTCTGCAGCAAGTGGAACTGGCAATATTACCTATGGTTGTGCTTGGGGGTTGATTCTGATTTAAGTTTGCATATAAAATATTTCCATTTCTGTTCTTCAGCCATACTGTTTTAAGGTATTGTAATGCAATCTGTTAAACATAGGTCAGAATTTAGGAGTAACTTTCTAATGTCAGAAGCCCATTTCTTAAAAATCTAAAGAATGGGATTCACACTTTCATTACTTGCAATCTGTGTAGATACAGGCATAAGACTGAGGGGAGTTCACTGTTCAGGCAGCTCATATGCCCTTGCTTAATGCTGTTGAGAGCACTGAAGATGCTTGAAGAACCTTTTGCAACTCTCCCTGCATCTGTGGAGAGGTTCTGATTTTAGTCACATGTTTTATAAAACTGAATGCATACACTGATGTTGTAAGTTAAGTGTGATTATCTGTACATTGTTCTTCTCTTTGGAATTTGACAGAAACTTTACTGCCCTCTTCTGTTTTCTTAATTTACAAAATTTACATGTTGTTTTAGACAGTTTTGTAACCTTTTGCTTGACTCTTGTACAGGTAAAGGAAAGAGATGGAAAAACTTGTACTTTATATTAGAGGGAAATGATGCCCAGCTTATTTATTTTGAAAGTGAAAAACGAGCCACAAAACCCAAAGGACTGATAGACCTTAGCGTGTGTTCTGTCTATGGAGTACATGACAGTTTGTTTGGCAGGTAGGACATTGGCTTTTTTTAATCCTATTGCATCAAGAGTTAATAAGATAAAGAATTTTAGCAAGTTCTAGAAGTTCTACATTATTTTGATAGATATTTGAAAGCTAACTTGGTTAGAAGTCTGTAGGTGCTTTTCTATTTAAAAAACAAGTACTTTGTTTGTAGTATACTAGTTCATATAAGTAACATCCTCAGAGATTGTTTTTGCACCTTTACTATACTCAGAGTTAC
Source organism: Vireo griseus (assembly GCA_035047045.1). Classification (NCBI taxonomy): domain Eukaryota; kingdom Metazoa; phylum Chordata; class Aves; order Passeriformes; family Vireonidae; genus Vireo; species Vireo griseus. The sequence continues at coordinate 202,925 of JAWWMJ010000123.1, forward strand.
TTACACATCAAATCTTACTTACTGTAATATTTTGATACCACAAGGGACATGATTATCAGCAAGGAAGTTGAGAATCAGAACCCCTTTAGGTATCACTAGTAATTAACAAGGGTTTTTTTTTTTCCCATTGGTAGTTACAAAAATAACTCCACTGGCCTGTATTATAGTCTTTTATACTATATAACTACATTTACTTACATAATAAATGATAAAAGTTAGAAATTCTGGTTAGCCCAAGGATCTTAATATTTATTCAAAAGTTATACATAATGAACTTCTTGCTATTTCATGAAAAAACTTGGAGACAAATGTTTAAAATTACTGGCAAAGACTGATGCTTTGTTTTGTCTGTCGGGGTTTTTAAAAATCTTTATAATAACTTTGAAAAAAAACCCCAGCATCCAACTGCTGGAATGAGGAGCACAGATACCGATAAAGATTATTAAAAAAAATGAACTGAAATGTTCCATGTGTAGTTGACAATTAGGCAGGAACCCTTGGTGTATCAAGAAACATTCTGTTGTTTTCTCTAAACATCTTTTAAGAAACCCTTGTTGTGGGTTGGAGCATGGTTGGGTGCTAGGTGGTACTTAGAGGTGTATAGGAGGACATGCATGGTTGCAGCAGATAAGGAAGCTGTTAGTGAGGAGCTGCTGCTGAGACAGGGTTCCTCTGGCACTTCAAGTAGCTGATAAAAAACTGCTTTTGCCCTTTCCTTAGGAGCACAGTGAAGTCTGTACTTCTACGGCATTTAAGGTGGTTGAAGTTTGTATCACATACACTCAAATGTTTTGTGTATGAACCAGTACATATTTCACTGGGCTGAAGAGAGCTGTGGGACACATTTGCATAGGGTATTCCTTAGGTTAATACTGTTTCCTGAAAAAAAAATCGTTAATGCATGATTGACTGGTTGTTGAACTAATGCTGAACCTCTGCTGCTTTTAAACTCTCTAGGATAATGCTCATTGACAAGTTTTTTCAGATGGCTGGTTTTTTGCCTTGACTGTAAGCCAGCATACATGCCTGTTTAGTACACACCATTCTAAAAACTTGTCAATATTCTGAAGCAGGCTGCATGTACTAAAGAGTAGTTTTCTTAAAATGACACAATAGATTAAAAAACAAGATGCACTTTTTGAAGGACATGAGAAATCTTGCTGGAGTTCTTCCACTTTCCATGTGTGATGGTAACATGTTGATAAACAAAAATTGATGCAATTATTCAATGCACCTTACAGACAAACAGCAAAAATCTATTAGTTCAGTGTAAACTTTGTTTTGACACAGATCAAGTGAAGGTGTCCATTAATATGTGAAGATTAATTAAACTGAATTTTTGATTTTTTTTCTTTTTAAGGCCAAACTGCTTTCAGATAGTAGTTCAGCACTTTAGTGAAGAGCATTACATCTTTTACTTTGCAGGTGAAACTCCAGAACAAGCCCAGGTGAGAGCTTTTTTTTCTAAGTGTAAAAAAAGTAACTTTTTGTCTTATGTTGTTCAGTGATGTTGCCCTTCTGAAACAGGAAGCAAATGTATCACAAGTATTTAGTGGATATATTAGCCGGTCTTAAAATGGACTAGTAGCAAATCTCTTGAGGGGAAAGGTTGGTGTTGAAAATCCAGCACCTGTATTACCTGCTTTTCAGGGCTTCAGTTTTGACAAATTCCAGTCAGGTCCCATGAGCAGAACTTCCATTATTTTCTAGTCTCTGTTTCTGGAGAACGTACATATTTTTTGACATAATTCAATTCAGAAGAAAAATAGACGCTACAGGTACTTTCCGCAGTGACCAAAGTGCGTTGAACTGCCTTTTTCAGTTATTTGCCCTGTATATAAACTGGTAGTCATGTATAGTCTTTGGCCCTGATGGTGTAAGGTTTTCTGGGTTTATATGGTATCTTTAGTTACTAGCTGTTTTAATAGTTACATACTCAGATTAAGAATTGTGGTATAGAAGCCTACTTGTGAGAAAGTAATTTACCAGCAGATTATATTTAAAATTATTTATTATCTAAAATAAACTTGTTTATTAAGTTTAAAGCTCTGCAAGTCCACAGCTCTTATTCTATGTTGTGTTAGAAGTTAAGCTTTGCATTTGATGTTATTTGAATGGAATGAAAGCTTTTTAGAGCACTCATAACAGACTGTATTCACCAGAGCATGAAGGCTATATAAAATAGAGTATTTTTTCTGTGCTGTATATAAAGGAAAGCACAGATTTTCTTGTTAAATTAATACAAATGTGTTAAATTTGCAGAGATGACCAAGAATGATGTAATGACATTTGTCATACAACTGTCAGTGTACTGTCTTTGAGAAGCAGTGTTTTGTATTGTAATTGAGAATATATAAATTAAATTCCATGCTCCTTAATTAATTTTTGTCATAGCTGTAAAATCTTTGTGTTCTAGAAAGTAAAAGAATTAAGAATGTGTAGAAGACAGAATATCCTGTTTTGTTTCCTGAACATTTGGTATAATTTTCTTTTGGTTTTGAAACTGCTTAACAAGCTGTTCATTGCATTTATACAGAACACAGTTGTTTCAGGTTTCTTCACAGTAAGGCTTTGGCCCAGAAAAGTTTACAGATATTTCTCTTTTGAGAAAGCTCAGCTTTCTTTATACCATTTCATAAAAAATAGAAACTTCATGGTGTGTAGCTGAAAGCTTTTTCTTGGAAGGATTTGAAAGTTGAAGCCTAACTCAAAAAGCTATCTAGCTGAGAATAGATGCAGTACATATTCCTGTATTTTTTAAATGTGGAAGATACTCTGAAGAACAATTGAAGCAGTGTTGCAGGGGTTTTAATGACATTGTTAAATTGTACTTCAGGAGTAGATGGCAAATCTTTGAGATACAGACTGAAGACGAGACTGTTGGTCAAAACCTAAATTTTGTGTTTTGCAAGAAATAGACAGGATTTAATGGTTGGGAGACAGTAACTAGAGAATGAGGCTATAATACATCTTCCACCTTCCAAAGACAAGCTGAAGAATGTTGGATTCTCTGTGTTTCTCTTTTAATTGCTTAGTTTCTGTTTGAAGTTTACACAGTGTTAGGACTGCCATTTGAGAGTACTGGGGAGAATATTCAGACCAGTTTGGCTTGTTAAATGCAATTTTCTCAGAAACAAACAAGTTTTTCTTAATTTTATATACAATTTGTAATTTCTTGTAATATCACTACACTGGAAAACTGGCAAAGGTCGCACTGTATATCCATTAGTAATGCTTGATAATTCTAAAAGAAAAAATAGTTCAGATTTACAAATCCTTTATGAGGTTTTACTTAGTAAAAATAATAAATTTGCTTTAATATTCAACCTTTTATACTGTGGAATTACAGAAAATTTAGGTTTTGCCAAGCTGAAGAAAATACAGATACATACATATATACATCTGTTATACATATGTATATCTCTACATTTTTATATATACATCTGTTCCACTGCAAGAAACTGTATCTGACTTGGTTTCATTACATTTTTCTGTATCCTTCTCTCTTAGGACTGGATGAAAGCTCTGCAGATGTTTTGCAGTTTAAGAAAAACCAGTCCAGGAACATCAAATAAACGTCTGCGTCAGGTGAAGTTGATACTGTGGGGTTAGATGTGCATGTGGAGGAGTATTTTGTCTCCTCCATGCAAAATGATATTCATAAATCTTAGAATTTTCCTTTCAACAGTAGCAAATCCCGAATAAAAGTCTAAAGAAGTCAGCGCTTTTTGAATATGCCTTGTATTAGAAACTTTAAAAGTTCCTGTGACACATAAACAAAATCTTTATAGAAATTTATATTACATGTATATAAAACACTCATAATTTACATTTTATTTACACATAAGTACTTATTTAACTAACAATACTCATTTTCTCTAAGAAATACATGCTGAACTATGTTTTTGCCTTAATTTCTCTTGGCCTCTTGAAAGTGCCATATATACCAGAATTTCTTCAGTGAGAGAGGACAGTTAGTCTTAAATTGCTATGTCTGTATTGATTGGAGAATAACAGAGAAATACTTCAGCAATTCCTGATATGATTTAATCTTAGGAACACTGAATGTAGTTATTTGTTACAAGCAGCAGAGAAAGGTATAAAAGGGTAAATAAAAGGAATAAACCACAACTGTTTGGTTGTGAACATTAAAGAAGTTTGGATACTTCTGAAAAAGTGAACTAAATTAGGGGAATTTACAGATAAAGTGGCAGGTACAGTTGGGAGCTTCAGGGTGAAAAAGCAAAACAAAATGGGAATTCTTCAAAAAGTAAAGACAGTGTTTATCTGCGTAAAAGAACACAATGTATTGTGTTGCACAAGAGAATTTTACCTAATCTGTTAGGAAAGCACCAAACAATAAACCACTGTATTTGGAATTGTTCATGGCTCTTACTCAAAGTGCCAGTCTTCCATTTTAGTAAAATTTTCTGCGTCTGGAAAAGTTATTTGCAAATCCTAATGCCTCAAATATGACTTCAAAATAAAAAACCAAGACACCTTTAAAACATGGGTCTGAATATTTGTTTTCAGTAATTATTTGAGTTACTCTTATTTTGTTGCTTGTGCTTAAAATGTTCCAGTACCTTTGTTCTTTGCCCTTCTAATAAGGAGGTTTTAGTTTGTATTCAGTATTCACACATTAACATTAAGCCTCTGCATAGAGGATAAAAAATAATTGATTCATGTGCTTTGTATTTTAGCAACAAAAAATAAATTGTATTTTTTTTTTTAGGTCAGCAGTCTCATTTTGCATGTAGAAGAAGCTCATACACTCCCAGTAAAGCATTTTACAAATCCATATTGTAACATCTACCTGAACAGTGTCCAGGTAGCAAAAACACACATTAGGGAAGGACAGAACCCTGTGTGGTCTGAAGAATTTGTCTTTGAGTAAGTCTTAATTTTCTTGAATAAGTCAATTTCTCTGTTAATTTGTATTGCATTTAAGATTCTTAACACAGTGTATTGTTTTACAGTATTTTTAAAAATATTATATATGTGTTTATACAGCAGCAACCTTTCAGACAAATTCCGCATGGGCAGAATTTTCTGTAGGCACCTATCTTTGCTAATATAAGTGGCTGATAATTTGGGATTGAAATGAAATTAGGAAAAGCTTAAATGCCAGCCAAGTGTAGTATTAACTGAGGCTCTCTGTCTTTTCTCCTAGTGATCTTTCATCTGATATTAATAGATTTGAGATAAGTCTTAGTAACAAAACAAAGAAAAGTAAAGATCCAGATATATGTAAGTATTTTTCTGTAAAAGATGCTTATACATTTCAGCAGTGGATACTTTGTGTGGTTACTGTTGCTTTTGTCAAGCATTGTGTTGAGAGAATTTAAGTAGGTTTTTAGGCTTGCCATACTGCTCTCTATGTATGTTTTTCATGTCCGGTACTGGCTTTCCATTATTGTTTTTATAATAAGAACTTCCATTGATTTTAGTAATAAAACAGTACTCCAGACATGTATATCTGATGTAGCTGTGCTCTAGGGTAACCATTGCTAGACAATGACTGTGCTTATCAAAAAGGATGAGCAAGAGAAATTTTCTGTATTATAATGTCTGCTCCATAAAATGTTAAGTTCCATGGAGTCTGACTCCATGGAATTTCTTTTCAGGTTTTTGGTTGCTTCAATGAGATAAGGAAAGGTGTAATTCTTTATTTAAAAAAAAAAAAAAAAAAACAACAAACCTTGGCAATCTCTGAAGAATATTTCCCTTTTTTTCTTTCCATTTTACCTCATCTGTCCACTTCCCTTATTACCACTCTTTGGCTTAAATCTGAAGTTACCTCAGTATCATTTTGAATGGGAAGGGATCTGTATTTTCTTCTCCTCATGTTAGCTGGGCAGGTGCTTCTTTAATGTAGTTTTGTTTCTGTTCCAGCAAATCAACAGCAAGGTGGTAGAATCCGTCTGCTTGCTAGAAAAGAATGCATTTAAAGAATGTGGATTTGAAGCTGTTAGGTAGAAAAAAAAAAATTTTAAGGTCAGGTCTCTTCCCACACAACACTTTTAGTTAGTGGGGTTTTTCTTTTTATTTGGAGGGGGGGTGTGTGTGTGTTTGTTTTGGTTTTTTGTTTGTTTGTGGGGTTTTTTGGTTTGGTTTTTTTTTTTCCTGTTCTTCAAGGTATCTTGTTTCCCAATATACTTGTTCTGGAGCATCTTCAGTCCTGTGCCCTCTCTTTTCTGCTTGCAGGGCAGGTTGGCTCTCCCTGCCCTCTTCAAATTTGTTTCAAGATTTTTTTTTCCCATTATATTTCTGAGCTGTCTGTTCCAAGGCAGTCAGAATATATATTATATAGTGCAATTGTTTTCAGTTTCCATGTATTGTGTTACTGGCCTGTAACTTACGTGTCAGTGCTAATTTATTGATTTTTGGTTTATTGTGACTTACTGAGATCTGTAGGGAAACCTTGGCCAAAGTAGGTATTTACAGCTCATTCTGAATGGTCTTTCAGAACCTGAGTCAATTTCAGATCTCTTTCTCCTCTTCTCACTAGAAAAGTTTTTGCATAGAAGGAGGAGTAAAGATACATTCTCTCTGACATACTAAAGGGCTGTAATTGTAGTTGTGACCTTGGTCTTGAATTCATTTGAGCTGGTAAACTGATCACGTATCTACACCAAAGCCTTGATTAGGAGAAGAATCTTAAAAGGGTAATTCTTGAGTGGGCTAATTCAGTAGTTTCTTTGAAAGTATTTTTGTAGTTTCCTCCTCTCTATCCACATTAAGAAGATGCTGTTAGTTTTGGGTGCATTCAGGTGATGAAAGTCTTCCTGTTTTAGGTCCAGGGGCAGGATTGACTGAATTTCTTCACTGCAGTTATCCACACTCTTACAGCATAAGCATAATGCAGCTAACTCCTTTATTTTGAGATAAAGATTACACTAAGCTTGAATAAACATACACCTCTGCTTGTATTCCCTGCCTTATGAAATATGTGAAGTTCACTGGGGTAAAATGAGCTAAACCACATCTTCTTTGACATATGTGTTGTACTGCCAGAATAAACCTGTAGCTCTTCAAAAGCAAGATAAGTGATTCCTCTCCTTAACCAACCACCTTTCCTTTTTAGCCACAGATGTTACCTGTGGAATGCTATGACGTGGCAGTCCTGTACAGCTGATGCTT
>JAWWMJ010000123.1:229222-251859 GCA_035047045.1 Vireo griseus
TTACTTACGGAGAATTTCATACCACAGCCTTTTCATTTAAATACAAAAAGGTAATAATCAGTGTACATTCTGTTTTAGCTTAGCTAAGTAGTATTCTTAATATTTGTTAAATATATATACACACACAGATATTTTTCACACTAGTGAAGCTAAGCATCTTATAGCTGAAACATCGTATAGCTGCAGAGTAGAGGTGCAGTATAAATCCTGGCATATCACATTAATCATTTAGCTTACATTTAGCTTAGGCACAAAAGGTACCTTCTGGTGGCAGTAGTTGTTATACTCAGGCTTTGCCTGAAGCTGTAATGTTTAAGATAATGGTGAGGTGACTTGAAAAGCAATTGATTTCTGTCTTACAAAGAACATTATTTAGTTCTCAGAATAAATTTCTCACTTTTGAATCAGCTGCTAGCACTTAACTGACTCTAGCACTTAAGTTCTGAAAGCATCAGGCAGGTCCTTTGCCTGTTAATTTATTTAATTTGTTCATATTCATTGGTTTAATTTATTTGTTCATTGTGTCTTAGTCTTTTTTCCCCTTCCATCCACATGCTGGGTAGGCCATTCTACAGCCCACGTTTTACTTATGCATGCCTTAAGGTGAAGAAAACCATTTGAAGCACATCCTTTTATCTAACTCTTCTGTAATTTGGAAAAAGATGGCTTTTCCTCCTTTTGAGATATTCTTCATCATACTTTTCCAATGTTTACTTACATTTCATGTCATCTAGTAATCCAGATAAGGTTGATCTGTTTTCTTTCAGCATCAGACTTTCTGATAAATAGCTGCAAAGAGACATGGAAGAATAAATTCTTAAAGTGTCATAATAATTTGTGGTAAATATAAAGTGTATTATATTACTCACATCTGCTAGAGCTTTATAATTAGGTAAGTAAGAATGCTTTGGCTACTTAAGTGCTGTAAACTGATAAAAAAGCAAATCTGTCCCTATAAGAACTTGACGAAAGTATTTCCCCAGCCACGTAGAAATAACACTGCCAAATTAGACATTTCTAAGCCTCATGGAGCTAAGTCAGATTTAGTTTAAGACTCAATGTTTGTCTATTGTATGTCTATTAAGTTTAAGACATCACACTATTGTACAGTATGCGCATAGGACAAGCAAATACTACAGAAGAGTGGTTTTCAGACTGACCAACAGACAGCAGGGCTTGCAAGACAGGCCTGCTTTTTTTGGCAGCTGAAAGCTATTACTAAGCCCTGTTTTGCATAAGCCTGTGGGTCTCTTTCTCTTCCCAAACTTCTCTTTAGTAAGAACCTTAATGCACACTGCCTGAATAAAACCCCAACACACATGAGCAATGCTCCTCACCAACACCCACAACAACCCTTTCATCATGGGAGCAACAGGTTTTTCAATTCCCATGTGTCCTGTAGCACCTCTGCAGGTGGACTTGCTCACAGGTCCACTGAAGCTGCACCATCAGCTTCTCTCATGTCTGGCAGCAAAAACTCACATCAAACAACAAATGGCAAGGTTATAACAACTCTATGGTGCAGACAGGTAACAGAAACTTGAATTCTTCCTTAACGTGCAAACAAAGTTCAGACATCGTGAGTTACACGCTATCTGCAAATTATTTTAATTCTTTTTGCAAGCATGCTTTTTTAAATTTTTTTAATTTTGGCACAAGCAGTACAGAATACAGATCTAGGAACTGAGATCAAGTTTCAAGTTAAAGTAAGCAGCTGAATGTTTTTACACAATTCTGAGAAGACATTTAATCCTGTAGAGAATACCCCCAACACTCTTTTAGAAGAGAGATATGAGATATATTTAGAGCATATGGAAGATTTTATTTTAAAACAATTTTTTGGATTTAGAGCAGGTGTTACATTCCAGATGCAAAATGCTCACAGGCAGTGGCATGGTGTTAAAACATGTCAAGTACACCTCCTTACAGCAACCACCTCAGCTGTTTATCTGAAGAAAAGGATATGTTTTGTCCATTAGAGAACTAATAAAACTACAAATAATACTACAAACTACTACAAATAATAAAACAAACTACACATTTCGTAACAGTATCAAAGTGTTTGATAATGCCTGTGCAAACACCAGTGGCAATGACACAGAAGGGAAAGAAAAGACTGATTTAAAGCAACACCTTAGCCCTGGTTCATATCCATGGAAACAGAACAGTTGCAGCAGCCAAACACAGCATGTTAGAGCATGCCCATTAGCTGTCAGTTCAGTGTAATTTCAGTTGACTCTCAGTTTCTACCCTACTTCCACTTTCTTCATGGTGTAACCCCCAAGCTTAGTCTGAAAATCTTACGCTGCTCTTGATGCCTTAAATGGCTACCTAGAAACAGAAACTAGACAGGAATTCAGATGTACGCTCTGGACTCCAGAAGCTCCTACCTCAGTGGATCCCAAAAAGGGATAACAGATCACGAGACCTTCACACTTTTATATCAGCATAAATTCACCAACCAGAACCCAGCCAATGATGTTATTTCCCCAAGATGATGGTTTACAGTTTTCAGCCTAGGACAGTCTGGGTGTCCTTGAAGAGCAAGCTAGAGAGGCTTTGTTATGTCTATCTTACTATAAGAGAACAGCACTTAGCAAGCTACAGGAAACTTCAGTTACACTAACAGTAGAGGATTTGAAAAATATAAAAATTTAAACCTAAGGCATCACTCTAATTAAGGCAAAGTCATCAGGCTTTTTTCCTCCTTCTTCCAAAGGAATATAAAAACCAGACAGGAACTAACTGCTTTCATCACCTATTTGTGAAAATGAACAGTACCGCTGCCGTTCTTGAACACAGTGCTATCAATCAGTAAATTTGCAATTCTACTAGTTAAGAATATCTAGAGCAAAACAATTTTATATGTGAAGCAAATAAACTGTTAAATAATGCCTTTTAGAAAGAAAATACTACCTTTCCATATTAATTCCTGCTCTTGAGCCACTAGATAATATGGCAGTGAGAGCTATCTGTGAGGGCGTAAAGAGCAGATACGCATCTGTCAGAGCCACTCGATTAAGGAAGTCATCAGCTGTTTTCCTCAGAACTTCAGGATTTTCCAGCACTGGATAGCGAGTCTAAAAAGTGATGATTTAGGAAATAAAGCAGCTCTTTGTCACTCCTGTTCATGAGATCAAAACACACAATTCAACAGTATTCTATAAAGCTAAAAGGTAGCAGACCATATTTTTATTACAAAAATATCCTAAATAGCTTAAAGACCACAAGTAAAACAACTATCTTTCAGGTATTTGTCTATCACTTTAGAAAACAGATCTTTTAAATGACAAGCATAAAAGGAAATAAAATTTCTTTAAGACAATTCATGACAGACTTGTATTTCTTCACTATAAAGACCATGTAGCATATCAGAGAGTATTACCTTAATATCAATTAGAAATCCCTCAAATGGCCTGTATGGATTGTGGATGATAAGATGGAAGTTCAGTTCCTGAATAAGTAGCAGTTCATATTCCAGTATTTGTTCAAGAGCTTTTTCCTGTCCAAGAGGACTTTCTCGAAGATTACCAACAAACTGTGCACTGGATACATTAAATTCATCTACTTTACAGGCCAAAAATGCACATGTTAGCCTTGAGGAGGGAAAAAACAAAAAAGCAAACAATTGACATATGCAGCATCCATCCTCTTATCAAGAGCTCTGCTTAGAACATTTATGTATCTTTAAAACACCGTGTTCTGAACTTAAAAGGATAGTGAAACTGACTGTATTTTGTCTTTACTCCTACTTAAGTACTCAGATTTTCTTTCTTGTTTTTTTTTCTTTCTTGGTCTTAAAGATAAAAATCATACCTCTAGTATTCCATTTGATAGAGTAACTCAAGAAGTGTTGATAACTCACATGATTATCCGAGGATGATACTCCATCACTGAGTTATTGAGGTAAAAACGTTTGAAATACATGCAAGCTGTTCCCTAAATTGAAAAAAATGGGGAGGGAAAAAATAAAAATGGATTAAGAAAAAAATGTAAGGACAGAAAAAAAAAAATCACAATACAGGCAAGTTTGAATATATACTACAGGCACACAGGATACATTGAAGCACTAAGACACATTCACAGCCATGTCATTAAATACTTCAAAGTCTGTATTTTTGTTTTCAAGAACATTACAATATGACTCCCATATAAAATAACTTTATTTTTAGACATATTTTAGTATCTTTATGAAAAAAAATTGGTATTAAAATGAAATTAAAAAATTAAAGGTTGAAAAAAAATCATCCTGAAAGTTGCAGCCAATCCCAACCATTTGACTTTTTAGATCAGTAAATTCTGCAGTATGTTTATCAGCAATAAAGTCGATGCTTTCCAAAACGAGACTCTGTAGGGGCTACTCAAACATCAGTCTGGCTTCAAAGAACATGCATGGCAGCAACTGACACCTTTCAAGGGCATCCTCAAGCATGGCACTCTTCACCACACTTGCTTCAAAAAGGGAGGACTAACAGAGGACAATGTAAATCATACATCTTAATTGCTTAGTGAGAGAGAGGCACAATTTCGCTCCCTTCTTCAGCTCTAAGTCTCCACTTCTCTCCTCTGAAACATGTTCTTCTGCATTCAAGACAAATCAGTTCGAAGTAATTTTGCTTTTCCTTTGCAGGTTAATATTTTGCCAGTACTTGATCCAGCTTATTTTGCAGCGAGACAAGCATCAATGCTGGAGAAACAACTGAAGGACCGCCTCCTTTAGCTACTGGGAGATTGGTTCATTCTATCATCAAACCATCTACCACTACTTCGTTTCTACTCTTTGTAAATGGAAACAATACAATTTAGTCACCCATGCAAGTTTAAGAGCCACAAGAAAAAGATCACGTGGAAAAACATCAGGTCTTAAAATGGCTACAGGTGTCAGAAAACGAAATAAAGATAAAAAGCGGACAGACTGCAGCGCCAGAAGAGACTGAAGAGGCTTTAAAGACATCTGTGCTCTCAAAACAAGCCAAGCAGGCAGCAAATGAAGGAATAAGGGGGGCCGAGACTGCGGCTCCGTCCTTGCCTCGCTTACCACAACGGACCGCGGCATCGCTGGCTTGAACGCGGCGCAGAAGTCTAGCAGCCGCTTCTCGTAGTACTTGCATAGCGCCAGCTCCTCGTGCGGCTCCAGCAGCACCGGATCGCCCTGCGGTACCTTGGGAGAAGCAAAGCCGCGCCTGAGTCTGCCGCGGTCTCACCCTGCCACCCGGCTCCTCCGCCCCAGCACAGCCCCGCGCCCGCAGCCCCCGCCACCTCCACGGCTCCGCGCACCTTCCCGCTGGCAGCCGCCCTGGCCCGGGCCCGACGGTTCCCCTCAGCGCGGCGCCGCGCCAGTTCCTCCTCGCTTCGGAAGGTCCAGTGCCGGCGCTGCGTGCTGCTGTGGAACATGGCACCGCAACATGGCCGTACCCGCGCACGGCATGCCGGGAGGCGCCCCAGCGCTGCGGGGCGGGCCCGGGACAGGCCCTCGTGAGAGAGGGACGCTTCCGTTTTCTTTTCCAAACTTCCTTTTTGAGGACGCACTCTGGCAAAACAAGATGTCGTTGTTTTGTAAACAACGCGTGTAAACTTTTGCAGAATGGCAACACTGTCTTGTTTCTATTTCGGTTTTATTAATGTAAACTTGCAAGTTTACACTGCACTTGTGCAGCCTCACTTAAAGTCCTGGGGGCAGTTTTGGACACCGCAATATAAAAAAACTTCAAGCTATTAGAAAGCATCCAAAGGAGGGCCATGAGGATGATGGAGGGTCTGGAAGGGAAGCCATATGACGAGTGGCTGATATCACTTGTTCAGCCTGGAGGAGACTGAGGTGAGACCCCATTACAGTCTACAGCTACCTTGTGAGGGGAGGAGGGGGAGCAGACACTGATCACTTCTCTGTGGTCCCCAGTGACAGAACTCGAGGGAATGCCCTGAAGTTGTGTCAGGGGAGGTTTTGGCTGGATATCAGGAAAAGGTTCTTCACACAGAGCGTGATTGGGCACTGGAATAGGCCCTCAGGGAAGTGGTCCCAGCACCAAGCGTGTCTTAGTTCAAGAAGTGTTCGGACAACACTCTCAGGCCCGTGGTGTGATTCTTGGGGTGTCCTGTGCAAGCCCAGGAGTTGGACTTGATGATTGTGATGGATCCCTTCTAACTCAGCATATTCTGTGATTCTGCTCCCTTAGGTTCATTCAGTAGTCTCCTGCTCTCCCCAGATAACCATTATATATAAAATCGAATTAATTATGCTTTTAAGGAAGCAGCACTTCATAGCTTCCATGCATCAACTAGCATTTTTAGATGTTACTGTGTAGTGTCTAATGTTTGTATCTGAAGTATGTGAGGAAAGAATGTAAAATACTTCTGCGGACAGTCACAGGACTTGTAGTTAAAAGTGTTACCAAACAAGTTATATTCTTTTAAAAGGAGTTTATACAGCAGTGGGGGAAAACCTCTTTTAACCTTAGCATAATAGTGTTTGATCCCTATCTAGGATTAATGCTGAGTTTTGTATCATGCAGTGCTTACTACAAATGCCAGGGATTAATATGGCTTTGTGTTAACTCCCTACATCTATGACTAATAAGCCTTGTGCCAGCTAGTGTTGGAAATAATATAACTTTCCTCATAACTTTTCTAATTAATTGTTTCAATTATTCATAAGCAGTGTAATTTTCCACTCTGTCATATGCCGCTGTAGCCAGCATTTAGCAAGGTCGTCATAAGCTGGTATTGTGGAAACATGGTTATGGAAAATTACTGAAACTTTTAAATTTTGCTAAAACAAGTGTAATCAACACTTTGATATGTTTTAATTATCTCAGACCTAGAAGGATCTTAACAAAGCCTTGGAGAGATCTATTGCTCAAACTGGACACAAGTAATGCAAAATTCATAGACCACAAGGACATTTTGCAGAAACCCAAGATAAAGAAGAAACTTAACAAAGTCAGTTCAGCAATTGTACTGAAACCTTCTTTGTTTGGGAAAAATATAATAAAAAAACTGAAGAAGTGGGCTAATTAGCATGAGAAGTGAGAAGAAAAAATAGAAGATAGAATACTAATTAATGAAGAGCATTATGGAATTCATAGCCAATGAACATTAATTTCTTTATTTGCTACAGTGTATAGTGAAAAGTTTTGAAAGTGGATGTGCTTATTAGGTGAAGCTATCCCCATGCACCCAGCATGTTGAATAAATACCAGCTTTCTGACATAAACTGGTTGGAGAGTTTGTTTCCTGGTTTTCAGTGATAAAGTGGTTCCTTTCAAACAGACAGGACAAATGTCCTTTCCCTGAACTACACAGAAAATTACGGTATTATCTACATGGTCTGAATCTGTCAATACTTACCCTTAAATTACAGCAGTCCAACACATCCAGCATATCAATAATTTGAAATCTGACCAAATCTGAGTTTCAAGAGCCATATGTACAAAAAAATACCAAAAGGGCGTTGATTTGCATCGAGTTGTAACAGTTCGATCACAAATTAGAGACTCATAAGTACTGCATATTATTCTAAAATTCAGTTTACTGAGGGACAGTATGTTACTTCACATTGATGCTAGGATGATTTTTTGCCTTTTCTTTTATACCCCTCTTACATACCCTTTCATAGAGTTTTTTGTGTTTTCTTAGTGCTTTTAGCCTACATACTTGTAATTTTCTAAGTCTGATAACTTAGTTGAGACCCACTGTACTGTTATACCAGAAGAAAAAACATCCTGAAAGTCCCAGACACTAAAGTCCTCTCCAAAACACATTTTTGTAAACTAAGATAGGCCTATCAAGGGGGAAGGTTCCTCAGATCGAGGGGTCATTGGGGAATCTTTGGTATGCTGATTTGAAAAGCCTATAATTGTGTGTATTTCGGTGTGTGGGGCAGTGGTGTGTGCATTTTTGGGGCATTCTACCTGGACGAAGTGCTGCACCCAAGGATCCTTAAATAAATACCAAGATAAAAACCGCTTATTCCCATAAACTATGTTTTGGTTTTATTTTAAGACCAGGAAAAGGTAACAACATCATCACTCATCAAGTAAAATGTAAGAATAGGAATGAAAATTTCTGAAAAGATCAGTACAGAGGATAAAGCAGATTTTTTTCCCTTTTTTTAAGTCTCCATTTCTTTTATACCTTTCACTTTTCAGAATCTGTACTTCAAAGGTGTATGGGTGTAAGAATACCAAACAACTATTGACTTCACTGATTGTAGTTCTTCCTAAAGTTTAACTAGTATAATGAATTATTAGTGATTCTAAAATTTAGTCTGAAAGTGAACAAAGGAAGATTTAGATAACACATTTGGAAATGTAATAGTAAAATACTCAGATAAACCTTTGGTAAGTCTGTGACCAAGCTATGAACAGAACAAAGAATTTACTGTTTGTAGTCGTCTGCTGGTTTTTTCACAATAGCACTTTTCACAACCTCTTTACCCACAACACAATTTTAATATATTATCTTGTAGCCAAAGAGGTTAATAAAAAGTAGAAATACTGCTGTGTGATTTTGGTGCAAGTAATAAGGTCTACAAAGAATGGTACAGAATACACTAATAAAGTGAAGAGTGAGTATAAAAATTTTTATTAAATTCAGAAAGATAATTACAAGAACTGATAGGTTTTTGGGAAACTGAAGTTAAAGCTTTAAAACACGTCAATATTATCGTGAAATACAGAACTGTGTTGGGCCAAGTATGTATGGTGTCAGGAAAGTGAGAGATATGCACTCACAGTTTGAAAAGAACTTTAAAATATTTATTCCAAAAAGACAGTTAGGGACCAGTGGAGGCTAAGCCTCAAAACTAACAGCAAGACAGAGGAGACAGTGTGCGCGCACTGCGTCTGCCACAGACGAACCACGGGCACACGCCCTGGGGACATGCCCGGGCCTAACTTTTATACCACCAGTGCATGGTTTTTATTGGTTTGTTTTTCAGTCCTTGTCGTCATCGGCTCATTGTCCAGGTTTACTCGTCATTGGATCATCCCAGCCCATTTGTAATCCAGTAGGCGTCCAAGGGTTTCCCCTACTGGTCTGTTGCTTCCTCCAATGATCTTTCCCCCATTATCCCCTGTCTTGAGGTGACTTTTGTCTAGGAGTTTATCCTATATCGTCTGCTCATGCCCAGAAAATTGAATTTTATGCCTTTCTATGTCTTTAAACTGAGCCTGAGAGGGGAGAGGAGGAAAAAAATCCAAGCAGTTCTGTGCTCAAAATTACAGCTCTTTTTTTTGTTGTTGTTGAGAAAATGATAGCGGCAGAGACAAGGAGAGAGGGGGAGGAGGAAGAACTGGGGTTTTTTCAGATTTTTTTTCCCTGCCAGCTCTCAGCTCTGTTCCCTTCGAAAGACGACAGACGGATTTTTTCTTCTTTTTTGTTTCCTCTGAGACTTTAGTTTCTTCTTTTCCCCCTTCTAGACTCGTTCAGAACACCAGGACGCCAAGACTTCCCTGACAAGTTTCTTCATCAGCCGAAAAGGGGGGGAGCCCCTCCTGCCCGGCGCCGCGGGAAGAGACCACACCCACAGGGACTCCAGCTTTTTCCCAAAGCTTTCTTCTCCCTCTCTCTCTGCAGCGAGGGATTTTTGTTATTATTTAAAATTATTGTTCTTTTCCTGTGTGTTTTGTTGTTTTGTTAAATAAATAGGGTTTTTTTCCTTTTTCTCTTCACTTTCCTCCGGGGACATTTCCTTTCCCGAACCTGGTGGGGGGGGAGGGGTACACAAGTACCTACGGCCTGCTTTCCATCAGGGAATATCCTCCTCTGAATTTGTCTCAAACCGGGACATCCCCTTATGGTAATTGAACACCGAACCTTCCAGTGTCCCGACCCCCTCCCTCTCGGACGTCCCGCCAGCGCCACCCAGATATATCTCCCACAGTAACACACCTGTAACAAACCCATTCCACCGTTTAACACTTAACCATGTGCACGCCCCAACCATTAACATAATTAACATAGCCATTACACTTAACTCCATTAACAGCATTTTTTCTAATCACGAGAGCCATCTGACTCTCCATTATTTCTCACAGAAAATTAATCCACAAACACCAGAGGTTTATATCCAACAAGGAGACAAAGGAGTCCTGTTACTTTATTCTGATAAAGGGAGAGGCCATGTGGCATTCCCCTGCGGTCTCTCAAATTGTTAGAGGACACAGCTTCCTTTTCATCCTCATTTCCCAGCCGCATTTCCCTCTCTTTCCCCATTGGTTGAGGTACTTGAGAGGTACAGACTCCCCAAATCACCTAATACAGACCCCCTTCTAATGTATACCCCCCTTTTTCTTTTCCTATGGGATTTATGGCTCTTCCCATTGCTTCTTTCATCTCTCAGGATCTACCTTTACCTATCAGCAGACACACAGTTTGTTTGTTAATACAAATCTATCTCATTCCTTTCAGTGGGCAGCTGTAAAATGAGAGATATAGTCTGAATTATAAGTAACTGTAAGAGTTTTTAATCAGTCGCTCAGCTCAGTCAAATGTAAATGTTTGAGATCTGTCCTTTATGCTGGTTTTAAGCATGTCACATGTAGGGATATTTGTTCAGAATTATTCAAGTCACAAGGTAACCAGGCAAAACTTATGAGCTAATTAAAGCTCTTCCATAGCCTAGGCATTTTAGTGTGTTCAGCAACTTCTCAGAAAAATTGCCTGAAGGTGTAAGTAAACATCTACCACCTAAATATGAAATAGAGCTTAAATTGCCTGCTTGTATCAACAAATACCCAGAGGTATTCCTCCTAATGTTTTTATGACAGCCGTGGCTGCTGTAAGTGTTCTTTTTCTGTTTGATTTTGCAAATCAGAATCTCTCAAAAGATCTAGAGGGGACCTAAAAGGACCAAGAAGCAGCACACACATCATCTAAGAAGGGAAAGGTACCTGAAGCAAAAAAGGCTTGGTCTGTAGAATTTATTGTTGAAAATAAACATTCATAAAACCATTCGACTTTGATGTTGGTAGTGCCTTCTTAGAATAATATGTGAGAAAGGGGATTGTGAACACAAGAGTAGAGCCCTTCAGCTGACTTGTAATTAATACAACTAAATTACTATAATAAATTTCCTGATTTTTATTATTATTATTAAGCATAACTGCAGATACTAACTAGCCTAAAGGGTTAACCTTGCTGATGGTACTGGCGAGGATTAAAAGCTTTAGAGGCAAAACCACATTGATATATTCCCACATGATGTTAATTTGCCATATTTAATGCTGCTGAGAATTTATCAGTAGAATTAAATGTTTTAAATACTATATTTTAGTTCTCTCTTCTTGGATATATTAATATCACAGAGACTTCTTGATTTTGCAGTGTTTGGCAAATTATTAATTGTCGTAATACAGAAGCTAGTTAAAATCAGATTACTTTTCTTTTGCTAAGTACTATTTTACTTTTATTTGATCTTGCTGATATCAGTGAGATTTTTTAATTGAAGGGGCTTTATTCTGTACTCTCAAAAAGTGCTTGTCATTCAAAGCATTACAACGTGTGCCTAAGTTGTATATAACTATAATTCACTTATATTGAATATACAATATAGGGACATAAACTTCAGAATCCTCAGCAGAATTTAAATAATATAATAAGCATAAAGGACTAGAAACAGCAGTTTGGAATTCCTGACCTTTGGATTTTTAAATATTGAGGAAAGCCTTTTGCATTTGATAATGTACAACTTCAAAAATATATTAAGTGTACAGTCTCAAAGAAATCACAAATTGTGGTACCAAAACTGAAATATGATGAAGCAGAGATGTTTGTTTATTCTTTATTTTGGGCCATTTCATTCATTCAGCAATGAGGTCTAAATTCCTACAGGGCAATCAGAATTGGATATTCCTTTTTGAATGAATATCCTATTGGATATTCCATCCATGCAGGATGTCTGTTGGAGTCAGCACACGATTTGCCTAAAGCCTAAGAGCCAAAGATGGCTTTTGTGGAGGAGTGTGGTTATTTTTGCCATTCTTCACTGATGTGTTTTCAGTCATTCACAGGGAAAGTTCTGTTGCTTCCATCCCTTGTTTCTTGTTTTCCCTTGTCTATTTCTCCCATACTGAATTTACCTTCGTGTTCTTGACCTTTGTTTTTAATTTCTCCTCAACTCCATTCTTCTCACCCACTTCACTTCCAATATGTCATATTCATAAGAATATAATATAATTATTGATACTGATCCTAAAAAGTAATCACTGGATTTCTGGATAGGTTAAGAAACTGAGAATTCCCTGCAGTTATGAAGCTGAGAACGCGAACTTCTGAGTCACTCATGCAACTGTACTTATAATCAGAAAGTGCAATTGTGGCATATTTGCAAAGATTTCTTTGGAACCAAGTGTCCCTGAAATGTACTTTAAAAGTGACAGCCACCCCTTTAGCAGCACCACGCACCCCTTCCCTCCCTCCCCCATTGCCGCTACCCAAACCTGGCCACACGAACCTAATACATAAGCATACTTTCAGCACAAAGTGAGTAAATGAATTAGAATTATCTTCTGAGCGCCTAGATGCAGGGTCTCTCAGCTTAAGGACACGATGAGAACAGCTCTCTGAGGGATATGCAGCTCGGACGGCCCAAATGGCAGAAATTAGATGCCAAAAAAATGGTTTTCAGCTAAGTTAGACGTTCTTCCTGTTTCGCAGAGCGGAGCGGCTCGGGACCGACTCGGCTCGCAGCGGAGGGGCACATCTCGTGTCTTGGGGATTTCTCTTGCGGCAGGGCAGCTCCAGGGCAAGGGAGCCCGCGGGGAGCTGGCAGTTCTGCGGGGAGCCCCTGAGGAAGAATCAGGTCTACATCAAAAATGTCGGTGACAGCAGAGGCAGAAGAGGACCGGCTCAGGAGCCTCCTGAACTGCAGGGAGCGGTCCCTGCCCGGCCAGGAGAGGAGGAGCGTGCAGCGGCTGCGGGCAGCCAGTGCAGGGGCTGAGCAGGCAGCGGCTGTCCAGCTGCCTGCTCCTGGCAGTGACTCGGTGTTGGCTTCCCTGCTGAAAGGGCTGCCGTGCTCTAGAAACTCAAAGTCCTGCTGCAAGGCACCAAGTGTTTTACACAGTGCTTTGTTATAGAACACATAGTTTCTAGAACACATAGTTTCCTCAGAAATAGGTCTCATCTGTAAGAAGAGGCAGTGGGTATTAAAACCTCTCACACTCATTGGCTCAACATGATGATGAGTTTTCCCTACAGGGATTAATTTTAAGAAAATCTAATAGTGAGAAAAGATAAGTGGTTGGAACTTACTGACACTGCACCTATTCTTCCGTGACTGCAGGGCATTTTGTTTTATAACACTCAGATTCCATCTGAATCAGGTATTCTAGAAAAGGACATTCCACGTTAACCCAGAGACAGACACTTCTCCTTTATCCAGTTCGTGTTCTTCATCCTCATACTGAGGCAGAATTCCTGATCTGAGACTCTCAGAAAACTTCTATTAAAAATTCTAAGTATTCAAAATGACAGATGTTGTCTCTTCATTTTCCCTGGAGTGGGTACATTGGTCATGTGGAGATGATTTGGAAAATATTAAAAAATGAAAAACATTATTTATCATTTTATTTGGTGAATAATTAATTAATTACTTTGACCACCAGTGAGGGTCTAGATGAATTTAGATTAAAACAATGGATTAGGTCTACAGAGATGCAAATTTTATTACTATCTCTGGTGCAGAAGTCCAGTTCTGACATCTTTTAGTCTTTTCAGCTGTGCGTCTCAATTCCCATTTGTTTACCTTCAGAAAAGTGAAGAATGAGGGTATGAGCTCTTAAGTTACTATGGAAATGAGTGCCACAAAAGACCCTAGAATAAATATTGGTAAAATATGCAGCTGCCACGTTATCATTTCCTCAATAATACCTCTCCCATGCCACATAATGGCATTAGTATGTTAAGGAAAGGTATACACGCTTCAAATGTTCAAATAAGGCAATCCCATCATACATAAACTACAGGCTAATAAGAGGAACATAAAGAATTTGTGCATTTTATAGAATATTGTCAGTATGCCTTACTCTGACAGAAACACAGCAATTTATAAATGTATACAGTGTAGCAACTGAGACACGGACCCAGACTGGCAGGGAATCCCAATCCTTTATTCCAAGTAACTGGCTGGTTTCAGACACTTTTTCAAGGCACAGTATTTCCTTACATGGTAATTCTGAAACATGACCTATCCCATATTGCTACATCAGTAACACACTTTCCAAATGTCCTTCTGTGGAGTGATCCTGCACTGTTCACTTGTCCAGCAGCTTCCTGGCTCCTCTCTTTAGGGCCTTGCCACATGACAGCTCCTCCCCCGAGCGTCCAGGGGAGACAAGCTTTTCTGTGTTGCCATGTGCTTCTGCAGGCACATCCCGCAGCTCAACTCCATTCCATCTCTTCCCACAATACAGCCTTTTTTTTTTTCTGAGGAAGACAAATAAATCCTTATTTTCAAAATCTACCTCCATTTTTGCTAACTCCTGTGCATCCAAAAGGATTGTTCAAGCTAAATAAATACTCTGTTTTTCTTAGATTGTCTCTACATGGCTCTGTGCACTGAGATGTGTTTGAGTGAGGAAATATCCATGTGTGATTTTCAGTTTCTCTATGGTAACAGTGGCCAGCGGTTGCAGTAAACATGTCTGAAGTCAAGGCCTGGACATGGCATTAGGAAGCAGCTATTCCTACTGCTAACCCCATTCAATAAATTCACAGGACTCCAGCCACTTGTACTAACATATATGGGCTTTTCAATTACACCTGTGCTTTAGAGATTAATACAAAGTAAATACTACTGCATGTTTCAATGAAGACAGTGGCTAAATTATATCGGTTGCTATTGGTATAAATGTAGCTGCTCAGGTAATGAGAGTGAATTAAGCTACAGCCATCTCAGGTAACATGGCAATGGACACATTGAGTGGTCACGGCACAGCAGCTCAGCTTTTTAAACAGCACAGAACATTCAGTTGGTCTCAAGAGTCAAGTGTTAAGGGTGTATTTTAATGTCAGAGCAATATTATTTGGATCTAGTTGAATACCAAAATTATTTAAGGATCTTTCTGTGTTTCCAGTTATACTAAATATGCATTTATATAACCATAAGATAGGAGACTAATTGATCAACAAAACTTGGAGAAGAGTTACTGATATTCTAAAGTACAATGTTTATGAAAAGCTTCATATACTTGAGTAATAACACAGGCTGGTTTCATTACAGAAAAAAGCTAAGAATACTCCATTTTCCCTCTAGGTCCTGTAGTCTTAATAAATGACTTAAAAAAATATATTTAAGATTTTTTATTCCATGCTGGCCATTTCTACATCATGTCCTTCTACTATGTTCAGAACTGGTAAAAAGCTGCAGAAATCATTAAAAGTGCATCTACAGCATCTCTGGGGTTAGATGTATGCTTAAATTTGGACAGATGCAGTCCTTTTAAT
The DNA here is from genome assembly GCA_035047045.1 of Vireo griseus. Taxonomy (NCBI): domain Eukaryota; kingdom Metazoa; phylum Chordata; class Aves; order Passeriformes; family Vireonidae; genus Vireo; species Vireo griseus. The sequence continues at coordinate 244,667 of JAWWMJ010000123.1, forward strand.
TATTTTCTCAATAAAATCTGAATGTACATAGATCACTAGTAAAAATATTTTCTATTTCATAATAAAAAAAAATAAAAATGTCTTTTTGATTCTGAATTCACACATGAGGAGGGAAAAGCCATCAAACCCTTACTCCTGAAGCAAGGTCTCAGAACAACCTAAACATCAAATAGTTCAGATTAGAGAATAAATTTCCTTTAATTTTAGTGAAATCTGAAACTGTCTTCTGTTAGTTCAGAAATGTCTTAAGGAGAACCTCTTAATTCTCAATCTCCAACAACAATGAGGGTGAGTGTTCCCAGGCTTGCAAGAGGCCTCCTGGACTCCTGCCAAGTGTGCATGCAGGGTCTGGATGACTGATCCATGATGTTCCTGGAGCAGGGTGATGCATTGGAGGTTGCCATGAGCTACCAGTGCCCATCCAGGAGCCATTGCCTCTGTTTCCTATCAGTGGGGTTCAGGTACCACAGAATGGTAACAGCACAGGAGAGCTGTGCAAGGAAATGCCTCCCTGGGGCTAGCCTTGGGGTGAGTTTGAGGCTTAGGGAACCAGGAAGGTGTCACTATTGAGGGTCTGGACATTTCTTGAATTTTTTCCATCCCCAGGACAGCCGGTGACCATGAGAAAGACCATGGCCCTTCTGCAATGTGTGACACCCGTGAGGGGTAGCAGCTCTTCATTCTCAGCTGTCTCTAATCTGTCGCAACAAACAAGGCATGGAAGGAGTGCCATAATGCTCCAGATCATGAAGAGCTTCTGATAAAACACTGGGGTGATACATGGAGAGGAGTCATGAGCAGCAGAGAACACCCAGCAGGTCAGTATTGTCGGATAGCCAGGCCTTGGAGGGTCACAGTCTGGCTCTCTGTGACGCCAACCTCCACAGCTCAGTGATGCACAGGTGATGTCTGTCCCAGGGTTCCATCGCAGCTCTGCACATGTCTGGGACTACTGCAGCTCCGCTTTATACTTTTCTTCTCGCTCATGTCTTTTGCTCACCATAGGTATTTCATGTCAGCCACCAAATGCTTTCCTTTTGTCTTTTCTTCCCCTCCTCAGATGCCCTTGCACCCTCCACCAACATAAACAACTCCACCCCAACGATCCTTTTCCCCGTTGCTTCCAACATGGATTGATCTGGTCCCAGGATTTGGGATTTGGGACAGCATTATTTAGGCAATGTCAAATGATGTTTCAGATATAGCTACACTGATTCTCTTCTCTTGCAAGGCTCCCCTTCCCAACTTGTCTCTAGTGTTTCTGTCCAGGTTATCTGTGCGTTTTGGCCATCTCTTGGGAAAGAGTTCTTCATGGATTGTGAAATCCAGCCATTCCTCACAGTGCCATCTGAAACTTTTCCTGGCTTCCTGAAACCTCTGTGCTGAATTTCTGATTATCAGTGATGGACCAAATGTTAACCTTGCTTTTTAAACCTTTAAACCTTTTAAACCTTTTTAAACCTTGTTGTTTTTTAACAGCAATGGGTCCATTAACTCACGTCTCATGGTTTGGTGATGCCCTCCTTTCTGGGGTGCAACAGAGACTCTTGCAGAGGGAAGCCTCCAACTAGCAGTGTATTTCCAAGAGCCGTAGAGGTGGGTATCACATTGTAACATCACTGCGTGGTGGAGGTGACAGTAGTCCTAATAATAATCCCAGGAATAATCCTAATCCTGGTGATAGATTATGACTGTGACCTCACATCCATGCTCTGTAAATTCAGGTCCTGTCAGAGCCTGGGACAGCCTGAGGAAATAAGCACACATGGCCACGGGGAAAGAGTGGAGCTGCCCCATCTGCTGCGATGCACCAGATGACATTGCTTATGCAATGCCCTGTGGCCACCGATTCTGCCTTGGCTGCATCCTGCGTTGGGCAGAAAGAAATCTGGCCTGCCCCCTCTGCAGAAGATCCATCTTGACAGTGAAGTTTTCTGACCGTGGTGGAGATGACTACCTACACTGTGTCATCACACCTCCGAGAGAGTTGCCAGAGACCAGCAGCCAGGCAGCAGAAGCTCCTGGAGGCCTGGCTGAAAACAGCCCCTATGGCCCTGCAGAGTCCCTTGCTTCCTCTCCACAAGCAGTAACAGCCCCTGTCGAGCAGCATGCTGCAGGACCAGAGGCTGTGGGTGGCATCCTGCCTGAGCTTTGGGCAGCACTTTTCCGAAGACGACGGAACCTCCTGGACCCTGTGCGGCCCTGGCTGCGCCAGGGGCTGCAGATGATATATGGGGACGAGTGGTATCAGGTGAAGAGTGCAGAGAGCGGCATTATGCTTGCCCTCTGTGTCTATGGTCCAGACAGGGAAGTCTTGGTCCAGAGATTGCAGCCCCGTCTTCAGCGCTACACTGCATCACTGGTCCATGGCATCCTCACTATCATTGAGACCCAGTGCCGTGAGGAGGTTCGGAGGCTACAGCACTTCCATATTACAAGAGAGGAGGATGGGATCCCTGCTGCCAGCTCTGACCTCACTGTCTCCCAGGAGGGTGCTCTTACCCTCAGCCAGGCCCCATCCAGTGGCATCGCAAATTTCAACATACAGGAGGAAACCAGCACATCAGAGACTGCCCTCCATAGACATCCCAGCCGCTCCTCATCTGTGTCCATCCCTGCAGAGCAGGAGCAGCACCAGGAAGAGCTGGGGGAGACAACAGTGGCTGCAAGTTCCTCTGCTCCTGGCCAGAGCACTGACCACTCACCTGTGACATCCCAGCGCCGCCAAAAGAGGAGAACCCCTGGGTCACCAGATGCCTCCCATTCCAGCAAGAGGCAGCGCCGTGATCAGCTCTAGAAAAGCCAAGCAAGCCTTTACTCAAGGAAAAGAAAATAAATGGCTATTTCCTTAATGCAGCCTCAGGTTGCTTTTTCCTTCCTCTTCTCCTGAAGCATTTTTCCTCTACCCTTACACCCCAGTGTCAGCCAAAGGCCCCTGGAGCCCTAGAGCCATGTTGGCAGAGCCGCCTCCGCCAGGAGATGCTGCTGCAGCCACAGTGATGGAAGAGCTTGTGAGAAAACACTGGATTGGATGCTTAGAGAAGAGTCCTAAGTGAAGGATTAATCAGGCATTCCTCAAGCAAGAAATGGAAAGCCGTGGGAATGCCTTCCACCGTTTCCGCACACTGCCTTAGGGAAAAATGTACAGTTTGCTGAGGTACTTGGGGAGAATCACATTGCTTGTCCTGCTGGGTATCCTTTATTTAATACAGACCAGGGTACACAAAGGCTACATGAGATTCAGAAGTAGGAAAATCATTTGCATCCTCATTTTTTCAGCTGTGTGTCCTGTCTGCTGATGGATGAGAGTTCTTTTGTGTGTGTTAGTTGATTATCCCTGTTAGTCTCAGGCTAAGGGGGTCCTATACATAAGATGCTGTATGTTGCTTTTGTATCCAAAAAATGAGTAAGGATTACAAAAACTCATTGACCATATTTTAAAAACTGTGGGTTTTTTTACCAAGTAATAGGAGTAATTTTTTATGTGTTGTTTGGTTTGGCCCTTCAGAGAAACTCTTATTCTCTTGATGTAGAGAAACTGAGGAATGACAAGTTCATAGAATTCTTATCTATGCTGGAGGCTGGGCAGAGCACAAGAGGTTTTGTCAGTATTGTTGGAGAGCCAGGCTTTGGAGTGTAACAATCTGCCCCTCTGTGACACCACCCTCCACCATTCAGTGATACACAAGTTATATCATGTAGCAAAACCTTGTGATTTTTTTCTTTTGTAATGGAAAGGTATATGTGATGCAGAGTACAGGTTATTTGGATATGAGTGAGTTTGTCCTTCACTGGAATTTCATAAATTTTGCAGTCATTCTATTGTTTTGGAAAATCTGGATTTTGCAACCTAAATATGATTTTATGGTTGGATGATCTATGGCCTTTGGAATAATTTATCTTCTGCCCTCACTGCCAAGCATTTAATGAGTTCACAGAACAGTGAAATAAGATTTTTTTTAAAGAGGGAATTGACTTTCCAAAATGGTCTTGCTGCAGAAATCTCAGTTGTTAGACACCAGAGGAGATACCAGCTGTTGTGTGCCATTGAAAAATCAGCAGAAAAAAGTTAGATGACAGTTATATTAGCAAATGTGTTGTAGCCTATTCATGCATATTCAAAAAATTTCACCTCATGTTTTCTCAGTGTACTAAAATCCTAATGTTTTGCATAATTTCAATAGAAAAAAAGTGAAAAATCTAATTAGTGTCTTGCATGTAGGTGTCTATCACACGAAAGATTTTTAAAAAGCTGTGTTTTGCAGTGGTATTATTATGGACTTTTTTTTACTGTGATATTCACTGATACTGTGAATAAAGCACAACTTAATGGAATTTAGGTTCTGTATCACAAAATGATAAGCCTGACACAATCAAATCAAATAAAAACCTCAAATTTGATCAATTCAATTCAATCAAATTCAAATCAAAAAAGGTGTGATTTCTGCTGTCATGTGATGATTCTGTGTTTTTTATAACTGCTGATATAAGTGTTCTGGTAATTAAGTATGCTGAAATCACTTTCTTTAGATACAATGAGCTCAGTTTAGCTGTGCCTGAGACTTTTCTCAGGAGCATTTCTATGACTCCATGGACAGCAGTAACTATTCCCACACTTCCCAAATGACACAGATTTCCTTACAGATTTGCTCTACATCATCAGATTTTATTCCTGCCCCCTCTTATAGGTATCTCAGAAGCCCTGCTGTCCCATCCAGAGACACAAAGAATGAAATGGGCTTCCCTAGCACCTGCTGGGTCAGGATAGCCTGCAGCATCTGAAATGGCAGTGGACACCAAAGTATAGAAGATTTCAACCAAATTCCCTTTCATGTAAATTTTTGTTTGTTTGTTTGTGGGTTTGTTTTTGGTTTTGTTGATTTATTTTTAGTTTTGTTTCAAAATTTAACTTCTACTGTCCTTTCATTGCTGCTAATCCATTCCGATGCTGTAATTTAGAGTGGTTAGAGTCAGAAATATTGATATTGTTAATCAGAGTCACATCTCTTATGGTGCTGCTTGAACAGAAATGAACAAAACACCCTTCAAAATCTGTAAAACAAGAAAGGGGAAAAAATTTTGTTTATGGTGTTAGAGGTTGCTTTTATTGAAGCTACAGTTCTTTATCCCCAAATTAAAACAGGTTTATATGAAATGAAAAGCCAAGGTTGCTTCTTGAATGTTGAAAGGCAGGACAGAAACGTTACTGGTCATCCTTCCTTCATGTACGGTTTTGTGCATGTTAAAAAATCAGTAAAATTCAGGAGATACTGTAAGGAATAACATTCTTTAATACAAAACTGTGGTGCATGCCATCTTTGTATTTAAATTTATCCCTGAAACATGGAACTTTGAAGACTCATTGTCAAAGCAGGTGGTATTCCAAATAATCCAGGAGGAATAAATTTTAGTCTTCAAAATTCTCTTCAGTTTAGTCTTTAAGAAAACGCATGTGTCCTTAAATTGCTGTTGGAATCCTCCAGCTGAAAATTACTGTGTTCCCTAATTTATTTATGGGCTCCTACCTTACACCATTACCTAAACACAAGCTCCTTCGTCATCAGTAGCAATGGTGGTGGCAGTCAGAAGGGTTTGATTATGCTTACCTTTGTCCTTCCTTCTCAAAGGACCACAAGCACTGTTCTTGCTCCATCCTTGCTGCTTTTGTCCCTGTTGATACATCATGAGACTGTGAATATTTAGCAGCTGGGACACCTGGGTCATTTACTTTGGAAATTTAGGAAGACTAAACACTGCAAAATCTAAAAGTAACTTTTAGATTTATTTTTTATTCACAGTTCTCCATCCTTCTTGACTGCTGCTAGAAGCAGCATTAGTGACCTCTGTATTCTCAGTTATATAGGCCAATACTAACACTTCTTTGCTATCAATTATGTACTGACAAATATCATCTAGTATCCAATGCCAAAATAACACATTGCATCTCAAATTTCTGTGTCCATGGAATCCAGGATCACACTCCCAATTAATCTCTTTTGTTCATGTCCCTGGAAACACTTTGCTGCTCTGAGCAATCTGGTCTAGTGTAATGGTGTTTTAGAAACAGATGATTGTTAAGGTTGCTTCCAACCCAAGCCATTTGTGATTTTCTTAGAAATCATAGAGTAACTTGTGCATCTACCATGGACTTATTCTGGTATTTTAAGAGGTAAATTATATGTGTTTTTATTCTTGACATGGCATCAGTGTTACAATATTCAAGGATACTTTCCTAAATCATGATTTGGAATAGCCAGTGTTTTGTTTAAGAATATCATCATATTTCAAACAGGACATTTCTGTAAGAAAAATTGTGATTTCATCACAGTGTTTCAGTGCTGGATGGAGCCTTTATTATGGTAATGCTGTTTACATAACTATACGAGATGATGTACATATTGTTTGCTCAGAGTATCCAACCCCTGAACACTTTTATCCTTTCACTGCGCAATTTCTTGTTCCACGAAATCCTGGCAGTGTAGTTGAAAATATATGCATCTTGCCTTGATAAGCTGAAAAGGATATTCCTTTAGTTTATATGAGAAATTATTGCCTTGCTTTCTTGGAGTTCCCAGTTCTAATCCCATTGAAAAGAAAACCAAGTATTTTTAGAATTTTATAGTGAACACATAATGGTTGCAGTGCTGCCTTTGATCTGAAAGTGGCAGCATTTATTTGTTGCTGCCAGTAGAATTTGTAGCAGGATTGTTCAATGTTTCTGAGCGTCACATTGCTTCATTTCCAACTATATTGTATGTAAATCAGTAGCACCTTCATGCCAGCAGAAGAACAATTTGCACAGTAATTGGTGACATTTTGTAATAATTCCATTTTCACATTACTACTTAGTATACATTTGAGAGAAAGGTTTTCATAAACAAAGTTCTCACAAATCATCTCTTACCACCCTGGTGATTTTTATATTTTTGTCTTTCTAATTGTTTAGATGTGGTGTTTAGGTAAAACCTTATAAAATGAAGGCCTTTTTGCCTCTGTAAAATCATAGCTTAGGCCTCTTACATTGGCTAGAGAAGGACTGTGAGAAAAATCTGTGAGAAGAAAAACAATTAGTTTTTTCCCTTGAAAATGTAGTATCAACAGAAGCAAGAAAGTAACAGAAGGAGAAAAACAGAAACATATCTGCACCTGTTATTTTTCTGAATGCCTGAATCCTTATGCCATAGGTGACCAAT
>JAWWMJ010000123.1:268347-282363 GCA_035047045.1 Vireo griseus
TACTGCTGGATCTTCAGACCCATTTTGCTACAGGATCACCACTTCAACAGGACCACTCTACTTGGACTGCAACCACCCTAGGGTGTCAGGTTGTATTCTGTTTTAGTCAGTATTCTTGTACTCCTGCATTTATTTATTTATTTTAATTTTTTTCTATTAAATTATAATTCTGACTTGTGATCTCCCACTGGTTTGGTTTCAAACTAGTACAGTGGACAGCAACAGGTCCAACCAATCAGGAGACAGCATGCGGACCCCCAAATTTATATAAGAAAGACAGAGACCAATAAAGACCGCTGTTGTGCATGAACCTAGGTGTGTTATGTCACATTCCTGCCTCCGTCATCAAAGTAACATTAGGGTACTGGGGGGAGGGATATCAGGGACAAACCATCCCCACATGGGAAAAGGGGGTGATACAGAACATACCATATACAGTGGAAATAAAACCTCACCCTGTGCAAATATGAACCCACCACACTAGTGCAATGCAACACCTCCCCCTTTACTGTTAAATAAAATTGAAAGAAAGGCGTCAGGTCTTATTCTGATTCAGTATTTGATTTTGTCCACCACCCATGGTTTGCGGGCCGGTCAGATGGCTCTTGGTCCATAAATTCTGCGTGATTGACATCTGAGGTAGTTGGGATTAAATCACCGAGGGCCTTTAAAATTACGCACCGTAAAATTCCAAATGATGATACAATTAGAAAAATAACAAGAAATAACAAAATTTGCAGGTGGCGGTTTGAGAGTGCCTGTTCCCTCGATCCCCACGGGTGCGTGGACGTCCTCCAGGACGAAGTCCGGTATGGCCGCCGAGAAGTGGGAAGGTCGGGTTTGGCAGGGTGCTCACCCAGGCTCGTTGTGCGGAGAAGCCGCAGGCGAATAAAGACAGTGCGACAGATCCTCTCAGAACAAGCCCTTTAATGCCAGGTGTTGACACCAATGAGCCAGCTCGAAAGGACCCCGAGCTGGCTGGGGAAAGGGTATTTAAGGGAAGAGGGCGGAGAGCATGAGGGCAAACCGGATTGGTCTAGGGGGTGGATTCAGGCCACATTGACAGGGGAAGGAACCAATGGGTAAGGAACAGGGGAGGGACACAGTTTTATGGGCCAATGGGGAACTGAGTGGGGAAGAAGTTTCCAGAGCCAGGGGCATGGATTTAGGGGGATTGACAGGCTCTTTCTGCCCCTTGGGCGGAGGGAAGGGTGGAGAGTGAGAAGGATCCTCCGCCTTATAGGCGGGGAAAGGGGAGAGACCAGAGGGTAATTGACAAGTCGGGGAAAGGATAGGGTTGCCATGGGGATGAAACTGGGTGGGTACAGATTTGTGGGTACAGATTTGACAACTTAGAACTGAACCAACTTATACAAAGTGCAACAACCATAAAATACAAAGTTGAATGAAATATAAAACTACTGGATAAAATATAAAACTGCCTCTCAGAAAAATTGACTTAACTATTGAAGCCCACTACCCCAGGAGTCCCCAGTCCTTGAACAGTCCGTTTAGCCAATCCTTGGATTCCTGCTTCACTTGCCCTATTAGGCTCTTCATTTCCCAGAGGGCAGTGTGGACCTTGGGTGCCTTCGATGTTAAGTTCAGCAACAAAGTCCTTCAAATTCCTGGCACTCGTGTCCATGCAGCAGCAGGAGAAAGTCTATGGCAGAGCAATTTTGAAGTGTGGCCTGCCTGGTAATCTCATCTTCTAAGAGGGAGCTGATGGCGGCAGATGTCAAATTTGCCTGTTTGACTACCCAGCACTCTAGGTGGCCCAATTCACCCAGAGCTTTGGCTGCTGCGACCCATGGAAGGAATAGGGATGCAGCGACTCTTTTTGGCAGAGACCAATGAAAAACTTCGGAATCACAATCTGAGTCTAAATTGTTAATTTAATTGTAATTATTCTTTTTTGAATTCTGCTGGTCGAATTGGTTTTTTGTAACCATTTGCCAATTAAAGTTTGGTTGGGTGTCAACAAGGACAACTGCCTGATAGTACATGGCCCTCCTAAAAGCTGAGATGGGATTTCTGCCCATGCTCTGTCCCCGCAAATCAGGAACAGACCTTTAGGGAGGCTTTTGGGATATGAATGATGAGGATCATCTGCTGGACCACAGCTTAGAATGTCACACCACTTCTTGGCGGTGAATTCTTCTCTATACTTGCAGTATGTGGGTAAAATCTTTGGTACTGTACAAAGAGTTGGATGTAAAGTGAATGCAGTAAGGTGCTGGCGAGGAACCCAGTAACTCTAATTCTTGGGGTTCCTGGGCTGCTCCAGGCAAATTTGGCAGCCACTCCTCTAAGGGGTTCCAAATCATCACAACCTGCTGATCATGGTGTGATTGGATGTTGTATGAATTGGGACCTGGGTTTGGCATAGGTGTTCTAAAACTGACTGGATACTCTCCAGTTTGCAGAGGAACTCCTACTAGACATGTGGACATAAGGCCTCTTGCTGCTGCAGTGGACAGGCAGATATTTTCCTGTTGGAGCATCCTTGCCAGGGTCACTCAAATGTTTTGGCATGGCTGAGAGACGATCCATGCTGCTGCCAGACTGTTCAACATGAACAAGATGACAACTTGGACAGGGTTCATCGCGAGGGGGTGTGGGAGGTAGCTTTTTTCTGAAAGACAAACAAATATTTTGTAAAACATGTTACAATACTATGGTCTTTCTGGAAGCAGCCTGATTTTAGGAAGACTCTTTTTCTTCTTTCCAGTGGCATCTTCTCTTTGAAGCAACAGCAACTTGTTTCTCATCTTCTTCTGCTGGTGCAGGGTTCTTGGGATCAAAAGGTTTTACCCATTTCTGGGGTATCCAATGGGGCCCTGTGGGGCTAGATACACACATGTAGCCATGCCTCCAGGTAAGGAGCTCATAGGGACCCTTGATTTGCCATGTTTCTAGGGCCTTGATTAGGACTGGTGGATGTTGTGACAATTTGAAGCGGTGACTGTTGTTAAAGTGACGCACCACTGAAGGACTCATATTTTCAAAAGAACAATTCAGAAAACTGATGGTAAATATGGCTTTGCAGAGCTTTTGTTTGGTATCATCCCCATTGTGGAACTGCTTTGCCTGGCCAGGACTCTTTAGCATTTGGTGGGCATGCTCAATCACAGCTTGGCCTGTGGGGGAGTTGGGGATGCCTGTCTTATGTACCACTCCCCATTGCTGGACAAATGCTTGGAATTCCTTGGACATGTACGCTGGGCAATTGTCCGTTTTAATTTCCCTAGGATTCCCCAGGACTGCGAAAGCCTGTAGCAGATGCTGTTTAATATGTGCAGCTTTTTTCCTATGTGGGCAGAGGCATAAACTGCACCTGATGAATATATGTCAATGCTGACATGAACATAACTTAAGTGACCAAAACTGAGAATGTGAGTGATGTCTGTTTGCCACACCTCGCAGCTCCCCAGGCCTCGAGGGTTAACTCCAGCACCCAGCAATAGCATGGCTTGGTATTGGCAGTCTGGACACGTAGCCACAATGGCTCGAGCCTGACCCCATGTTATTTGGAACTGCCGTATCAGATCTGGTGCATTCTGATGGTATTGCTGGTGACTCAGCTTTGTCTGTTGGAAAACGTCTGGGAGCTGTGCCTTTTCTGCTGGAGCAGCAAGAGCATCAGCTTGGCGATTTCCCTCTGCGATTTTGCTTGGCAAATCCGTATGTGACCTCACATGCATTACATAAAATAGATGCTCTCAGTGTGAGACTAAATAAATTAGCCTAGAGAGGAACTCAAAGAGATGTACATTCTCAATGTCTTTGACAGCTGCCTGCTATGCTCTGGACACTACTCCCACCATGTAAGCTGAGTCAGTGACCAAGTTCATTGGCTCCGAGAACTTCTCAAAGGCTCTCGCGACTGCGGCCAGTTCAGCGACCTGGGGCAATCCTTCCACAAACTCAACATCAGCTTCCCATTGCAGAGTCTGAGGATTTCTCCAAGTCATCACCGACTTGTGGGATGTCCCTGACGCATCTGTGAACACTGTGAGAGCCCTGAGCGCTCTGCGGCTCCTTTTCTCATGAGGAACAAAGTGGAATTCCTTGTTAAACAGCTTGTGTGACGGGGCATGGACTGATATTTGTCCACTGTAGCTGTCCAGGGATAGCTGGAGGCTTGCATTCTCCTGGAGCAAACTCTCAAACATCTCTTTGGTCAGCCTCTCAGGGTTGTTCTTTCCCTCCTCAGAAAGTTTAAATAGGAGGTGAATGCATGCGAAGTCACAACCAGCCAGCTCACAGTCTCAGCCTGGCCTTTCGGATCAGCTGAACCATAAGTTCCTGCGGTTTTGTGATAGTCTTGGATCACTGGTGGGAAAGAAAGACCCACTCTATGATTAAGAGAGGATCTTTCTGCCCTTTGATCCACTAGAATATGAGACCATGCAAGTGTGGCAGTCTCTCCAGAACAACGAGTTTGAAAGGCAGCTCGAGCTTATAACGATGAGCCTCTCAGCCATAGCCTTTTGTACCTTTTTGAGTGCGGTCCTTGCCTCTGGGGTCAGTTCCCTGGGGGAATCCAGTGCTTTCTCCCCTTTCAATAATTCATTGAGGGGATCTAGGTCCTCATTGGTGAGACCTAACCAGGGCCTTGACCCACTTCAAAGACCCACACAGGGAATGGACATCTGCTAGGGTTTGGGGATCACCCTTGATTTCCAATTCGGAACAACGGTCCGCACAGTAATCTCCAGGCCCAGGTACTTCCAAGGCGGCATCCTCTGAACCTTGCTTTCCTGCAGTTGGAATCCAGCAGAGGTTAAAACATTAACCACTAGGTCAAGCATGTGTTGGAGTATGTTGTTATCGGGAGCACACACAAGCACGTCATCCGTATAATGTAGAATGACTGCTTCCCTTTTCTGGGCGCGCACAGGGGACAGCGGTGAAGCTACGTACTGCTGACAGACCGCAGGACTGCATTTTAAACCCTGCAGCAAGACTTTCCAATTATATCGCTTCACTGGGGTATCCCTGTTTATGGTAGGAACCGAGAAGACAAACTGTGGGGCATCCTCTGGGTGCAGGGGAATATGGAAAAAACAGCCCTTGATGTCCAGGACAGCCAATTTCCAATTTTGGGGGAGCATCGCTGGGGAAGGCATCCCAGGTTGGACGGACCCCATGTCCTCAATCACTTTATTTGTTTCTCTGAGGTCATGGAGTAAACGCCACTTATTCCCTGGCTTTTGTATCACAAAAACCCGGCAATTCCAAGGGCTGGTTGTCTCCTCTATGTGACCTTTGGCCAATTGCTCTTCTATGAGCTCTTCTAGTGCCCGCAACTTCTCTTTACTTAGCTGCCACTGGAGGATCCATTTTGAGCTGTCATCTAGCCACGTCAACTTGTGGATCAGGTACTCTACAGTGTCTGCCTCTAAAAATCCTGGGGTGTCTTTGGTATTACCAACTTTACTCCCCATTGCAACACGGTATCCCTTCCCCACAAGGGAGCCTTGTAGTTGGAAACAAACGGACGGACATTTGCCAATTCCCCGTCCGGGCCCTCTATTTGCACAATGCTTTTTGAGACCTTTGCCAGTGTAACTCCTCCTATACCTTGAAGTTTGCCAGCCACGGGCTGCAGTTCCGAATGCAACGGCCACATCCTTTTGGATATGATTGTCACATCTGCCCCTGTGTCAAGCAACCCATTTACATGGAGATGGTCTGTCCCATATGTTAGGTTGCATCCCATAATGGGTTTTTCCTTGCCAACCACTTCTGCTCAGTAGACACCTGGTGCTTTGTCATCTACTGGGACCCCTGCTGGAATGGGAATGGCCTGGGTGACGGTCTGCCCCTTGGCCAAATAGGAGGGTGGCTGAGGACAGCGCGCCAGGAGAGACAGGTTATGCATGTCTCCCGTGATGGTCATGGGAACCACCTCAATCTCCACGGATGTGTGTGCGGTGTCCCCAGTAACAAAATACTCACTATCTGGTCTTCTATGCGTCAGGTCCTGTGAGTCCTCCATCAGGTCCACTCTAATGGCTGTCCACTGGGTAGAACTGAAATGAAAAGCTTTGGTGCTCACAAGCTTGAAGCATTTGTTAGGCTGCCAGTTTTTTTTGGTGACCATTCATGCTCTCCTGCACTCTGCTTCCCTCCCTCTGCCTTCACTGTTAATAGAGAGGCTTCCCCCCCTTAGAGTCTGCCCCATTTTTGTCTTTGCACGGGGGCCTGCGCTTTGGTCTTAGTTTTTTGGACTGTCTTTCTGATTCTGCCTCTGTTGGTTGAGAGGGCAGTCTCTGGCGAAATGTCCAGGTTTTTTACATCAGTAGCAGATGACATGCTGGAGTTGCTCTGGAGACATTTGTTGCCTGTTCGCTCCCGAGGTTGCAGCTGCTACAGTCCTTGGGTTTGTTGGCTTTTGCTTCAACTCCAGCACACTGAACTGGTCTGCTGTCCTGGCACATTCTTCTGTCATCTGTGTCAGTGTGGGTGGGGGGTTAGCAGGCAGACTCAGGATAGCTCTACGGCACGCCTTGTTGGCAGTTGCTTGAGCCATCTCTTTAATTATCTCTGTGCAGCTGGGTCGGATATCTGTCTCCCGATCTGCACACCTAAACGATCTACCAACTGCGAAAAATTCTCAGAAGGATAATGTTTAATGTTCATATAGCTACCTGTAGTTTGACCCATTGGTAATTGGTAAAAACTTTTCCTGCAGCTCCATTGATCTTATCCAAAATGAATTTGGAAAGTACTCTGGTCTGATTTTCCGGGTTAACATACTGCCCTTCACCACGTAAGTGTGCCAGGGTAATATAATTTCCACCATATCTCTTGCGCCATGGGTGCTTTGCTTAAGCTCCTCCAGGAGTCCCATCAAAGATCTCTTCCAGGTGCTTTCCCACAGGTTGAACTCTGAGGGGGTTAGGAGACACCTAAAAAGGTCTTTGAGGTCGTTTGGGACAAATTCAAATGATGTTAACGTGGCTGTCATCATGCCTTTAAATATTTCTCTGTCCCTTCCAAACTGCTTTTGGGCTTTACACATCTTCTTTTTGCTCTTACAGGAGAAAGGTTGGTATCCCCTAACTACTCCTTTACCAGTAAATGGAACAGGAGCAGCTAGGGGTATTGTTTCTTCTATCTCTCCCGCCCCTGCCCCACCCCTGTGGAAGCTGGCAGGGGAACCTACGCCCTCAGGGAACTGGGCGGGACTCCTCCTATACCCTGGGAACCAGGTGATGTCCCACCCACCCCCTGGGCAGGGGGCCCGGCTTTCCACCCCCCAGGGACCCGGCCAGGGAGGCGTTCCCACCATGGGAACCAGGCATGGCCACACCCCCAGGGGCAGAGCAGGACAGTCGTTGATAGTATATGTGTCCTTGGTTGGCTTAATATAAAAACCATGGCACTTCTCTCCCTGAGTTCTGAGGCCAGTAAGATTACAAAAGGTCTCAAGAAACCTGATGTTCCGGCACATACCCGACCAAGAATTGCTCAGCAGCACCAAGTCGTCGGCGAATGCCAGTGCAGTAACAGTAAACCCTCTACGGTGGAATCCTTTACCCTCTGTTTCAAGTTTACGCAGGAGAGGGTCAAGTGCAAGATTGAATAACAAAGGTGACATAGGGTCACCCTGTTTGACACCAGAACGGATATCAATGGGACCAGTCCTCTCCTTCTTCGTGAGAATGTACATTTTGATATCCCGGTACATCTCACCCACCAACTTCACTATATGGGGATCAACCCCTCTGCCATTCAATCCTGCGATAACATGCTGGTGACAAATAGTATCAAAAGCCTTAGCAATGTCCACGAACATGACCCCCAGTTCTTTATGCTCCTGTTTTGCCTTACAAATCAAAAGTTGCAACAACTTTAGATTCTCGGAACACCCCGACACACTGATAAACCCACATTGTCTCGGATTAATTGGACATGCACGAGACAGCCTCGCGTTAACAACCTGGAAAACAGGCGAAGTACCACCGAAGCAATGGTAATCGGCCTCCAGTTGTTAACATCACCAAGCCTATCCTTCTCAGAAGACTTAGGGATTAAGACTGTTATGGCATATTCCTGCCCAGGAATCACTCTACAGCACCAGATCATTTGCAAAGGCCAAAGCGGTAATTTTAAACCCATCATGATGGAATCCCTTACCCTCCCTCTGTTTCAAGTTTACATAGGAGAGGGTCGAGTGCCAAATTGAACAACAAGGGTGACATTGGATCACCCAGTTTGACACCAGAACAGATGTTAATTGAGTCAGTCTTCCCATTCCTATTGAGAATGTATGTCTTGATATTACTGTACATCTCCCTCACTAGACACACCACCCACTAGATCAACCCCCCTCTCTGTCAGACCCACAATGACATGCTGGTGACAAACAGTATCAAAGGCTTTTGCAATGTCCACAAACACAACCCCCAGTTCTTTATGCTCCTGTTTCGCCTTTCAAATCTGAAGCTGTAACAACTTTAGATTATCAGAACAACCTGACGCACTAATAAATCCACATTGTCTTGCATTAATGGGACATGCCTGAGACAGCCTTGCAGTAACGATCCTGGAGAAAAGCCAAAGTACCATAGATGCAATGGTAATCGGTCTCCAGTTATTAATATCACTAAGTCTTTCTTTATCAGAGGACTTAGGTATCAAGACTGTCCAGCAGTCCCATAGTGCATCAGGAATAGTTCCCACGACGAGCCAGAGGTTGAAGATCTCTTTCAACAGGGAAAACTTCAGATCGAACTTAATAAGATGGCCCAAAGTAATCTCATCTGGCCCTGGAGCAGAGGTTTTACATATCTCACTTACATTTCTCTCGATCTCCTTCTCTGTAACTAGGCCTTGAAACACTGTGTTGTCCGCATCCCTGTGTACAAGGAATGATTAGAGACCACCAAAATGGACCAATTTCCCCCATCACGCCCTAAAGGTCTTGTGGACTATGCCAGATGGAATTTGGCATTGCAAGGCCTCTGTGTCACCCAAAATGAGACTAGCCAGCCTTCTTCTACGAAAGTGAAACAGTTTCTGAAAACAGAGATATTTTCCAGGCTTCATAGCTCTTTTCTGCATCCATCTAGTATTTCTAGATGCAGTTTTACCACTAGGCTTCTGCGATTTTCGACCTTTAGGAGATTTATAACACACCACACTGAGGCTATCCCGAAACTTTTCAAAAACTTCATTCACCACCCCGTGCGCATCTTGACCACTCAATATTTTTTCAAAAGCCTCCTGGCAACTCCTATATCCCCAGGCCAGTACTTTTGATCTAACCATATCATAATAATGGAGCTTTAAACGTCCTTCTTTCGGCACTCTGGCAGATAACATGACATGTTCTCCCTCACCTTCAGTGGATTGCGAATTTTCCCTAGGGCCTTTATCGAGAAGGCGTCTTTTATCACTTATCTGCTTAGACGTTTTTGATGGAATATGCTCTGCAATCGATTGATATTTTTACTACCAGCAAATCTTACTGCCAGTTGCCTCAGAAGAGCCTCGTCCTCTTCAGTCCGTACTCTTTTGTGGGCTCCTCTCAAAGATGATCCTTTGGGCTGTGAGGTAGCAATCCGTTCCTCATTCCGCACAGGAGGATGTTTAAGCCTCTTGTGCTGGGCCAACCCTATTTTGGTGGCAAAACCACGGGAGCAAACCTCACAGATCCACTCACCAGTTGGAGCCACACAAACCACACCCTGCCCTGCGGGACGTGACAAGCGATACTGTGGTATTTAAGATTTTGCTTACCACATTTAGAGCATTTAAAAGAGATCTTTTATTGACCATGGGCCTTCTTAAGATGGTCAATTAGCCCCAGCATCCTCGTAAACTGGGTATCACAGCGTGGACAAGTTGGGTTTTTGTCAGGAATGGACACCACAGGTGTTCCAATTGGTGCCCTAACAATACTGGTTCCCGAGAGGAGTTCCAGGTGTCATAAATTCCTCTAGATCTTGTATTTCACACTCAGCTTCCTCTACCCGAGTTGACTGAATGGGTAAGATCTCATACACATCAGGAAGTACGACCAAACATTCCAAAGCGCTGCCCTGACTGACCCCAACTGCAAGAGCATATTTGGAGTTAATAAACTCCAAAAATCCAAGATGGAAACTGACCTCCTCAGACACCACTGGAATAGATAAACTTTCGGCTGTCCTGACCCTTAAATCCAATGGGTCAGTCTGAGTGGCTGTAGACAAGTACCGCAATGCCAGTGATTACACCATGGTAAAACCAAGGATGGCGCTTTGGTCCAAGTAGAAAGGGGGTGGTCAAAGCCCGCAACTGGGAACCCCCAACCCAGTACAGACTGCGTCCAACTCGTCCTGTGGACAAGGCTTTGGGCTACAGCAGAAATAGCTGTGCCAACTTTTTGTTTCTACAAATTGTGAAACTATCACTGGGTGGCGAGTCTAGCAATAGGGAGGGGATGATATCGCCCCCTCACTCACACTGGGGCGGAGGTCGAGTTACCCTTTCAGGTATCCAGCGGAACCACAGGGAGATGCAACCTCTGCAGCTATGCCCAGTTAGCAATTGTGCTACTTAATAAACATACGAATCATATGTTTCTTTTCCGGGTTAAGTAAAGGTGGCCCGCCCACCTGGTCAAATCTGAATTGAAAGCCCAAATATGGGCCAGACACGAAAGGAAAGATGAATCCCTCCCTCCCAAAACCGATTCCAACTCTCCAGCTGATATCACAGGTGAAGGGGCCTACATTTATTCAGGTGCAATCTTACGGGCTTTACTTGCAAATATATGTACAATGTCTACGGGAAGAGAAGAGCACTTGGGATGCCAGGGACCGGGCAGTTCTCTCTAGCCTCGTTTTAGATACCCAGGGCCAAAAGCAACTCGGAGTTCTTCTCATACCACTTCCCCCGTGCTCCTAAGGGGAAGTCAACTGTGGCTGCATTCGTAAGATCTTGTATCTGCCCGAGAAGGCACTGGTATTTCTTGGCCTTCTCGGCAGCGGCCTCTTTTCAATGACAAGTTGCTATGCTCATATCTCGCTATCACATCCACAACCAGCGCCTTATCATCCTTCACAAAGATCAAATCAGCTTTATAAAGTTCATTCTGATCATCTCTTAAGTGCGGTTCCTGGAAAACCGTCCATTTTTCTCTATTAGCTTCTACGCTAAGCCGCTCACAGATGATGTTGTGCCTCTTAATCCTGGTGTCTTTAGCCTTTGGACAGTTCCCAATAATGTGGGCAACAGTCTCATAGGCCGTGCCACAATGCCTGCAAGATCTCACGTAGACATCCTGCCTACCCCTTGCCAGGAACTCACGTGAGGGGTAGACATTTGCTCTCAATTGCAAAGCCGTAATGAGCTTCCTGTGGGGGACACCGCGGTAACGCACCAACCAATTATTACTGATCTTATCATTCTCGAAATTGCCAATTCCATGGCCCTGTACAATCTGCTGTTTCCATTTATTAAACTCAACTCTTCTCCAATCACAAAGTTTAGGGAAGAGGAGTCGGGAACGAGGTGCCTCCCACTCTGAAGTGACTTCACCTTCACCCACTACCACATCAGACTTAGCGTTGGGATCCCAAATGGATGGCAAGTGTTCCTTTTGTCCACCAGATTTCATCCATAATTTTTCAAAAACTAACTCCAGGTGTTCATCCTTAAAAAGCCACAAGAGATTCATCTGAAGACTGAGCTAACTTGTGCAGTCTTCGGGCTTGTATACTTGGTATCAAAGCCGCCAATTTAATGAGACCCAATCCTCTGTCCTTGAACCTCGAATACAAGATGGCATCACACCTTGATGGTGAAAGGTGAAGCCACTCCTTGACCGCTCTTCTTATCAACAGGTCAAGTGACTCAAGGAGCCCAGATCTTATATCGGTATGGTCGGCCAGATATATCAGTTTAGGGATGGTATAAGTCCTGAGTATATTGACCTTCTGAAGAGGTTTGAGTGGTGAACTCCCAATCCGATGTAACCAATGCTCCAGCCTCTCAGATAGACCAGGGTCGGTAAAGCCAGTCCAGGGGTCGATCTCGGTGCCAAGATATTTCTCCGAGCTTCCTGGGTCGATCATGTGCAGCAGGGACCCACCGATGTGCCAGGGAGGAGAGTCACTGATCGTATAAGCATCCTTCGTTGGTTCGATGTAAAAACCATGGCACTTTTCACCCTGCATTCTGAGACCAGTAAGATTACAAAAGGCCTCAAGAATCCTGATGTTACAGCACACACCTGCCCAGGAATCACTCAGCAGCACCAAGTCATCCGCAAATGCCAAATCAGTAACTGTGAACCCTCCATGATGGAACCCTTTGCCTTCTGTTTCAAGTTTACACAAGAGAGGGTCCAATGCCAAATTGAACAACAAAGGTGACATGGGATCACCCTGCTTGACACCAGATCGGATATGGATTGGACCTGTTTTATCTTTCTTAGTGAGAATGTAAATTTTAACATCCCTGTACATCTCACTCACTAAATTCACTATCTGGGGATCAACCCCTCTACCAACCAATCCCACGATAACATGCTGGTGACAAACAGTGTCAAAGGCCTTCGCATTGTCCACGAACACGACCCCTAGTTCTTTATGCTCCTGTTTCACTTTCCAAATCAAAAGTTGCAACAACATCCGATTCTCGGGACATCCTGACGCACTAATGAACCCACATTTTCTCGGATTGATTGGACATGCCCGGGACAGCCTCGCATTAACAATCCTGGAAAAGAGCCGAAGTACCACAGATGCAATGGTAATCGGCCTCCAGTTGTTAATATCACTAAGTCTCTCCTTCTTGGCAGACTTAGGAATCAAGACCATCCGGCATTCCCGTAGTGCGTCAGGAATAGTCCCAGCGATGAGCCAGAGATTAAAGATTTCTTTCAAAAGGGGAAACTTTGGATCAAACTTAAGAACACGATCCAAAGTAATCCCATCTGGCCCTGGAGCAGAGGTCTTCCACATCTCACCAATTATTTTTCTCAATCTCCTTCTCCATTACCAGGACTTGGAACATTGAATTATCTGCCTCTCTGTAAACAGGGAAGGATTCGAGACCCACAAAACAGTCAGATTTTTCCCATCGTAACTTAAAAGTCTCGTGGATTAAACCAGATGGAATTTGGCATTGCAAGGCCTCTGCAATCCCTCTAAATCTCTCGATACACACTCAGCTTCCTCAACACTGGTTAACCATTCATGCGCGTCACTAATTAGATGACGAGGCATTTGGCTACTTTATAAACATATGAATTTCATATGTTTCTTTTCCGGGTTAAGTAAAGGTGGTCCGTCCACCTAGGTCACATCAGAATTTGGGCCCAAATATGGGCAGGACACGGAATGAAAGATGAACCCCTCCCTCCCAAAACCAATTCCAACTGTCCAGCTCTTACCACAGGGGGGAAGGGGCCTACGTTTATTATGATACAACACTACGGGCTTTACTAACAAAAATATGCACAATATCTACAGAGGAGAAGAGCGCACGAGATGCTAGGGCCCAGGCAGTTCTCTCTAGCCTCGTTTTAGAGAGGCCCAAGGCCGAGAGCAACTCGGAATTTCCGTCAAACCATTTCCCCCGCGCTCCTAAAGGGAAACCAACGAACTCAACAGTAGCCGCGTTCGTGAGATCTTGAATTTGCCCAAGAAGGCATTGATATTTCTTGGCCTTCTCGGCAGCGGCCTCTTTCAGTGACGAGTTACTGTGTTCATATCACACAGTCACGTCCACAACCAGTGCCTTGTCCTCCTTAACGAAGATCAAATCAGGCTTAAAAAGTTCATTATTCTCATCTCTCAGGTGCGGTTCTTGGAAAACCGCCCAATTCTCTCTTTTGGCTTCATCTGAAAGCCGGTCACAAATGAGATTGTGTCTCTTAATCCTGGCATCTTTCGTAATTGGACAGTTTCCAACAATGTGGGCAACCGTCTCATACGCAGCATCACAATGCCTGCACGATCTCACACAGGTGTCCTGTCTACCCCGTGCCAGGAATTCACATGAAGGATAGAC
>JAWWMJ010000123.1:325874-338769 GCA_035047045.1 Vireo griseus
ACAATCAACCAGTGATTGACTCTTTTAACATTCTAATTGAGCAATGCAGGGGCTTACTAGGAACTTGTTTCTTACAAATCCAAACGTGGAAAGGATGGGAATGGGACATGTTTTTGTGGTTACCTGGTGGACTATGAGTTAAACCAATGCTTTTTTTTCCTCTTATATGCTGTAGCAACTCTCATCTTTTTTACCATGCATGATCCCTTGCTTAGTGGAACTAATTCAGCATGTGATTAAGGGGATGCAAGTAGCAGCCATGTCTACTGATCCAGAGATGGCTACAAAAGGACAGAAAAGGATGTCACTGTAAATAACTGCAAAGCCAAAAAAGACCCAGGAACAGAAAATTAGGTCAATGATAACTAAAGTTTGTAAAGACAATTATTAAGAAAAGAAAAGAGGAGGGATTGAAAGGAATGAGATAGATTTGTCTTTACAAAGTGTGCACCTGCTGGTAGATAAAACTAGCACTGAGAGAGAAAAGAAACAATGGGAAGGATTCCACTGATTGATGAATGGAACGAGAGAGATTTTTCTTTATAAACTAACTGTAGGTCTGTTGATAAATGAAATTGGATACTGAGGGATGAAAGAAACAATAGGAAGAACCATAAATTCCATTGGAATTCCACTGATTGACAAAAGAAAAAGAAAAAAAATGGGAGGTACACATTAGAAGTGGGTCTTAGGTGTTTCGGGAAGTCTGTACCTCTCAAGTACCTCAGCCAATGGGGAAAGAGACAGGGAAATGCAGCTGGGAAATTAGGATAAATAGGAGGTTGCATCCTCCAAAAATTTGAGAGACCCCACGGGAATGCCCCATGGTGTCTCCCTTTATTAGAATAAAGTAACAGGACTTCTCTGTTTCCTTTTTGGACATAAACCTCTGGTGTTTGTGGACTAATTTTCCTGTCAAAACCAAACAAGATTAAATGTTGATGCCAAAAAAATGATATATTTTTATTTAATAGCAAAAGAAGCAAGAAGAAAGAAAGAAAAGTAGAGAAAGGTTAGAAAAAGCTTAGGTTACTTTAAAAAACATAGGATAGGTCACCATCACACTGTGCTACCTTTGTTGCTGCTGAGATGGGGTGGGGGTGATGCCTTGGGTTTTAACTTTTATATTTTTCAAATCCTGTACTGCCTAGTGTGTAGCTCTGAAGTTTCTTGCAGCCTGTTAACTTCTGCTCTTTCATGCTAGATAGACATAACAAAGCCTCTCCAGGCCTGCTTTCCAAGGACATTTAGACCATCCTAGGCACAAAAAGTACAAACCAAAAACCTCTGGGAGGGGGGCAAGGTTGGGGAAATTACATAATTATCTGAAGCTTTAACTGGAGAATTAACCCTTATATGCAAATGAACCAAACTTATAAAAGTGTGAAGAACTCGTGACCTGTCTTCCATCTTGGGATTCATTTTGGCAGTAGCCTTCGGACTCCCCAGGGTGTACCTTTGAAGGCCCTTCAAATAAATACCTACCTTTATTCCCTTATTCCTGTCAAGTCTGTTTTTAGGTGGCTACTTCATGCATCAGGGGGACCAAAGTAGTTTTTGCCCTTTTTTTTTCTGCTGTTTGGAACGTCTTATCTGCCTTCTCCAATCTCTGGAGCAGCTTGGCTGGAATTTGGCAACCTGTCTTCCGAAATGCAGTTACGGTGCCCAATCGCTGCACCCAAACCTTGATCCTCTGGCGCTGCTCTCTCCACTGAATGCAGGAGCAGGGGTAGGGATTCAACAACTCATTGTAATTTTGGTCCAAGGATGCAGGATCAGGGGGTTCTCCTCAAGCAGGTGGCCTCGGCTCCAGGAGGGCTCAGGGTGTCTCGCAGCAGGCAATGGGGGGGGGAAGGCAAAGGTCAGGGATTCTGCCCTTTGCTTTCCCCTTCATGTTTTGCACCAGTTTTGACTTTTTATGGGTCTCAAGGCGGGCTACTCACAGTTCATCCTGCAAGTAGTTTTCAGGTGTTCAAGAGTGATTATGATAAGCAGACATAATGACAAAGCACTTTTTGAAGCCTTTTTCTTATTATCAAGTTCTTACAGTCACTGACACCATCAGTATTATTTAGCTAAAAATAGATGACAAAGATGATTATGCTAGCTGCTTAGGACCAAACTGTCTGCTTTAGAAACTTTCACATAACCTTGTGTAGTTATCTGCAAGAAACTTATCATTTTAAGAAACTTTCCCAGATGACATTAATAGAGGCTTGTTTGTAGGATATTTTAGGGAAAACCCTCCCAGCCAAGGACTGGGCTCTGGCCAAGTCCTGGCCCTGGCTGGTCGGGAAGTGTGCCATCAGGTGTTTCTGCACTTAAAAATATAATCAAATCACTTGAATTTGCTGATTTAGGTTTATAAAAGCTGGACCCCCTTTCAGGGTGAACTCAGAGACCTCACCTACAAGTGGACACAGTGCAGGATTTCACAATTTCCAGGAAGCGTTCTCCAGGTCCTTCCTGTGAAACTAGACTCCCCAGTGATTCCGGACTCCAGATGATGGTAAAGTATTTAGGCAATTGGTCATGTGTCTTTCTAAACCACTATGTGACACGGTGCAGTGGTCAGTGAATCATGTACCGCGTCTTTCCGGGAGGGCGTCCTCCATCGGACGTTCCGGCACAGCCACTCAGGCATGCTGGCAGATACACAGACACACTTGTGTAGGTAGATGCACACAAACACACTCACACCAGGATAGCTCAGAAGCTTGATTGGACACAAAGAGACAGGAGGGGGTCTTTGTATGGAGAATCTGAGGGTTTATTCCATGGGCAATCCAAGAACAAAGTAGTCAAAGAACAATGGAGGGTCCAGAGGTTTTATCCGGGGATGGGAACCAATGGGAAAAGGGCAAAGGGGAGGAGTAAAGGCAGAGTGGGGGTACACGGTCCCATGAGAATACAAGGGAGGAGTGGCTGAAAGGGGAGACCAGGGAAGGGAGAACATTCCAGAACGAGGTGCATGTAGGGGGGGAAGGGAAGGTGGTGGGCCAACGGGCCAACCAGAAGGAATTAACATGGGACTGCACTGCCTTATGGAGAAAGCCTTCTCCTCACTACAACCTGGGGGGAGGTCACCTTAAACTTCTGAATTGTCCCACCAGCAGCTTGCTGGTTCAGGGGACACAACCTCTCCGGTCATCCCAGCCCCAGGTTGGGCTACTGCAACAACTATCCATTCTTTCATGTAGTCATGATTAGGTGCACTGCCTTGCTTATTTTTGCTTGTTGCTAAAGCCGAGGGTGTATTAAGCTTATAATTTTATTAAATGTATCATTTTACTTTTGTGTTACCTTAATATTCATAGTAAAATAAGACCATTCTTTCCATTGGTTCCTGTGCCATTTAGACTGCCCCTGTCAATTGGGAAAAGCCTTCTCCTTCACTGTAATCAAACCCCTTGGGGCTGGGAATATGTTAAAGCCCATTCACAGGATGCCTTTGCTACTAACATTAACAGTGAAGTGCAAGATTAAGCCCAATCTTTAAAACAGCAGATGGTGAGT
Organism: Vireo griseus; assembly: GCA_035047045.1. NCBI lineage: Eukaryota > Metazoa > Chordata > Aves > Passeriformes > Vireonidae > Vireo > Vireo griseus. Next base: position 329,391 of record JAWWMJ010000123.1, read on the forward strand.
GTGAAAAAGCTAACAAACCAAAATGTATGGGATGAGTTGTCTCATAGTGTACAATGACTTTACCCCAAACACCACTTTGAGTCATTTAATTTGTGGGTTTTGATTTTTGTGGCAGTGGGAGGTTTTTTAATGTTTTTGTTTGTTTACAGTTCTGTGACTCATCTGAAGCATCCACTACCTCCAAAAAGACAAAATTCAGGTGTTTGCCGTGATCGCCATTATTGTGAACGGAACAACAGAGTCCCCAGGCAGGTGCAAGGGAGGCTTCTTTATTACAAAAACCCTACCTTTTTAAGCACTTAACCAGTTATCAGTTTTCATAGTTTTAAGGCACAACAAACCCAGTTCAACCAACCACCATACACCATGGTGTGGGCATGGGGCAATCACGCAGCATGCCTGTCTACCCCTATTCCATCTGAGTCACTCTCCCACAGTCCTTTTCTACTTAGCCAAAGTAACAGGTCTGAGCCATGATTTTACAAGTCCTTCCCTTTACAAAACTTTACCTGTCAGTAACACACCATGAGCCCTTTGTGCAAAAAAAACATAAAAGGGGGAGATGTGGCAACAGCACCAAACACCTGGCATCTTAACCAAGATTAGAACAAGAGAATGTTGACCCTAAGGGCTCTGCTAATCTGTGTGTTTGCTGAGGCTGCTGTGAGAAGTCACTTCAGTGGAAAACCACTGTATGTCTATATGATTTACTGTGACTGAAGATAGTCACAGGAATGGAATGCTTGAAGCATGTTTTGTGTTACAAAATTAGCAGAGATTCTGGGGTCCAATTAGAGGACAGCTGTTTATCTGTAATGGACAATAATAAAAGGGAGATTGTATGAGAAGAGGATGAAGAAGAAGAAAAAACAACACACTTGGAGCTCAAAAACTAAAACACTGTATCAGTGTGCTTTCATTGCTGACATTTGGATTTTTTTTCTTTACATTTGGTTTCATCATTAACACCTCTAAATTTTGTATCATCTGCAAACTTACTTAGCAGAGCTTCAAGTTCTGCATCCAAGTTGTTTATGAAGATGTGGTAGAGAACTGGGCTTAAGATGGAGCCCTGCAGAACCCCAATAGTGACCGATCACCACTCTGATGTCACTCCATTAGTTATTGTCATGGTTTGACGCCGGTTAAAACGCCAGGCATCCAAGAAAGCCATTCACTCACTCTCCTCTGCTATAGCTGAGCAGACGAGAACAAAAAAACTGAAGGGCTCATGAGTTGAGATAAGGATTGGGAGAAAACACTCTAAGGGCAAAACAGGCTCAAATTTAAAGGTATAAAATAAATTTATTATTAACAGTCAGAGGAGCATAATGAAGACTAAAATAAGCCTTTAAAACCCCTTTTTTCCCCTAGCCCCTGCCTCCTTCTCACCAATAGCGCAGGGAGACAGGGCATTGGGGGGGTTTTGGTCAGTTTGTAACTCGAGATCTTCTGTTCACTTAGGGCTAGGAGTCTTTCCTCTGCTATGCTTTGGGGTCCTTCCCACGGAAGACAGTTCTCTGTGAACTTCTCCAGCATGGTTCTAATTTCACAAGTTACAACCCTGTCAAAACTGCTGTAACATGAGTCCCTCCCACAGGCAAACTCTCTTCCCAAAACTGCTGTGGTGTGGGTCACTAGTCTACGGGGGTCCAGTCTTTTAAGGATAGGCTGCTCTACCTTGGAAGAAAAGGACCTCTATCTCTGGAGGCAGGGGTTCTCTCTTTCTATTCAGGTCTCCCAATGGACTGCAGATTTCTCTGGCCTCCACTCACTCTGGCATGGGCACATTTCCCACAGGCTGCAAGTAGATTTTTGCATCCCCCTGTGGACTTCATGGATTACAGGGTGTCCCTGTTTGAGACAAATTCAGAGGACAATATCCCCTGATGGAAAGCAGGTCATATTTACCCCTCCCCTCACCAGGTTCGGGAAAAAAAAATTTCCTCAGAGGAAAGTGAAGAGAAAAGAAACCTATTTATTTAGCAAACACACAGGAAAAGAATAATAATGCTGAATAACAAAATCTCTCGCTGTGGAGAGAAACCTGGAAGAGTTTTGAGTCCTTCTGGGTATGGTCTCTCTCCTCCCTGGAGCTGGGTCGGTGTGGGGGACCCCCTGCTGGCCGGTGAAAAAGCCTCTCAGTGAGGTTTTGATGTTCCGATGTTTTGAACAAGTCCAGAAGAGGTAAAAAAGAAGAAACCCAAAGTCCCAGAAAAAACTCCATCTCTCTTCCTTCGAAGAAAACAGAGCCGAGAGCTGACTGGAAAAGCAAGGAAAAACTTCCTCCTCTCCCTCTCTCTCTGCCCCAGCCGTTATCACTCCCCAACAGCAGCAGAAGAACAGAGAGGAGTAGTGACCTTGAAACACAGAACTGCTTTGAAAAAGTTCCTTTGTTTTTTTTTTCTTCGCTCCCCTCTAAGACTCAGTTCAAAGACACGGAAAGACACAAAATTCATTTTCTGGGCATAGGGCAGATGATATGGGATGCACCATATAGTCACTCCAAGACACAGGAGAACAGTTTATTTCACTATAGTCCTCACCACGGTTTGCAGAAGAATCACAACTCCGATGCCTGGAGCATTGGAGCACTTCCTCCTCCTCTTCTCACTGACCTTGGTGCCGCCACGTTGTCTTTTCCCACATGTTCTCACTTCCTCCTCTTCTCTGACCAGAAGAAAAACTGCTGCCTGTAGGTACCATTGCCAACAAACTCCACCAATTCAAAGACCTCTACAGGATCTTGCAGCGTCGAGAGGTTGACTCTGTCCGGGCTCCGCATCGGGGAATCGCTTGCCATGTTTCTATTGTGTTGGCGGCAGAGGCCACCACGGTGCCGACACCATTCAAAGCCTCTCTTCATGGGGGGTGCTGAGAAGGAGAAGTCACCGCCGCCATCCCTGCCCTTCTGCCTGTGACCTGGCTAACTAGGAGCAGCCAGGCAGGTAAAGTTGGCTGAGGGCCGCACTGAAGTGGTGGCGGTGGCACATCGTCACATGCTGTGCCAGGATGCCCTGTTGTTGGTGGTAGCTCGCCACCCCTGAAAAAACTGCCCCCACGCTCTTTTAGTTTCCTTCTTAAATATGTCATCACAAAGGCATTACCAACCTCTCTAATTGGGCCAGCAGTATGTCCATCTTCAGAGCCATCAGAGATTGGCTCTGCAGGACATGGTGGAAGCTTCCAGCAGCTTTGTATTGAAACCACTTCTGTGGCCTTCCCCCCGCAACTAAAAACTAGGCTGTGCCCAAATCAACACAGCTATAACCCTTTGTGCCCAATCTGTGAGCCAGTTGTTCACCCATCGTATGATCTGTTTATCAACTGACTTCCCTTCATCCACTTGGTGAGTTACCTCACCATAAAAGGAAATCAGGTTTGGCAAACAGGACTTTCCCCTACATTAACCCATGCTGGCTGTGACAGATGACTGCATTGTCCTTCAAGTGTTTTTCAATACGTCCCAGAATAATCTTCTCCATAATTTTGTCAGGCACTGAAGAGAGACTGTGTATTGAGTCTGACTGAGATGGAGAGTCGTGTGTTGGTCAGCAATGGAAGAGACGAGGCAGATTGCTTAGATGCAGTGTCGATTTTATTGATACAGAGCTGAGTATTTATACCTTTTCATCAGTAACTAAAAATAGATACTTATATAAGCAGTAATCACTATAACAACCTTATCTATGTTTCTTAATTGATAAAAACGGAAGGCACTCCTTGTTCTAAAATGATTTCAGCATTTATTGCATGGCCTAAAGCATAGGGGGTTCGCGGGTTGAGAGCACACCGATGGTCCGGGGAAAGCAGGGCAGGAGCGATCCCAGTCACTGACGAGCGTGGATGCTGCAGAGCTGTACCAGATCTTCTTCTTCTGAGCAGTCAGTGCTGGATGTTCTAGAGTGGATGCAGTGATGTCCTGGAGATGTTCAAGGTCGAGGAGCACACCTCACTGACCTGGATGTCCCCTTTTTATATTGTTTTTTGTCCCTTTAGATTGGTCTCTTTTTGGATCCTTCATTTGCATGAAGGTTCAGGCACTGATTGGTTCTTAGAGTTCTGTCCACGTTGGGTCATTTGTTTTGTGGGGGGGCACTCTACTTACGTGTAATACAGTAAGTACCGTATTTCCTGCAACTACTCTTTTAACTCTTTTTATAACCTTTGAACAGTACACGCATTATTAACAAAACAATTATTAACTATTTAACAATACTACCACTAACAGTGTAACAGTTTCCAACCTATTTTTGACATAACTATGGAAGTCATTGTCAACAGATACCACACAGGTTTACAGTTTAATGTAATTAAACCATAGTTGGGTGCTGGTATGAATATTGAGTATGTTGGTAGTTGTATTAGATAAGATGTGTATTCCTTAAACACCCAACTACTTTTGTTGTATCACAGCATTATGAATAAAGGCATGAAGGGGAATTACTTGCATGGTAAAAAGTGTCTGCGCTTCCCTGATGAACGTGTCCTGAAGTTGTGTCACTTAGGATGCTGATAGAGAAACATTTGGGGTGATCTGCTAAAGCACTGTATATTTTCCTGGCTTTATACTTAGAATTGGGTTAACAGTGAGAAAAATGTTCTTTCCAATTAAATCCTTATTTTCAGCTTACTTTTTCAAATCTGTTACAAGGGCTTTGAACAATAGTACTGAAATAACATTTCAAGTACATCACTGTGCCTAATGAATTATAAAGCTCCTGATTAATGACAATTGTTGAACATCACACTGACTTCATACGAAGTTTTAAAAAATTTTGTTTCTGCCTCGTATATTTTCTCCAATAAGACAGACCAGCCAACATCAGCACAGGGTTGTTTTATTTTTCTTTATTTTTTTAAATGCCTTTTTTTTTTTTTTTTGTCTCCTGGTGTACTTTTCTTTTTGCAAGTGGAGTCTTTTTTTCTTCACTTGTATCAGAGGAGTTCTCATTCAAGAGGCCTACAGCAGGGTTTGTTTTTTTTCTGAAATATCACTACTTAGCATTGACTCTGCAACCAGAAAACCTCAGGCTTGTATCCTAACAGGCAGCACAGCACTAGGGAGGCAAAAAGGAAGGGAAGGAAACGAAACAAAGGCATGTGTTTGCTAGATCCATCAGCAAATAAACCAAAGTGTTGGCGTATCCATCATGATGCCACAGGTGAATTGTAGTTGACTGGAGGCATACTTCACTGCACAGTATCAGAACTTAGGTATTTTACTAACCTTATTTCACTGAGTTGAGGCTGTACAGCTTTATTGGAGCCTCCATCTCCACCAGTTTGAAATAAATTCCTGCTGAGCCATGTATCACAGCCTGATGGCACCATCCTTTATGTGCAGTTGTTGCCTGTATTTCTTCTGTTGCTTCTGGACCAGAAGGGTGCTTTCCTCTGGGATGACTGGAGGGGATTGTCATAGGAATCAGAATATGACTAGGAGAAATAATGGTTTTCAGCATTTTGTTGGGATCTTTCAAGCTGCTCAGGGCACACCTGGCAGGTTGGATCTGTACCATTGCAACTATATATTTTCACTACACTACAAAGTTTTGTATTTGATGGAGACTACAGCAGTGATTAGCTCAGTTGTTTAGAGCATGGTGCTAATAATGCTAATGATCCCTGTAGGGACCATTTACTTAAAGGTTGGACTTTAATAATCCTTCTGAGTCCCTTTCAACTCAGAATATTCAGAAATATATTAAAATTATTTCCATTAAATATGGAAATATTTACTTTCTCCTTTTTTTTTTTTTTTTTTAACCACAAAGGACATATCCCACTCTAATGTGTGCAACACAGAGAGCGGCTGAGGGCATGGCTTAACAAGAGAAGCTTTTTTACTGGTGATTGTCAACAGCACTATTCTGACTGACTGTCATACTTTTGAGGCAATTCAGGGAAAGATGAAGAATCATAACTAAGCTATGAAGAGGAAGACCGGGGTTTATGAAGGATGTTAAAATGGTATTGCATTGGGAAACAATATAGTGCATAAAGCCCTAGTGATAAATACTTTTTTTTTTTTTTTTTAAATTAAAGGCAATGGCTTATCTGTAAATAGTAGTTTCTGGGTGCCTACCATGGTCATCCATAGTATAAGAAATAATTGTGGCATTTTTACCTAGAAGTAATGTATCAAAACTAGGAGGTAGAGAGTTGCAATCCAGGTATTTATATGGAGATGAATCTGAATAATGAGTTGACAAAGTCTCACAACCGTCTTGCAATGTCCCTCTGGTTTGTTTTTTTTACTGTAGAACAAAAGTCTGTGAGAGATTAATCTCTGTAGCACTTCTCTTTTGCTGAGTGACCAACACCACACATCATTGCCAAATGCAGGTATTATTAGATATTGTTTTTTGATTTCACCTGGGGTAAAAGAAGTATTTATAGTTTGTCACTAAATTTGTTTATTTTAAGGTGTTTCATGAATGCAGTGTGTTGTTGCTTCCCAATACTGACTCATGCTGTGGCATTAATTGATTTCAAACACTGGGCATAAGAAGCAGTTTCCAGCATTCACAACTGGCTCTGCTGAATTTGCTAGAGGCTGAATTATGTCTTTGTGGAACCCCTTCCATAAAATGCCTTTGGTGAAATTGCAAGCTGTCAGGATTTACAGGGCTTTTGGCAATATGCCTTCAGGAACACGGACATTGTACGACATCTGCAATAAGAACAAAATGCAGTAAGAATTTTCTGTTAATGGATGCCTTTATCAGGAAGAGAAAGATCAGAACATGGAAAATTTTAACATCACTTACCACTGGTAATTTCGGGCATGTTGAGTATGTTTTGAGTTTTCCCTGTGTTCAGCTTCAGATACTGAGAGCAGTGCTTTTGTTTTTTGTTGTATTGGATTTTCTCTGTGAATACTCCTTGGATATTGCCGACATAAAAGAGATGTAATTTGTTGTTGACTCATTGGTGAATATGGACAAGAGATGAGAAAACAGAACCAAGATTTGGTTATTGGAGACCTAAGACAGATTTGAGACTAGAAAACTATTCCAGTCATCCCCCCCTTGCAGGAGCATCTTGTGAAAACCTGCATTTTGGTAGCAGTTCAGGGGATTGAGTACTTTAATAAGTGACAATATAAAACCCTGAAGCTCCTGGTTCAACCAGTTAGAGTGGACTGAGAGAACATATGTGAAGAGACACATTTTCTAGACCTTCAGAGGGAGAGGCAGATGATGCCCTTCAGACCTTTGGTTCTTCCTCTGCCTCCTCTCACTTCCCCTAGCCTCACCTGGGGCATCTTCAGGAGGTGGAGGTTCCTTTCTGCGTTCTTCACAAAGACACACAATTATCTCCTTCAACATCTAGTTTTTCAGCAGTCAGGAGAGTCAAAGAAGAAGGAAGTCCTGGTATTGGCACAGAAGAAGATGTTAAACGTCAGTCATATATTAGTTATGACTATGCAGAAAAAAACCAAACATCCCCCAACCTAAAACCAGACAATAAAACAAACAAAACCAAAGAGAAACTGCCCAGTGAACTTTCTGCCTGTCAAAAATGTCCAGTTCTGGTTATTTGCTGCTAAAATTGGTGCTGTTTGATATGCGCAGTGGAAATCTTTCGGTCCTCTACAGATAAATTCAATGCCCATTCAGTGAGGGCAGTAGCAATCTCAGGCAGGTGTTAATTAAGAGTTGCCTGACAATGCTTATTGCAGAACAGCAAATGTAAATTTTTGTGCTGGGTGAACAACAAAAGAGAAAAGTTAAGTGTAGGCCGTGTGTCTGTTCTTTTTTCACTGTGAGAGAAGACGATTTTTCACCAGTGAAACTACTTTTTACTCAGTAAAATCAGAATTTACTATTATGCTGGCTAAAGATAGCTGAAGTTCAGACAGCAAGTTTCAGTTCTCAGAACACTTCTTTGTGGGTTGTTCTTTAGCTATGCTTGAGAAGAGAAAGCTCTGAGGAGAGAGATTGTGGGAAAGAATATTTTGCTCTTTAGAAGAAAATTAGAACAAGAACAGAAACTCTAGCTGAGAAGCCAACTAGCTATATGTTGAATATTTTAGAACTATTCATTCTACTTTTTGCCTTTGGCAGAAGGTGCATTTGCTTTCCTGAACAGAAGAAATTAATAAATTATATCAGGACTAATTTTATTTTTTTACAGGGGGAGTTTCGATATTGGAAATGCTACTTCATTTTTTTGCAGGGAGACTCTTTAAGCTTCAGCAAAAAATTGTAAAAGTGGAAGAAGTGGGAAAGGAAGCTTTACTAAGAATCTTTACTGAGAATTAAGAAAGAAACTAACTTGCACAACATGCCCTTCCATCCTTGCCTGGCTCTCTAGCAGATGGAGTTGTGAGAAGCCAATCAGCACTGGGTCTGATAGCAGTAATTCCCTGAAAATTGCATGACTGTAGCTACAGGCAGAGCTGTGTATCCCCTCAACTTCTACCATCACTGTGACTGGCTTTACTAGGACAATGTTGCAACCCAGAATTGATGCATAAATTTGAAGGAGGGTGTAGACGGGTAGGACACGGTTCCAACCCTAGGCTCTGTATCACTATCCTGCAGATGAAAGCAGGAAAGACAGTCACTAAAACCAGTGCAGCTTCCCAACCAGCTTTACTTTTATCATGCTTGAGAAGGCAGAGCATTGAAACAGAGGCTGCATTTCTGCAAGAATGAGGGGCTGGCACTCTGCAATCCTTCCTCTGCCTTCCTGCTCTCCACATAACTTTTCTTCAGAAGTTGTGCTGTGCTCTAAAGGACATATGTCCTCTGTTCAGTTGCCATTGCAGCGGAAAGAAAATGTGCTTTAGCTAGTCCTGTCTACTTTGTCCTGATGTGCTGTTTTGGGCACAGCCTAGTTTTTAGTTGCAGGGGAAGCCCACAGGAATGGCTTCTGTGAGAAGCTGCTTGAAGCTTCCACCATGTTCGCCAGAGCCAATCTTGGATAGCTCTGAAGATGGACATGCTGCTGGCGCAGTTAGAGAGTTTGGAAATGTCTCTGTAATGACATATTTAAGAAGGAAATCAGAACAGTGCGTGGCTGGTTTTTCCAGAGGTGGCAAATCGCCCCTGCCTGGAGCCATCCCAGCACTGCAGGGGGTGATGCTCAGCTGCCATCACCACCATTTTGGTGTGGCCTGCAGTGAACTTTGTCTATCTGGCCACCCCTAGCCTGCTGCGCCACAAGTGGAACAGGATGGGTGGCAGTGGCGGTTTCTCCTTTTCAGCACCCCACACGAAGAGAGACAGTAAATAGTGCCAGTGCCATGGCAGCCACGACTGCCTGCATGGTGGTGGTGGAGGCCACGTGGCCAGCAGCAGAAACATGGCATGTCCCCAAAGCAGAACAAGATCAACTTCTTGGCAATGCAAGATGCTGCAAAAATCTT
>JAWWMJ010000123.1:352000-379715 GCA_035047045.1 Vireo griseus
CAGAAATAAACAAGCTCTGAAACAGCAGAAAGAAGCCTCATCTCATCTTTTCGGGACATGGGACACTGAAACAAGGACCACAGCTGGGCCAGATGTCAGGGGAGGAACACCTCCCCCCTGGCAAGTTTAAAACCACATATTTCACACTAATTTCTGAAATATATTTTGAATCAAACAGTGCAATAAACCAGTCACTAAATTGCAAAAACTTCAATTAAACTTTCTTGCCTTTTTCAAATTAATCAAAACCCATCCCTTTTGATTCAGCAGGGACTAAGTGAGTATCAGTGCCTAAATTCCCTTAAAAACTTTCCACACATGTAGTCTGTAAAACATTTATATTTATCAATGAAATAGAAGTTAAAAAAATATTGCTGTCAGAACACGTCAATTCTCTCAAAGAGTAAAGCATAGGATGAAGGAAGACCAGAACAGGAATCCTGCAGAAAGTTGAATACAGAAAGAAAATGCTGGCAAAAGTAAGCTATGTGTCATTCCTCAAGAGTTCAAAACCAGTTCTGTGAAAAGGAACACTATGTGCTACATGAAACAGGACTAAAGTAACTCTCACACGGGGATGGATCTTATACTCATCTCTGTCCAAGGCATAGGAGGGGAACCTGAGACGTCCTGGATTGTTCCTCATCCTTGGGGAAATTGTCCAACCCTGACCTAAAGGGTGACTTTGCATGGGAGAAAACAAAGGAGAATTCAACTGTCATTTGCAGTGGGCTGAACACTGCTACATCTAAATCCATGATCAGTGTGCTTCTACTTAACGAACAGAAGACCAGTGAGATACATGTCCAAGTTTAAAAACAAGCATTAGCAAGTATTAGCAAAACAAGACCAGGGCATTCACACATTTAAGAGCTCAGTCTGAAGTGGACAGGCTTGAACACCCTGTAAGACTCTCTCCATGTTTCTAACCATGTAACAGTCTAACATTTACCCACTAAACAAACTATTTACATTGCTAGTTCAGATTCATTGCAATATTATTGTTCAGAAAACTTAATTTTAAAACCCTTTTAACTGAATGACCTGCTAGAAGTATATTAAAGTGGTCTCATTATTTTAAAATTTCTTAAGGGAAAGGTCATTTGCATAGTGATAATTTTTCACATGCAAGACCAGTAGCCATTTTTCAGCATTCAGATTCCACCCCTCCCTTCCCACCTTACATTTGATTTTTACACCCAGTAGCAGACAGGTTAAAGACATCACAAGCACGAAATATAGTCAAGTAACTCTAAAAGAGTTTAAAAGATGGTTTAAAAGCTTATTTTATTAAGTCTAGGAGGCAGCTGTACCTTGTCATTTTCTCAGATATAATATACGTCTCCCAATAGAATTTGCCGAAGATAAACCCTGTCCTCTTTTATGTAGTTGAATCAAAAGATACAGAAGTTAAAAAAGGATGGTAGAGACTGAATGCAAATTGAAAAAAACATTTTATTTAAGTAGCATATCCTGCTCTCTTCAAAACTAACTCCTCAGTATTTTAGGCTGAAGTTAACACAATCTAATTTGTTTGTTTAAAAGCAGAAATTCTACTACATCCACTTAAACAAATACACCAGCTTTCAGGGTACTTCTTGCTGTCCTGCTGAAGAACTGCTCTATTTATCATAGCTCTGCACTGCAGGCATCAACAGCTGACTTTCGGCTAACTAACTCTATTTAATGTGCACCACAGATACTGCCTTTTTGGCAAATGTTGCCTTCTCTGGTACAGCTCTGCAATGGAGAGAAAACACCTACAAGCTTTTTGTGTTGGTTAGCAAGTTAAGAGAACACAGATTAGTAAAAATAATGGTAAAGCATGACAGGAGATAACTATTAATTGTGAACAAAAGTCCTTTTTCTGTGAGTTTTGAATAAGTGTGTTTTGTATAGATGCAAACATTAGGAATTTATGGAGCTACCAGAGATTGGAGGTTTTTACAAAAGGCAGCAAACCTGGACTTCATAGTTTCCCAAAATGATAAATTCATGCTGTAGGGTAACTTAAGTATGTTTTAAATCTTGCAGCAGCTCTTTCTCTAAGATGTCTAAGAAAAGGGACTCTTCTAGTGGGAGTGAGGAGAGGTGATAAATAACAGAGGATAGGAGAAATAGTAATATGGAAGGAAAAAAGGAATCAGAGAAGAAAGCTGGATTTCTTTCATAACCAAACTCAGAACAAAAGCAATCAAACAATAAAAGGGAGCATAAAAAAAATCTACAACAGGAAGATGGAAAAAGTCAAGAAAGCCAGGAGCATCTAACAGACAATGGAAATGAAAAGAAAAATGTAGAGCTGTCATTTAAGAAATTAAACAAATAAATTGCTGGAATTGTTTGTTAAAAAAAAAAAAACCTGCTTGTTTTTCAAAATGGCAGGCCAGGATACAGGAAAAAAGACTAGTGAATATTAAGAAAAATTAGATGTGTAGATGTAATCAGGAGTGCCTGAGGAAAATCACTGGCTACCATGGGGTAGGTGTTCATATATAAAAAGACATATATGTAAACATATGTATAATGCATGTGTGCATGCACTTTTGTGATGGCAACACATTTCAGTGTTTTCCTTAAGAACTTGGGGGCTGGACTAGATGACCCATTTTAGCCCAAACTATTCCATGACTGTAAGATCCTAGTCTGCTTCTGTAGAAAACAAGGAAGTCTAATGGATCCAAGTTAAAATTAATTTGAAGTACCTTTGATGCATTGGAGAAATGGTCTAAAATTAGTATTTTTTAAAAAAAGAAACACAACAAAGTGCTAAGTACTACATTTGATAAAAATGAAAACACATATAAATACAAAAAAATGGAAACAATTGTCTTGCCTAGTACCATCTAAAAGGAGCTGAGAATTATCAAATATTCAGGTAAGAACCAGAGTTGCAAAGTTGTTGCAAAACAAGTAAAGTTAATTGTGGTATGCATTAATAAGGCTACCTCATTAGCACTTGGGAGGTTATTATCTTGAGGGGCATCAAGCATGAAAAGACCAGGAATACAATACTATTCTGTATGAGTATACACAGGGTGAGTAACAGTATTGTAAATCTGTAATTACAGGTTCATGTAGGAGCATTTGTGCCTGGTGTCCCTCTTTGTGGGGGAGGATGACAAGGGTATGGGATGCAAAGAGAAATGGTAAGCATGTGCCTGGGCTGGCTGGTCCACCATGTCCAGAGGACACAGCTGACACCTTAGAAGGTTGCTGCACTGAGAACAACACCTCAGCTGAAAACTCTGTTCAATGGAGTTTAATTCAGCAGCATTTACAAAATGAATTTACACAGAAAGTCTACCTTTTAAGATATCATTGCCTTTACACAGATAGAACAAAACATTTTTATTACCTTACTTTATTTTCAAGTTTATATTACCTTTTTACTAGATGTCAGCAAAATTTAAAAATATTTTACTACTAAAACTTTTTGAAAACATTAAAACTAATGTAATATAAAAAAATGACTACGTACAGTCTGTTAAAGAAATTAGATTTGTGTCTTTCATGTGGCAAACCAGCCACAGCTGTGCCAATCCAAGAGTTCCAAAATTCCAATTCTAAGAATAAAAATTGATTAAACAGTGGTTTAATTGTTTGTCCCCATGTGCCCTACAGTTTTCCCAGGTTTTCACATGAAAAACAATGCACACCACCTCACCCTGCAGTTTTATGGCATTAGTCCTGCTTCTGACTATACAATATCATCCCCAGCTTGCCTTAATGTGACACTCATTCCTCATATCCAAGATGGGGATCTAGCAGTGTGCATTGAAAAGACAGGTAACAACATAGTATTTTCCTGTGGAAAAACAAACTTGTCCAGAACAACTGCTTTCTGTTCATTTTGCAAATTGCAGCCCATATACAACTCAGCTGATGTCCCTCCCATGTCCCCTTTCCCAATTCTGTGAGCTCATGCTGTCTGTGAAATGACAGCAACAGCTTAATCTGCCTCCATGAAGAAAGAGTAAATGACAATGTGGAAAAGATACAATCTGGAAAAGAAAAAATCTGAAGATTTTTATATTTTAGTTCTTGTCAGGCTCTTACCAAAATATGTGTTCATTCAAAGAAGAAAACAGATTATATTACCAAAACATAGAGGTTTGTACTATGTACAATGTAACTATGTACTTTTCACAATGTAACTCAAATGAATGGGAAGCAAATGGACATCGCTGATGCTTGAAGACCAAGCTAACTCCAACTAAGAGCCTGGATTCTTTTGGTTTCTGACAATGCACAAATTCTACATACTATATATCTATATAAATGACCATTTTGGGAAATTATACAAATTTTACACTTGTTGAAAAGCTGCTTTGAAATTTGACAGTTGTAAAGCTCATAATTCAGAGTGAAAGATTATTTTCCTGTGTGCTTAGAGTGGCTCCTATTTAATGAACTGAAAAACTTACCTTCTCTCACTCAGCACTGCACCCCCTGGAAAGCTAAACACTCATCTCAACTCCAAAGTATAAAAAAATTACTTTCTCTTTTTTAATATGGATGTAAACAGAACACAAACATTTCTCCAAGAGTGATTTTCCAGTCTCCGCATTTTATGGTCCACCAGGTAATAGCCTATTAAGGAAGCAAGCATCAATAACTGTGTTGCACATTCTTTTGAAAATTTGTCATGAAATTCAAATCAAACCAGCAACATCTGAAACATTTTCTCAGCCCTACTTAGACCAGACAGCACAGGACAGGTACCAGATGCTTGCCCTCTTGGCTGGAGGATACATACAGGCTTTCCTCTCCCATTGCACATACTCTGCTATGGAACTGCACTGAATCATGCATGTTTGCACAAGACAGTAGAGATCGGCTGAAGACCTTTTAAGTCCTTTGAGTTACACAGTGCGGACCTGGTGGATTCAAAAGCAAGACTTCATAGGACTCTTGAAATCCAAGGCTTGCTTTCATTCCAGCAGCAAGCATACCGCCAAAGCTTTCACTGTTGTATTTTGGGCTAAACCATTCTACTACGAAGTCCCAGGGATTGTGGATTCCAAAGGCAGGCTGAAGCTTCTGGCTACATGAAGAAAGCAGAAGGCTAAGATGCCTTCTGAGACATAAGCAGATTTCCCACTACAGTTCATTTCCTTCCCCTTAACCATCACTTCAAACTCACCTTTGTTACACTTTCAGAGTCCCACAGCTCAAATGCCTTATAGACTTTCAAATTCTCACCCTAACTGTCAAGACTTAGCATCATGGCACACTTGTCTCTGCAACACAACTGATGGCTATTGCTGAATGGGTCTTTGGTACCACTTTGGGTTTAGGTTAAAGAAGGATGTTTCCTCAAGGATTTTTTTTTACAGCTGTGAAACTATATGAGCTATTTTGGCATCAGTCATCTGCATCTGTTGCACACAAGAAGAAGATGCATGCGTAACCAAATCTGATATTCCGAAAATCAAATTCAAGATGGCTACAAGATGTTATTAAAGTATACCCCTTTTCAGAGCTGCTAGGATGAAACAAATAGGGAAGACCATGTAACGCTTTTAAACATATTTCTTTTTATAAGAAGCAAACACAACCCATTTTGAAGTGATATCCTATTAGGAAGGGTGACAGTCAAGAAGGGTGACAAATCCTCTTGAGTGTACTGGGAAACTTAGAATTTCCTCCACTTACCATGGTGTACAGACAATCGTTCTCCAGAAATGGTACAAAAATTTAAATAGTGAAACACACAAAAATGAACATATTCATAGGGAATTTCTAAGTGGTTCTTTGTGGTTAAACTGCTGTTCACATGAGTAAGACACTACCTGCATTTATATTTAAAAATTATTTATTCTGCTGCATCCCAAAGAAGGAGGGGATAAGTGGTCTACTCAATTATTTCTAAGAGAAGTAAACAATTTACACTAGTAGAAAAACTGATAAGCATGGTTATTACATGCTCTTTAGAGATTTTGCAAGTTGATAAAAAGTACCATATATTGCACAAAGTAGGAAAATAAAATGACACTGGTAGACAAGAAACATTTATTCATCTTTGGCTTTAGAAATTGTCCTTTTTTGGATATGGGAAATACTATATAAAATAATGGAAAGGTTTTTTAAAACCTAAAGTACTGTAAAACAGACTATCCTTTAGAGTGCACAAGTGCATGCAGAGTACATGTAGGGATGCTAAAATACTGTAGGAACATCACTGCAGTAGACATTGTACGTCCAACATGGATTAATGCTTTACAAAGTCAAGCAAGTTGATGGGGCCACTTGATAAACAGCAGATATCAGAGTTTCTCTTAGATTTGCTGTGTGCAAACTAATGAGCAA
Organism: Vireo griseus; assembly: GCA_035047045.1. NCBI lineage: Eukaryota > Metazoa > Chordata > Aves > Passeriformes > Vireonidae > Vireo > Vireo griseus. The sequence continues at coordinate 358,313 of JAWWMJ010000123.1, forward strand.
CTAATAGATTTAAATTTCATTTTAATAAGGTGTGCATTATAAAAGAGGAGTTAAACTATAACATTTCAACAAAATGAACAGGGAGTAAGAAAGTATAACCTTGCTTCAATTTTGTGAAGTTTACTGTTAAAGAAATTTACGCATTTAGGTGACAAACCCATTCTTCTTATTTTTACATTAATATAAATGCTGCCTGAGAAGGCAAAATCAGCTTCTCAAATGCTCTATAGTAAAAAAAGTAGTGTAAATTATTACAAATAGTGTAAGGAAATATTTAGCAACTTTACTGTACCAGGTTTTCCCAAATAGTGTACTATATACAGTACAAATTTCTACAGCCACTTTTTAGAGTTAAAAGCTCAAGATGCTGTGATAAGCCTTCCCCGGAAGAAGGCTTCCTTTGGTAGATTTGAATCAGCAACACTATCTCAACTTACAAGCACTTCACATGTGGAATGTATAATTAATTCAGGAGCAGGGGCTTGCTGTTTCCCCACTTTTTTAACTTCCACGCTGAACCAGGAAGGTACTACCTTCAGCTCTTGCATTCCAGAAGGTGGAGAAGCAGTTTTAAAGTAAGGGTGGTTTCACTACTGAATACCCTAAAAAAATTCTACGAAAGTCTACAAGATCTAGCTTTTTGGAGCTTGGTGTCAGTCAGCCATATCCCATTTGGATATGTGCCTTTGTGCTCCAAATCCATAAGGTTTCAGTGAACTTCAGTGTAGGTTTTCTGAGCCCAAGCAGAAGAACTTACCTGGCTGAAGTCACCCATGTGCCTGCACAAATGGGGTATAATTAACACCCAGGTGTCACTACAAAACTTAGTAAGTCAACCCTTTCCAAATCTTGTAAATCTTCACCCTCAGTCATAAAGAATGCAGAGGTGGCAGGTGGCAGAGGGGTGTTAATTTAAATTAGGGATGTTCAATTACCAGTCAGATAGGGGAAAGTTGTTAGATTACCATTTAAGTAAGAGGAATGGAAAAGATTTCTTTTTCTCCAATATGTAATAACAAAAAACCACACATGGACACTACATAAGCCAAAAACTGTATGAAAAGAAGTAATTTCATAGCAAACCCCCATTCCAAGTGCTACCAGAATCACCCACGATTAGGCACTTTACAGTGTACAAAAAGAATGCAGTATTAGCGGAGGTTGTTTATTAGTTGCAGTAGTTGTACCTAAGTATTATCCATGCCACTAAAAAAATCCCCAAAATGAACAAAAAATCCCACTCTAAATTAGAGCTTTTTCAACATCTGCTGTGCTCTTCTGATAACAGATCCTCACGAACCTCTAAAAGCATAGGAAGCAATTTGTTTTTAAGCAGCAGGTAATGCAACACCAGATCAATATAACGCAAACACCACTCAACACCATCCTCACTGTGAAGCATGACAGTCGTAGTACTTGTAAAGCTGCAAGTATAAAAATTGTATTTTAACAGTATTTTAGCAATAACAGGAAGCTAAAATTTACATATATAACATCAGAGTCTTTCTCATTTGGCAAATACTGAAATGAAGGGAGGCAGGTCTTTTTGTCTTAGGTTTGTTCTAACAAACCTATGTTTGTTCTGTGCTTTTCACTTAAAGACAAAAAAACCCCCAGAAAATTATTAGTATTGTTTGTTCCCATCGATAAAGAGACAAGTAAAAGATTTAAAGTAAAATATTTCAACTTGAAAGATGTTTCCTGTGCAATTTGTAACAAGTCTACCTTATGAGAATGTAGGCTGAAATTATTTAATAGCATCTTTGCATTAATATTTGTTCACCTAAATGGGAAGATGGAAACATTAGACAGCTTTCTGTAACTTCTATTATAGAATATTTTTTCCATGTGTATTCCTCCTAAAAAACCTTACATACTGTTAACAATGGAACAAAGGAATGACCAAATATGGGAAAAATACATGTTGGTGCATCATGACATAGGTATGAACTGTAGTTATGAAACACAATTTTTAGTGTGTTTTCTTCATCCTGGGTTTTTATCAAACATATTGTGAATATGCACTCTGGAAGCTTAGAATATGTATGGGAGGCAGAGTTACTATGAACAGAGAAAGAGAGAATAAGGTTGACTGTAAGTGCAAGAATTTTAAGCCAGGTTTTAAAAATATGTTGCAACACAATAAAATAGTAATGACCTACTAGTAAGGAGTTTGTAAAAAGCTATTCAAAGCTCTTCTGAATTGTGTATTTTATATATAGCAGAGTTGTATTGATAGTATATTGTTGAGAAAAAATGCTGCAAGTACGAATTCAAAGGGTTCTTGACTGATGTGTAATCACATGGAAAAAATTTGGTATTTACAGGTAGATTTTGCACTTTGATATATAACTGCATACCTGTTAATACTTCAGTCTGGACATCAAGTTTTAAAAAAATATTTGTGTAGAAGTTTTCGACTTCTAGTTGCAGGCACTGATATTAATTTAAAAAATGAAAGTATGATCCATGGTATTAGGATTAAAAATAATTTCCATTAAAAACGCCATTGAAATCAAAGGTATAAAAATACATACACACTGGCATGCAAAACAACATCCAGTGCAATATTACTCTCCTGGTAGTCCACAGTGAGAGACGAAAAAGTTAAGTGCAGCATATACAGACGTCAGTAAAAGCAGCCTGGAAATGACATGCTGGCTTCATGATCTCACCTTTCAGTCTAGTACTAAGGAGTGCAAATGAGACTTGCCATCCACTTCACTGCATGTGCTGCACAAGTCACAAAGCATGGCAAGCCTTCCAAAAGAAGGAGTTGCACAAAAATCACTCTGAAGCACAGACAGATCAATCTGCATCAGCTTGCTTAGCGAGATCAGACATTTGGCTTCTAAACTAGTTGCCTATATGCTCTTTAGAGTAGATATCAGTGAGGTCAAAACATTGCTCTTGATTTACCATTTGGGATTTTGGCTGCAGATGCCAAAAATAACAGTCTTACTCATAATGGTAAAGATTCACATTTAGTATTTGATTTATGATACAAGTAACCTGCCGTTGTCTTCTCCATTAAGATTTTGCTCAGCTGTAACAGACTGCTCCAAGAGAACAAAAAATTTTGTTTGGCTCCACGCTGTTTTCTCTGGGCACTTAATTCTTAAACCTTAATTAAAACTATCTAATAACTTTACAATGACAAAATTAACTGTGGGGTTAAGTCTGGGTGCGGAGGAGCTGTATTGAACAAATAAATGTGCAAACTGTGTTGTGAAAAAGCACGAAGTGTATTATTTAAAAACTGATCAAAATTATCTCAGTGGAAAGCACAGTTATTTGAGAATTAAGAGACATACGGCCTTTTACCTTGGAGAGCCTTCCAACAGCTTTAAAATCAGATGTGTTCAGTCTTCTATGTGATATCCATTATCCCTATCACCACATAGCTGTAGTTACTGTAATGAAGTGCAGGACTTTGAATTGTTCCTTTGAAGCGGGCTGAAATTTCTGTACTTGCTAACCACTGTATAAAGTGAGATTATGCTGCCTAACTGTTGTGCTGATGTCTTGGTAGCATTTTTCTTCTTAGACAAATCGGACTTTACAATCCAGAGAACATATCTTTGTTTAAATACCTTGCAGCACTTGTGACCCAAATAAGAAGAACAACTGCAACAGAAATCAATTTTCTGTAAGTATCTTCTGTACAAGGATGTTGTCTTGTACTGATGCTACTATTTAATCTGTTGATCCTTACGCAAGTGAACTGTGGAAGAAAAAAGAACTGCACAGCTAAGAAAACCTCAAACACTGGCATAACCTATAGCCTGAGAAGGAATCAAAAGAAGACAAGCGTGGCCTGAGAATGTCACCTACAGAGTGTAAGAATAGGCTTTCTATTATTTATTCTCCTTTTCTTAATCAACTTCTCATAGCTCAGAAATACCCCAAGTGTTATATCTGGACCTCCCTGAACTTGCTGAAAAACTTGGGTTTATCACCATCTTAATCCTTTGTCTAAAGGGATGGACATAATAAAAGTGTGGTGTTTAAACAATTGATGAACAAGTTTGTTCATGTTTCAGCTGGAGCTCAAGGAACTTATCCTTCAGAAATAAGTGAATTTAAACTAAACAGAAGTCAAAATACAATCTTGGACTAATTTAGCCTAGTTGGTTTTGAGTAGGGAACACAGGAAAGCGCTGTAGATCAGCAACAGATGTCAAAGTAAGTCCCATCACTAAGAGAGGAAGGGAGATTCAAATTTTAAAAGAAAGAAACAAACACGGGTTCTTTGCCAAAGGAACCTCACCTTCTAAAATCTCTCAGAAACTAAGGGAGACATCACTGCGGCCTTCCAGTACTTAAAAGGCGGCTTACAAAAAAGAGAGAGAATGACTTTTTGCACAGGCAGAGAATGACAGTACAAGGGGGAACAGTTTTAAACTAAAAGGGGAGATTTAGATTAGGTGTTAGAGATGCTTCCCTGTGAAGGTTACCTAGAGAAGCTGTGGCTGCCCATCTCTGGAAGTGTTCAAGGCCATGTTTGACGGGGTTTGGAGCAACCTGGTCTGGTGGAAAGTGGTTCATACCAGATCCATTCCAATCCACACCATTCTAAAATGTTTTTATTAAGTCGTGGACAAAAAGCAAGATTAAATGTTTACGAATCCTTAAAAAATCAACCTTTCAGTCATGTTATACTTGCTTTTCCATTTCTGCAAGATGCTTTCCTGTCGCCTGGTGTTAATAAAGGCCTCCATGAAACAAACAAACAAAAAAGCATTTACCAGCTGCTGTTTCAAAGGAACTTACTAAAGAAGTGAGGAGATACTCCTTTGAACCTTACACAATATACACGGAAGTCAGGACTATCAGAGTTGCTACTTTAATTTAAAAGACATTTTTGAGCATATCCCATACTTGTAGGAAGCACTGCTCACAACCTTAGCAATATGGTCCCTCTGGTTTCACTGTCACCTCACATTTCAAAGGCTCTTATTGCCATATTTTAGTTTTTCATAAGCCTTCTGGACTCATGTTAGGGTTAAATGAATCCAAAGAAACACCATCTCCCACTCAGACTGCTGAACAGAAGGTCAACCATTCAGTTCTGCAGAACAATTGTCTATAGGACAGCGGCACAGCACAATGTCTGCAAGCATTGATCTTCATTTTTGTAACACCAGGTGCCTATTTTTCACTTTGATCAGTGTGATGTCTGAATAGTAAGGCAGCACCAGCTCTTAGCAAAAGCTTTGTGAAGTTCAGCTACTTGATCCAGTTATGACCTTCACTGAAAGCATTATTATATAATTACAGTCCATTTTTGCTTATGAGCTTTAGAATAACTATGTCAACAGAAACTGTTGTTTAACATTATTTTAAAGTATTCAAGTATCCAAAATTTACTCCTTCAGATTGCAACTACAGGTTACATCTCCTATATAGTCAGGTTTATGAGGCAAGTTCACTATCAGAATCACTCTTTTGCATAGTTTTATTTTACTGAACAAAGGATTAGCATTGAATACCTAACGCTAACCTAAAAGCCGGTCTGAAGAATTCTATTAGTAATAATGTATCTTTTAGTAATGATATATCTTGAACTAATACAAAAATGGGTCCAGTATTGTTGGACCTGTCATATTTTGCCATTCAATTGTTCATCTGAAAGATACTTCCTAGGAATGCTTTGAGATTTGAAACTATGAGGTCAAATATTATTCTTTAGGCCAATTCACAGCTAAGCCTTTGTCCCTGTTAGTTACAAAACGTGAAAACAACAAAGCTTGCAGCCCCAGTCACACTGAAAGACTACCATGAAACCAGTAGCATCATGCAAGGTGTTCTCAGACATCTCAAATGCATGCAGTAGTAGGTACTAGGCTGGTGTATACAAATCTTTCCCCAATATCAATAAATGTAACTTAATAAAGTAATAAATAACTTAAAAGGCTTTCAACACAGTAAGATAATTTATCACCAGCTTAAAATCTTGATTTTCTGCATTCACTGAGTTTGTTTTGCCATATGGTAGGTTTGCTACATATTAAATATTTAGTTAAGCTTTTCCATTTATAAATGCTTATTATATGCCAAAGCTGTACACAAATTCAAGAGAAAAAGAACAGTAACATAAAAGCAGCTAGTATTAGTAAAAAAGTCCACTGACATCTGCAAAGTGTAATATTACCTGTTTAAAAAAGCTGCTGCATATAAATCCCCATTCCTGTTTTGCAAATACACAAAACATCTGAAAAATTGTCAATAATTTTATGATTGGAATCTATCTCTCCAAGTAAGCAAGAATTGTGAAGTTAGTACTTTGCTCTTTTTCTTACTATATAGCTGTTTTATTAAACAGAAAATCTATTTCTGAAGCCAAGATATATTAATTATCATTATATGGTCAAGTTAGCACAGATTAAAGTGGCAGAAGATGACGATTTGACAGAGCAGAAATTTTAAGATTAACAGTTTAAGTAGGTCTTTTCTTTCAAGACAGTGAAAGTTCTTTAGTATAGCTAAGTGCCTCTAAAGAGGCACAAAAAACAAATAGCCCTTTCAACTGAGCTCCAAAAAAAAAAAGAAAAATTTAAGTTTCTTTTCAAAAGGGGATCTTGAAGTTACTAGATACACATACATCCCTCTCCCACAGCTCTGTAAGATACATTCAGTAACTTAAAATAAAGATTTAATATTTCATACCTTCATATATATTATATATTTAATATATAATATATATTTATATGTACATTATACATATACATACACTGTCATTCAGCAGGATTAAACTGTTTTGTTTTGAAATGTTTGACTGGTGTCACTAATTATTTTCTACTCTTTTGTGAATTCAATGGAATTTATCTACTACCTCAAAAGAAGAACTTTAAAAGATCCAGATGGAATCTGTGGATCAATACTAGCACCAATACAGATGGCCATTACTTCAAAATGACTGCAGGGATTGAAATAATGTATTTGTTATAACTCTCTTCTTACTGCACAAGCACTCCTGCAAAATATGTAGGCAGCAATACCTGTCAGGTACATGCATCTACTCCTGTTAAATTTATATTTTATACGACTTTCCTTACTGTAATATACAGTATGTCTTTTGTTCTGTTGGATTTTTTCATTTTCCAAGGATAGCTATCCAACAGAATTTTTTTTTTAAATCCCCTCTCTCTCCTTTCACTGTATGGCTCAGTTTCAAGACTTAATCGATAGGCAGCCATCACCACTATGTCCAGTACCCTCTGAATGCAGTTCAGTCAATGACTGTTGATACTTCAAACAAATTTTTGAGTTTGGCTTGCTGTTTATGGAAACCAGGATACTCAGAGGTCTAATCTTTTCAGCACACTTACCACTATCTACAACACAATAATGTCAGTCAGTCCCAATACCATAATTCAATTAGTTACCTACCATTTGGGTAAGAAAAATAACAAACCCAGTTGCAATTTTAAACATTCTAAGATTATTCACCCTGAGAACACCAAGGAAGTGTTTAAAAATAATTATGATATGTTTTCTCTTCACATATATTGTTTTCTTTTCTCTTCATTTCCTCTTGGGTACCTGGGTTTGTATCTAGAATTTGACCTCACACTTGCTGTGTCAATTGACTTGTTCACGCCACAGTCAGGTACTGGTGATAGAAGAGCCCAAAAAGGCTTGTAGAAAAAAGACAAGCAGCAATCCACCAGGTGAGGAAAGACAGGAGTCCCCGGAACAGGAGAGGAGTGAAAATATTCTTTAGGCTTCCCAGAGCCATTGTTATTTGGACTACAGTTACTTTCACCTTTCCGTCAGCAGGTGGAGACTCAGAATAAACAGAATTGGGAAGCACACTGTTTTCTACTGGAGTGTCAGAATTCAATTCTGGGTAGATGCCCCAAGAATAATTACCTGTTAAAAAGAAACAAGTAACAGAATTTTGTAGAATTAAATTCAAGTTCTGTTAATTCAATCACTCTACATATCGTCTTTGATATATTTTTAATACACACACAAAAATATTAAGTTTTCATAACAGAGTAAATACAAACTATATTCATCTGCATGACTTCCTTGTCATACCAGCAACCTATTGGGGCAGCATTCATCTTGTATTTTGACATCCTAACATCTACATATGATATAGCTGCCTTGAGAGCTGCCTGTACATCCTGGGTATGATTCATCTCACCAGATGGAGATGTCTACTCCACGGCAGGAGGAATCACAGCCTACTAAAGCCTATCTCTATCCATTGCCTTTTTTGCAAAGAGAATGACACAATTGCAGGCTGTGAAAGACATCTCTCACAAGAAAGAAAGAAAAAAGACCCCAAACCAGAGTGACTTCAGATCTGCCAGTAACTACATGAACAATGTATCTCCCAAGTCTCATTCTAAAAGCCTACTAAAGATAAAAAGATTTAAAAAATTCCTTTGTGAGATGCTTATGAAGTTAAATCAATTATGCTTTATACAGTTCACTTTTACAATACTCCTAAAAAGCCAAATATTTCAACAGAATTAAACAGTTTAACTGGTTGCATTACACAATTTTTCAGAAATAAATCAAACATATTAGCATGTAATTGAAAAATATCAAAGCAGCAACAGAAAAAACTGCCTAAAAGCCACACATGAGCATTTTAAAGTACAGGAAACTAATGTTTTTGTATTTCAAGTACCCATGAATTCTAATTCTCTTTAGTCAAGTGAAAATAAAAAAGTCCTGTGAAGAACATAATAAACTTTTGTTAATCCAATTTTGCCTACCTAGTGTTTTCAAGAGCAGAGTTGTGTGAAGGAGCATTACCAATGGTGCAACATACTGCAGTGCAATTACACAGAGATAATAGAATACCCGAGCCACCTGGAAAAATGAAAGAGAGTAAAGTTCATGAGTCCTGGTTGACCAAAGCAGACCTTTATGTGCATGTCTAGAAAAAACAATTTATTTAAAAACCCCATTACTTATGCATTAAAGCTGTTTTAAGAATTTTATAATAACTTTTGCCATGTGACATATTGTCTTCAAAAGACCTAATGAAGAAATCCGCATAATGAATTCTAGTTTCAGGACATTTACAAATCTGAGAGGAAGTGCTGAAAGGAAATAATTAAAATCATCAATTCTGTTTAAAAAAAAAGGAGAATCTATTTTGCTTCTGCAAACTACATGCCATTATTCAATTCCTATTTTAAAACACCAGGAAAAAAAAAAAAGTTTAATTTTTCAAGTTCTCAGTTATTTACAAACTAAACCCTATTTCAAAAATGAAGTAGTAGTCACAGTCCAAAGTCCCATAAAAAGTGAATGAGAGCTAGGTTGATATTACAGTCCTTTTTCAGAGGCAAGATATTTTTAAGATTTCCAACTGCAAAACACCTGTATTTTAAAAACAATAAGATGAGTTTTCATTAGATCAATAACAGCATTCAAATGATCTTTATTTCAGTTAAACACTATGGTTCATCAAAATCTATTCAGATATACCCATCCCCCTGCTCTCCAGGAAATCTGTTCCATTTTTCTCAAGATTCTAGCATTACATATTTTATATAAACTACTGACTTAAGAGATTAAACCAAATAAAGAAGGAAAAAAGTCATAAAATCAAATAGCAAGCAAGCAGTGAAATAAAACTACTTGGTTTTAAAAAAGAACAGAACGTAGGGTGGCAAAAATGATGAATGCAGACATGACAGTTTTGGGAACACCTCTCAAGCCTCAAAGGGCTTCTTAATGAGCAAGCATAAAAAGCTAACATGAGAAGAAAAAGTAGTAAGACAGTGACAGAAGAAAAAGTATGAGACAAAAACATTGTCAAAAAATTGATGGAATATGACAGAATTAAATTAAAAAGTAATGATCTCTAGAATCACTAATGATCTCTAGAATAACAGACAGGAAAGAATGCACTGGCAGAAGTTCCTAAAAAAAGGTAAAGCAGACATGATTAGTAAAACAAGACAAGACTACATCTAGTGACTATGGCCTTCTCAAAGAGAATATATGAAGATACTGGAGAAATGGGTTTAAGAAATGCCACACAGAGAAGACATTACTGTTTCATAGATAAGAATAAAATTCCCAGTACTAAAATAGCATATTTACAGCAATCACCACAGTTCCATCCTAAGCAGTTGCTACGACATGTAGTTCCTAACTTTTTTTCTGAAGCAAATTCCTAGCTACTTTGTTTGTACCTAACTACTGCACTGTTCACTTATAACCTTCAGACACTTAGTGTAACTATAAGTAATAATGGCAACCCTGGAAGAGGAGTCTCTGTCTTACAGCATGCTTCAATACTCCTCCTGCAATACACCCCAACTCAGCAAGATCATCAGACAGCATTATCCTGCAACACTAGAAATTTAAGCTTATTTTGCAGCCAATATACAACACCCATTCTACCTCCTCCACTTGTTCAAGGCATGCTTTACTACTTTTCTTTAAAAAAAAGACCCCTAATAAATTTCACCTTGTGCACAACAACATAGGCAATTTTTAAACTAGGCTGGTGCACTTGAAAGTGGTTTGACAGAATTAAACGTCTGTCATTTTATTCCAAAATATAACCACCTTATCATAAATTCTTCCTCAATTTAAAAATCAGAGTTGCTAACAGTATTTTACCCTTTTATCTAAATTCAATTTTTTGTTTCCCATGTTGTATTTACAGATCACCCCTCATTGGAAGAGATCTTTTATAACAACTTCCAAATAACCAAGAACAAGCCACCTGCGTAACACAGATGATACATCTCTCCATATTTTGGTTTGCAGAATTTCTCTGTAATGGTCCTATTTTTATAGGAGATATTGTCTAGAAAGCTTCATTCAGATTTGAGCTCTGCTGCCGCAGAAGACAACAAACTGGAAAAAAATCATTTGCACAGTCAAAGTACTACAAATATATAACCTCAGTGCCACCAAACTTACCATTTTCTGTAAATCAACCATACTTATTCTACCAGCTTCCTTCTTCATCTGATCCACACTTTTCTGGGCTAAATTCAGATAGGCCTGTAAATGATGACGCATCATAGCCAACCGTAAAGCACACAACAGGATTATAATCCACAATCTGATGGTATCAAATGTATCTTCTGACATTCTGTGGATAATAAACAAAGGGTAATGCTGTTTTCCAAAGACCACCTACTGCTACAGTTACTTGTTTGTATCATCTGTAAAGTAATCTTGAGGCAAATTGTCAAAACTAGCTAACACACAAACTACAATTATTGAATTGTAATAATAAGTAATATTATTAGTATTATTTTAATAAAAAGTAATATTTACTTTTGCCTTCTATTTCTCTTTCCTACTACTTCTCAGTAGCCCTACAGCATTAGATCCAAATCAGTATTCATTTGTCTGTAAACAACAGCAGTTCCTAAATGCTTAAATTCTGAGTAACGAAGGCAGGATACTAAAGCCTAAGGTTGCTCAGATAATTACAGGTTTTCAGACACACAGGACTACTCAGTAAATAGTACTATACCATAAATGGGTACTTAAGTTACCTGAGATACCTACTTACAGCTCAACCCTCATTTTAAGATAAACTGAGGAACAAAAGATATACAAAATATGTGTATTTGTTGTGTTTTATGTAACAGCTCAATGGTCACAGGATTACTTTAGAAGCTTATCTCTCCTCTAGAAAGCAAGAAATGTATCAGCCCATCATATCTTTTTCAAGTCCATTTTGAATTAGCAAGACTAATTGTGACAATGACAACCAACTGTGCTACTTACACAGTATTTCAGTTACCTCTCTTCTTGGAAACTCTTCCCCTTTTCATATTTTAAATATTTTACCTATCAATTCAATACCACCTCATCAGCATGTAGATCTTAAGACAAACCTCCTAGTTCGGTTCTCATGCCAACACACCTTGACTGTTTTCAGTGAAACCACTCCTCTCCTACACCAATACGCAAGATATGAGGTTCCAGCAGATGGTAGTGAGGTGGTGTTCCACCCTTACAAAGAACAACTCATTACTGCCAAGGAGATGTCAGAAAACAGCAGCTTTTTGGTAACCACCACCTTAACACTCAACGTCCTGCAACTATTTCCCATTCTTTTGAAACAGCAGAAGCTCTTTAGAACTCAGCTGCACCTTCCACAACACCGCCAACAGTAGATTCTATAAAAGTCTTTCATGGTTCTATGACTTTCAAACAGCTCTAAGACATTGTTTTGTTCTCAATATCCCAGAAAGAATTTATAAAGGAAATCTTACAAAGGAATGCTCTCTTTGCCCAAAGGTGGGTTCATAATGTAGTCCTTAGTGATTGGTTTTACCCACAGTAGAACCATAAATAAAGGTGCCAAGAAGTTTATATGTAGCAATGTTCTGAAAGAAGAAAAGAAAGGGGAAGTTAGTAAACAAAAACAATGACCATACTGTTGAAAATGTACACAAAAGAAGAAATCTTAACTTTAAAATAGTTGGGAAAAAGATAAATAAGAAAATTACTTCCCTATTTTATAGGTATGACTTACATTTTAACAAAACAGTAATATTATATTGTGAAATCACACTGGATTTTGGCTTTAAAAAGATCAGGAGAAAAAGTTGTCAGAGGTTAGATTTCACAGTTTAATGAAGCATTTTACTTAGAAACCCAGACTAAATGAAACTTTGTACTTATATTCAATAAAGATACTCAGACCAAAAAAAAAAGAAAAATCCAAAAAGCCAGCACAGCTTTTTCCTTTTAAAAGCATTGTATGAAACTGCACAATAAAAGAAACATAGTATGCTTTAGTAATCTCTAAGTACAGAACAGCGGAATTTAAACAGTGGACATTGTTTTTGGAGCTCTCCCTGAAGTTAATATCCTCCTTCATTTCTATATTTCAACATTTTCTTCTCTATTTCTAAACACATTTTCCCAATAATTTTCCATTATTAAATGAAATTAGAACAGTTGAAGGGATTGGGTTGTTTTGTTAGTGTACTATTTCCTCACTAAGAGAATCAGGTTCACTACACTATAGAAAATACTATGCTACTTCTACACTATAAAAAAAAAATCACGTAATCAAAAGTTGTTCTAAAGAACATAAGACCATCCTCATTGCTAACTATCAAGCTTCCTAAAGTCATTAAAATTTTTGCATGTTACAGAAATTGTCATCACACACAAGTTTTAATCTTTGGTTTCAGATGAAGAAATAAGCCCTGCTAGCTATTAAATGTTGCTAGGGAATGCAAGGGCACCAAGGAACAGTCCAAAGCATTTCATTAGATTGTGAAAGCCTTTTACCTGAACTTCTACATATTTAACAGATCCTACTGAGTTAATGGACTGGAATGTGCTAAAGGGTGGTTAGAATAACTTTTTTTTTTTTTTTTGAAACAGGTAGAAAGGTTGAAATACTCTTGAAGCAAGCTCTGGCAAAGGAGGGAATGTGTACAAAAAAATGTACAAATTTCTTAAGAAGACTCCAAATATAATGGGAAGGATACTTACTGCCAAAAAAAAAAAAAAATAAAACAAGTTGTAAAAATCAAAACGGATGCGAGATGAATTTTATTCTTTTTACCCAAAACCAGTGAACATACTCCCTATACTCATAAAAGAATCAGAGTAACCATTTTGAATGTATTAGCAAAGTGATACTTAATGATTAACCTTTAAGGTTTTGGGCTTTTTTTAGTCAGTGTTCCCTGCAAGCTGTATGTTCCATTCCATTAAGGAATAGATATTGTGTTGGGCTTTTTTGGGTTGTTTAGTTTTGGTTTTGTTGGATTTTAAGGGAGATTGGTGCTTTTTTTGGGCAGCTTAGGGGACTTGGGGACTTTTGGTGCGATTAAGGTTTTTTCTTTGGTTTTTGTGTTTTGTTTGTTTGGCTTTTTCTTTGTAGTTTGGTTTGGTTGATTTGACTGCAGAGACAGACATTGTTTTAACACCCAACTTAGAGAGCTTGTATCAGTGACACATCATCCTCATTTATTACCCCCCTTTAGTCACTGTGAAACAACTGTAGTCAATTGACTACAAAAAACTCATTGACAAATCAATGTGCATCAGCAAAGACAAGTTATGTTCTTCAGATTTATTAGAACCTATCACTTGATAATTATTCTTTATAATGGCTTTACCTAATTATATTGACACCTTTTAATCAATTTAATGTAATTTTCACATTGTTCCAGTTGAATAGTCAAAGTATTGGTAGACTTTTGAAAATAACTTGGTGGCGTTGCACACTTATCTTCAACAACCAGTTCCAATATCCTCTAAAGAAGCTAGTGAAGTTTTAATTTTCATAACCACACTTTTGTGGATACTAATTCCCCTTTACTTCTTGATTAATGGATTTTTGTTTCAGAGTTTGTATTTCTGCCTAGGATGTCATGTCCACTGATCAAGGAAGATGTTGAAAAGACACAAGGAATTTTAAAATATTGAGAACCATAACAACTAAGAACTAAATAGTTTCTTTATCTGAAAAGAACACATTAGGAAGTGACTCAGTCATGTCTACACACAGACAGAAATAATAGCATATAAAACAAGCCAATAGCTGACTGCTAAACACGGACAGCTAGACTGAGTGCAAGTGTGCTTGCTTATAAATTTACCAAGACTGAAGGACTCACTTCAAACAGATTAATTTTTAAGCTGAGCATTCCTGAAGGGAAAGAAAAAAAAAATGCAGTTTGAACAAAAATTATTTTCCGACTGGAAAACATAATGGTTGTCACAGGAAATTAACCAGACTGAGTAATCACAGGGGCCTATGCGGCAGAATCTGTCATTATCATGTATTAAACATCAACAGTCAAGATCTCTGAAAGCCACTTGGAGTTTCACTCTCAACCAGAGACTGCTCAAGAGAAATAGTTAAATTGGACAGAACATTTTACTACCAAATGAAAGGATGGCTGAAAATGAAAATACTCCTTTAAATTGGTATTAACAGATTACTCTTATTAAATATTCTGGGTCATTTTTGCAGTTTATCCTATGCTAAATTTATTAAAGGAATAATGCCCAGCTGGAATTGTGAGTGGAAAAAAAAAAGGTCTGTGGTTGTACTGGTACTTTCTGAAGGTTGTTTAACTTTTAAAAAGACATGATGGAGAAAAGAAAGCTGGACACAGAGACATTCATGGTGGAGCTCTCACAGAAGGAAATGAAGGCCCCTTTAATTGGGATTCTTAATCCAAGGCAAAGAATGTAACAGACTGGCATAGAACAGGTTGAGCATAAAGTTGCAGGTTGCAAATCTGCTCAAGATATGAAAAGCAGGCAGCAAGAGAAGCCTTAAGTCACTACCTTCTTGTTGCAATAGTTTGCTTTGTTTATTTTTAGACATAAAAGATTTAAGACTGAGTAGCATATACCTATTTGCATATATTTTCTCTTACTGTGTTATTTTTTCTGTTGCTAAATTCAGAGCATCCAGATGCATTTGAGCCAGTCGCAAGCCAGGGAATGTCAAAAAAGCACCAATAAGTGAACACAGAACAGCCAGGAACAATTTGAAGGTTAGTTTAGACACAGGACCCCTAAAAGAAAAGAAAGGAAATAAGCATTTTCTTGGGGAGGAAGTTGGAGGAGTGGGGAGTATCAGAGACTAATTTCAACCCAACAGTATCTAACATTTAATAAAAAAGACAACAGTATTCTCTAGGTTTCTTCTGGAATACTAACATTACTACAAACCAATCACAAGTTAAATTTTTTAAAAATACTTTCAAAACCCAACCATATAACTTTTTTATTTCCTAGAAAAACAGAAAACTAATTTACTGCCTGTGAGATGTTAATCTGTTAGTAGAGAAGAAAAAAAAAGAATCATTTTATACTGCAATTAACAACAAATTATATAACAGAAATAGCTAAATTAGAATGAATTTGAGGATTGTGTTTTTAAGAGGAACATAAGTTTACCTGCTCAAAGATAAAATGTGTATTTTATTCTACCATTATCCATTAAAAAGCTCTATTAGTATTACTGCAGCGTTTCACAGATTTTTCCAAAATGTACGTGTGGCCATTACCATATCTCTTCCAAGTGATTAGTATTGTAAATAAAAATAACAGGAAAAATATCCAGGATCAACCAAATCACAGAATTTAGTTACATAAGTAACAAACACTGGATTACACAAAGAAAAAACCAACCCAAAACCCTCTAACAAACAACTAAAACATCACAGTTACAGTGAAATATAACTAACAGATTAAAGAGGAACAAAACCAAATCTAGTGATCTAAAATGAGTTTCAGATTCTTTCTTAATCTATGTCACCTGAACTATCAAAAGACATCATCATTAACTCGGTTACTGCTAAAAACAGGCAAAGCAATGTAATAGTTTAAAACGAACCAAACACTTAACACAAAAATGAATACAGAAGTTAGTGACCTTGCAATAGCTTAGAAAAGCAGGTTAAAGAAAAGCTAAGAAACACATGGGATTCAGTTACCAGTTTCTCATGAGTTAATTCATAAATTACACTAATTTAGTTTGAGGAAACTTCTGTTCCTCAAAAATAAAGATATGCCATAGCTTCTGCATGATACGTAAGACCTACCAAGCAAGAAATTCAATGCTGTGCTCCCAGCGATGAAACGCTCCCTAAATTTTAGCACACGTGTATGAGGAACTGTAATAGAAATCCATTCTGCAACATACAAAGGCTGCCTATGACAGTACTTGTGTATTTATGTAACATCAGAAACTATGGCACGCTCCTTCAACAGTCCATATAAAACTTGGATGTCCTGTAGCAAGCAGATGTTTCTGCATGGTAGGAACACAGTTACAACCTGAAAACAAGACTGAACAACAGAATTTTCTCCTAATGCCAGCTTTAACACAAACTCAATCTCATAGCTTTTGCACACTAATCCTCTTGCATACCATAGGAATGACAAAAAATACTGAACAATCGTTGCTGAAGGGAAATACTGTTAATAAAGAGTTTACACTTTTGAACTATATTTTATGAACTACAATCAAAATATCTGAAATTGCCTCCATATTAAAATGAAAACACTAATGCAATTTCAGTTACATGTAGGTACTTTCAGGTTCTTTTCATTAAACTCTTTAGACTACAGTAGGGATTATAACCCTGTACAAAAACAAAACACGCAAGACAAATGCTTGCTAAGAACATCCATATGGTTCAGTTATAATTTCACATACAAACAGGTAAGTGCATTTCCAGAAACTTACTGGGATTCCAAACCTTGTTTTTCAAGAAACTGCATAGCACTTTCTGAGAAGTTCGAGAATCCTGCAGAGACACATATATTTTATTTATTTTATTACAGTACAAATGAAGAATCCCTTTTGTGAAATAAAATGCTGAATAACAAGTCATCTTTTAAACAATTTTTCATATGACTAGCAGAGCTCTTTCATGTGCTAATTATTTAGCCACAATACAACAAAACTTGATTAACAACATCTATAATATTTGCACCCTTCCCTTTGGGAAGATGAAAAAAGGTAACTTTTAAAATACTTTTCTGGTAAGGGAGCTGCACTTTACTATAAAAGTCAAAAAGGGCTAAATCTATAACTGAAAAGTAAACAATAACAAAACAAACAACCTAGGCAAAGATTACACTATTTAAGAGAAAACCAGGAAAATACACAGGCTATTATTTAGAATCTTAATTCCAAAGCAAATTTTCTTAGAAGCGTATTACTTACACCATTCATTTTAACAGATTTTCTCAAAAATGCTGGAAATAATTTTTATTCAGATCATGCAATCACTACAGCTGTTTCAAACACTGAAGAAAGGAGTTACCTGATTCCAATCCAAACTCCAGATAGTTTTCTGTCACAATGAGTATTGCCATTGCTTTCACAAAGAAGAAAAACCCAAAGGTGACACAGACCGATCTTTCACCTCCATCCTCAACTTTGAAATAATGGGTAGTCAATGAAAACAGTACCTTACTACACAGGAAAAAGGTCAAGGAAAATTAAGTTTGTAAAGTAACTATAAGAATTATGAACTTGTATTTTGGTCACCTATGCTAAGGCTATGTTCTATCATATGCATTTATTTCTTTTGACGGTAGTATGTGTTCAGGTGATTTCAGGTTAAATTACAGAACACATTAAAGCATAATAATCACATAATGGGTAGCCAGGAATACTCTGGAGTAGAGTTTTGGCTTACTTATAATAAGAAAGAAGACAGATGAAAAGATGGAACTTACATTTCTCTCCTTTCAGACAGAATAATTTTATTTGAAAAATACCTTTAACATCAAGCCCAACTATGAACCTAACACCAAGAAGTTCACCACTAAGCCATGTCCTCCAGCACTTCAACTATGCACACATTTGAGACTTTTAGCTGTCAAAGAGAATTAAGACAACAGCACACTGAGGCTTATCTAGGAAAGAAAAATCTATCCCATGTTCACCTTGGAAAAACAGTCACCCTTAAAACCCCTCTATGATCTGGTATGATACATCAAATCCTTTTATCTAGCACCACTGCCACAAAGACAAACATTTAAGACATCACCTGCTCTGTTATCAGGGTGTTTTAAAAATATTTATTGAGTATTCTTTTTTCACACATTTCTAAATTAGTTCTAAAGTGAAACAGATTAGGATAAACTTTTCACAAAACACTATCAACTCTTATTGCTATGAACTGCAGTTCACTATAATTTATATAGTAGGCAATATCCAGTCCAGTTTTAAATGAAGTCTCTGGCGATCTCTCCAGGAATTATGTGATTTGAAAAAAAACAAAGAGAAAAAGGAAAAACAAGATTTTAAATATAATCTGTACCACTTTTTTTCCCCCCACTATGCAATAACATAGTTGTATTTGTCCATTTCTAATACTGAAATAATTTTAATATGTAGAGTACATGAAAACATTTTTTGGGGTATCTGTTCAGTAAAACATTTGAACAATCATCAATCTCTCAAGAAGCTATGATCATGCAGTATCACACTTCAACAGTGAACACACATTTAACATACACACTGCTGAATTTCATGTATATGCAGAGAGATTCTAACATGCACAATGTGACGTGATCTAAAGACAGCATCTATTAATTCTAATCTCACAGTAATCGCCTTCATATCCCTTCACACTTTACAGAAAGAACGGATACATCAAAAGGAAGACTTACCTCATCCCAAAAAGAAGTATGTAATGGATCATACGGACTATGTTCTGGAAAGCCTTGTTTCTCTAAAAAGACATGTTTAAACCAAGGGTTTTTTTACAACTAGGGACATTAATTACAAATTGAAAACACCGAAGTTATACAAAGTTTATGATCAACAATCCTAACCTATAATCAGGTTTATAGCCCCTTAGATACTTCATGACTTCACCTATGGATTATGCCTAAAGGATTTGGAAAATTCAATGAGGAAAAAGAAAGCATACTAACAATAAATTCCAATTATAGTGCAGATACAGAACTCAGTAAACACAATAATGATTACGCAAACTACACATGACTGAAACACTCTGTTAGTTAAATAATCACTACTTCTTCTATTTTTGGGTTGGAAAAAATTGAAGCATTATAGATTGCTTCATATCACTTCCTTCCACTGCATGACCTAATATATAGGATCTACTGAAGGAATAATTTGGGAGTATTCAGCGCTATGTTAACAGGTTGCCCACACCAGCCCCCCTTCCATTCAGGTTTTTTTGGCCACAAGAGGCATTATAAAACTGTATACCTTGCATATTGTATACAGTTGCAGGCACAGTAGAATTTATGGTATACCCTTTTAAAAAAATAATTTTATTATTTAAACTGCTGCAATATGGAATTTTTGCATTTTATAGTCCATATGGTTTAAGTGAAAAAGATCCATCTTCTGTTTCTAGTAAAACACATGAAAACTGCAAATTCACAGAAGCATAGAATATTCTGAGCTGGACAGGACCCATAGGATCATCTATCTCCTGGTCCTGCACAGCACGATCCCCAAGAATCACACCATGCGCCTGACACCAGCGTCCAAATGCTTCTTGAACTAAGTCAGGCTTGGTGCTGTGAGCACTTCCCTGGGGGCCTGGTCCAGTGTCCAACCACCCTGTGAGTGAAGAACCTTTTCCTGATATCCAGCCAAAACTTCCCCTGACACAGCTTCAGGCCACTTCCTCGAGTCCTGTCACTGGGCACCAGAGAGAAGAGATCAGTGTCTGCTCCTCCTCCTTCCCTCAGGAGGAACTTGCAGATTGTAATGGGGTGTACCCTCAGTCTCCTCCAGACTGAACAAACCAACTGACCTCAGCAACTCCTCATACGGCTTCCCCTCCAGAGCCTTCACCATCCTTGTGGCTTCCTTTAGACACTCTCAAACACTTGAATGTCTTTCTTAGTGCAGGACATCACCCTCCCTTGCCTGGTTGTTGATGTTGGTTCCTCCTGGCTGCAAGGGTACTGCTGACTCACACTCAAATTTCTGTCAACCAGCAGCCCCAGGTTCTTTTCCATGGTACTGCTTTCCAGACTCCTGTTCCCCAGTCTGTCCACACATCCAGGGGTTGCCCCATCACACATGCAGAATCCAGCACTTTCGTGTGTTGAACTTCACGTGGTTGGTGATTGCCCAGATCTCTAATTTGTCAAGGTTTCTCTGCAGGGCCACCCAGCCTTCAAGGGAGTCTACAGCTGCTCCCAGTTTTCTACCATCTACAAACTTGTTTTGTATCCTTAGTACAACTTACTGCCTCTTAACACACAGGCATGAAACAGAAGAAACACTTGCCAGCAAAACACGAAGTTGTTATATATTTAACTTTGACGTATAATGTTGACTGCTTTCCATGGAAGATATGGAGGCAGCCATTTTTTTCTGAATCTTCCATTATCATACAATCATCTCTGGTCTTGACATACTGAGTCAGTGATTAGTTGAGCAAGTTTTAAGTATTCTCTGCATCCCAAAGGCCTGATGTCACAGGACACAAATTAACTTCTTCTGAAATCTCTTCTGACTAGGTTCCAGTGACTACAAGAATTGTTACCAATACCTCTGTATAGTACCTCCTTCACCCAAAAATCTGCAATGTCTGAAATAAGTTATGTGAACATATTTATGGAGATGTTAAGGCTAATATAAAGTTTACACTGTGCTTCCTGTTCCTGCAGGAAGCAAGAACATCTTCTACACAGCCACTAACTCCTCATACGGGTACTAAGCAGACTCTAACAGCTACTTGCACATTCACACTACTGAGACAAAAATCTTGCAGTGACAGGCAACTTAATTATTTTTTAAAGTTTTGCCCTGAATTGATGACCAAGGAAAGCAATGACAGGACAGTGTTCAAAACCACGGTAAGAAAGTGTTACTGCAGTGGATTTTCCTACAATATGTAATTCACAACTCTGTTTCACCTAGAATAGCAGCTACTGTATTGTTATTTAAATTGATGATTCC
>JAWWMJ010000123.1:379815-403484 GCA_035047045.1 Vireo griseus
ATTCCTGAGACAGGATAGATGACGCAAATAGGGCATTGTCACCAATAAATCTAAGAGTTCATTGTGGCTTTAGTATTAGAAGTATTAGAAGTTTGTTTTTCCGTTAGTTCTATTAAACTCCCCCTTATCCTCAAGATGGGACTGAAAGGTGTTTGCTATCACTTCTAATTTTTGCAGCAGTAGCTCCCTCTTTCTCCTTCCATCTGGAAAGATTAAACTAGAATTCCTGACTTCACAACAAAAAATAAAACAGAAGATGTGCAGTAACAACTATGTATTACCTACACTATAGCTAAAAGGTGCACAAGAGCCAGACATCAATTTTCTTGTCACAGTAGACTAGAAAAACCACCTGCTGGACCATGGAACTGTTCACTGACATGTCAAAGGAGAAATATCTGATCTGGAAGCAAGCTACTGACAGTGTTTTTACCAAATGTGAGTTGACTCTCTCTTCTAGCAAGTTTTTGTACATTACTATAAAAAGTTTTGGAAAAATTCTATCATTTATACTTCAGTCTACTTAGAAGTAGTAGTTGTCCTGTCCATACCATAAAAGCAGCACACATTTTAGTAATTATTAAGGACAGACAAGCACTACGCATATTCAGAACTCTTAGCCAAATGTAACCAAACATAGGAGTTCAAGGTTTTACATCACCACCAGCTACTGCTAATATAACAAACCAACTGAACAAACCACAACACATTAAGAATCTCTAACAAAGAACTAGCATTTATACAGAGGAAACAATTTTGAATATTCAAGAGGTTTATCAACTGTAACTTAGCACTTTATCTGTTCTCAGCTGCTGAAGGAGCAGAGGAGCTGTAGCAATTCACTTTCCAGTTCACCTTTCTGTAATCTGCACTCTTACAAGCCTTTGTTCAATTCCACTGCTTTAATACCTATCGCATCTTCTAAAGTGTGTGTCTGGATTGGTATAAGGAAAACAGATAACTACCATGCAAGCATCTATGTCTGATACTGCCTTCTCCAGTAAAAAAAAAAAAAATTAACTGCCTTCTCCATATCAAAACAAACATTTTATGCTTTGATATTGTCTGTTTCCTAGATACTCCACTTTCATTTCCCTCAGTTTCAGAGATAAGTTTAGCTTTTCACAGAGCTCAGTTCCTACAACTGTCTACATAACTTACTTTCTGTAAGAATGCCCTGAATTAATTTTAAAATTATGAATTCACGCATGTATTTTTGCATTAAATTAGTATACACATCACTGTACTATGCTGTTCAGGAACTATCAGATTAAACGTACTGAAAACAAAAAGCATGCAATAAATTTCCGAACTTCTCCAAAAGCTGTACTTTCTGTACATATAACTATTTCTGATTGTCAAACTGAGCAAAATCAAGTTAGTTTAGAACCACTATATACTACAGAAGAACACTAACTGTATTTGCATACATGTATTTTTCCCCTAAATGGTCTGGTATTGATGCTAACAAGCTAATGATACCAGCATTTACAAAGAGCGTGTATAGTATATACATTATCCAACAATGGCACTAGCTTACAGGATCCTTTTTCTAAATGCTAAATAGTTTTGTATCCTGTCCATCAACGGCACAGATATTTATATGAATTAGAGAATGATGTAAACTATTAAGAACAGGTAGGGGGATTCAAGAAAATGAAAAAGGATACACTGCAAAAGCCAAGACAAGGAGACACCACACTATGCTGATATTCATTTCTTGTGAGGGCTTCATAATGCTGTAATAGGCTTCTGTCACCACATACACAACTGTAGCTGCAACAGTGAAATCCACCAACCACTGATATTCTGGAAAGTAATGCAATCCTGAAAAATAGAAAGTTTGTGAATGTTAAGGTATGTTTTAAGGCAGTTGCTGATGTATATTGAATGAACTACCAATTAAAAGAGGTTTTCAATTGTGTATTAGGTGTATTAAAATGAATTTTACGTAGACCCAGATGAAGCAAGTAAAATGCAACAACAGGGAAAAAGTCACTCAACAATGTGAACTCCATTCTTCACTTCTGTCATCCAATACTTGATTACTACTCAGATTTATAAGGCTACGTGGTGTTACTATTGTATCACCTCAGCTTTTATAACATCCTTAATCCAAAAAGCATACTTAATCTAGATTTCACAGCACAGAGAGTAAACAGTTTTGCAGTTGAGTTCAGCTGCAATTCCAGGTAAGAGAGCTTTTTTGACCCTTTGTTAAAGATTAAAAGCTCACTGGTTATCATTTATTATATTACAAATAAACATTTATTTTTCTTTTAAAAACCCTGCCATCTAAGATACTGATTGTTTGCTCTTTGAGATTTTATTAATACATCCTATAAAGCAATAATTGTTGTGTAAACTTCACTGTAAAAATTCTGGGGATCATACTGTATTGCACACAGGCTGAATGTATGGAGAGAGTTTCCACAGGTGTTGGAAACTGAGAAGAACAATTTGTGACAACACAAATTGTCCCTCCCAAACACCTTCCCTACATTCATACAATTTGAAAGTGAAAAAACATTACTGAATGTTTGACTTGACTACAAGCCACCTGCTGGCAAAGATATTAGACTGGGCAAACGTCGGTATTTCCAAGTCCTACATTTTTTTGAAATAATAATCCGTTCAGATTCACCAAAAAACTGTATATATTACTTTTCAAACACAGTTAACCCTATCCTGTATCACTCAGGTTGACAATTAAATGCTACCAATTCAAGAAAGTAACACTAGTTGAAGTTTGTGAATGCTCTGTTTACTTATGTGCCAGCTTCAAAAACTTCATTTGTTACACAAACACTATCTCCTACAATTTAAGTAGAGAAGTTTCCTGCATAGGAATACGCATCCTTCTTTCTAGACTTATCCAGAGGATACATAAATATAAAAACGTAGGTAGAAAGAAAATATGTATCACATACACACTCATGAATGAATTTTCTGTAACAGAATGACTTATTATGATTAAGTAATCAAAAATTACCATCTGAAAAAAACCCAGTACCTTCCAAAACACTTAATGCTGCATGTTTCTGTACCACCACTTGCTAGTTTTAGGCATTTTACCTGAATGCTTCAGATGTGTGGTTGAAAAGTGTTAGGTTCCAGTGCATATTTCCTATTTTAGATGATCAAAAAGTATATGGCTTGACATCTGCCAGTTGTTACCTTCTCATACAAAGCTAAAAACTCTATTTTGAATAGACTATGATGTAATTCCTCTGGTCTGTCTCATATTGCTATGGGAGCCTGATACAATAGTTTTGCTTTATGCTTTACTCATCCCTTTCCACAACACTGCTATTAAAATGTCACCCTAGGAACATGAAAGAAGACTTAGCCCTATTATGTGCTTTCTCATATATGACCAGTTTTGCTTCTATTCATTCACTGTCTACAAAAAAGATATTTTAGCATTAATCACATATAAACACTTGATAGAATTAGAATATATTGGAAATAGTGTATTACTGTTTGCATACTCTTACCAATAGTGTCCCTTTCTGTTACAGATTTTGTTTCCAGATGAAGGTCAATATCTTTTGGAATGGTTAAGGGTTTGTTTTCAATATGACCATTATATTTTCTGTAAAATAAATAAATAAATAAATAGGTAGTACAAGCATGGATATGACAATAGATTTTTCAAGATATAATGACATTTCAAATTTAAGAAAAATACAGACTTTTTTTTTTTCCCCCCCCAAAAACAAGTATTTTTATGTCCCTAGCTACAAGTAGTACTTCAAATCTTTGAAAACAACTAGGTATGTCAATGGCTCCCAGACATAACTTCATAGACTCTGACATCCTGTTCTGGTATGGGTTTAAATGGCTTCCAGATGCTTCAATCTGGGCATGTGTAGAGTCAAGATCTAGGGGGCATTATTGATTTCGGCCCACTGATTTTCTCTATTCAGAGAGACAGTGTGTTCCCAAGACCAAAAAAAGAAAAAAAAAAAAACCTGCATTAGTTCTTCTTGTCACAACAAGCAAGTACATCACATGAGCGGGACTAACCATGATCCTTGAAAGGTCCGACCTACTAGCCATCAAGCAAAGGCAATTGAAGGTATCTTTCTAATCTCAAAAGATGTGTATTTAGAGCAAAAGGTGCTTTTTATCTGGAGTTCTCAAACTATAGCAATATCATGATCTTCGCTTTCTTAAAATCAAGTCACACTAGTAGACTTCAAATGAAAAAAAAAATTATTAAAAGAGATCGGATGATGTTTTGTTAGATTAAAAAATCACACCTAAAACTTAAAACCTCTAAAAGGCCAGCAGAAAACAATAAACTGCCACATTTTAGAATACTACCTCTGAAATTAGAAAAGGAGAGGTGGATTTTCCATACAAAAACAAATTATTGGGGTATAAGCATTAAAAAGAAATCAAATCAATCACAAACTTAGTTTTCAGGAATGTTCTCCTCTCAGCTCATATGTGAGATGAAAATACAAGCAGAAAGCATTAATAAAATTCTTCACATTATATTAATGCTTAGTATAACCTGAAACACAGGAATTTTAATGGACAAACTGAAGATAGGAATCTAAAGTATTTCTGAAAAAATTCAGTTGTGCAAATCTACACAAGAAGTCCCAAACACTGCCCAAGGACTAGACTACCTGCAAGCTCCTGTGTACCTCCCTGTCCCCAGCTGTACTCCTCTGATTATTCTCCTACTGCCTGTGTCCAGGAGTACTATAATCTTGAGTGAGATAAGCAGTTTGACGACTGAAGCCTTTTCAGATCAACAAAACTTGGTATTCCTACACTTTAATTATTCCAAGGGTTCCACAATACAAGAGACACAGACAGAACATACTCAGGATCATCGAATGCTTTAACTCAAAGTAATTCACAGTAGCTATGGACCTTTTCATTAGCCTAACAATTTCATATAATACAAACTATTCTGAAGCAGAAAACTACCTAATATTCATCTGCTATAAAACTCTACAGCATAATATACTGAGTGTAATATGCACTGAATAAAATTACCTAAAATTTTACACTACAGCTGTTTCTAAGGATAATCCTCAAGCAAGCTCCTTGTATCTCCTTTGTCTTTAAATTAGTTCAGGCTGAGAGTGTATTTAAGGAGCAAGTATTACACTTTTTAACACTATGGGCTTGACAAAGCTAATTCTTTATCTTGCAAAGACATGGGGCTGCATCAAACAGATGCATCTTTATTTCTCCCACACTATCTGTTTCACATTTTCTTGTTGAGATGACTTGCAAGATGTACATTCCATTTTATGCAACCTAAATCAGTAAATCCAAACCAACTGAACAGAAGTCATTCCCACTTAACTACAGTTCTTCTCAAGTCAGAGTTGCTTCTTTCAAGGACACAGAGGTATGTTATTAATTAAAAAAAAAAATTATTATTCATTCAGCTGTTAAACAAGCAAAGCAAAGCAAATGTCATATAAGCTTCCGCATTACCGCTTTAGCTTCTTTAAAGTTTTATATTCCCGTGATTAACATTCACCCTGGTACAATCACCTTCTACTACTATTGCAAAAGACTGGCAAGGCTGAGGAAAGGCAGTAAGAGTACAATTGTCAAACCACAATTATTATTTGGTAGTGCAATTGTGTTTTTCAGTTTAAGGCTCCTACAGGTGGACTTAAACTTATAATTACATAATTAAAGTTATTTTACATATGAATAAATATCACTGTTTAATTGAATAATTACAAATTGTAATCTTATTCACAATTTTTTGGCTGATTTTTGTCACAGAAAACGGTTAAGATAAAATGAGATTCTTAATTTTAAGCAATGTCGCAAAAAAAATCTACCATACAAGAAGCCACTTAACCCAGAGAATGGCAGTTAATTATGTTGCATCCAGTTGGCAGCTGCTCACTCGGACTGTTCCACAAGGCTCAGTATTGGGTCCTGTCCTGTTCAAGGTCTTTATAGATCATCTGGACATGGGGATGGAAGGCAACCTCAGTAAATTTGCAAACACTGGGTTGGATGAGAGTGTTGATCTCCTGAAGGGCAGAAGGCTCTGCTGAGGGATGTGGACAGGCTGGATTGATCGATGGGCTGACACCAGTGCCATGAAGTTCAACTAGAAAGATCAAATCCTAGGTCCTATACCTGCGTCACATCAACCCCATGCAGTGCTACAGGCTGGGGCAGAGTCACTTGAAAACTGCCCAGCAGAAGAGGATAAGGGGGTGCTAGTTAACAGTGGCTGAACATGAGCCAGTGTGGGCCTAGGGGGCCAAGAAGACCAAGGATATCCTGGCTTGTGTCAGACAGCGTGGGAAGCAAGACCAGGGCAGTGACTGTACCCTGTACTCAGCACTGCTGAGGTCATGCCTCAAATCCTGTGTTTAGTTTTGGGCCCCTCACAACCAGAAAGACATTGAGGTGTTTGAGCAAGCCCAGAGAAGGGCCATAGAACTGGGGAAAGGTCTGGAGTACAAGTTTGATGAAGAGTGGCTGAAGGAGCTGGGGAGGCTCAGCCTCGAGAAAAGGAGACTCACGGGGAACCTTCTTGTTTTCTACAACCACCTGAAGGAAGGCTGTAGCCAGGCAGGGGATGGTCTCTTCTCAAGGTTAACTAGTGACAGGACAAGAGGACAGAGCTTCAAGCTGTGTCATGGAAGGTTCAGGACGGACCCCAGAGGAATTTTTTCATGGAATTGGAACAGGCTGCCCTTTCTGGGCTGTGTGTGGTAGAGTCACCATCCCTACAGATCTTCAAGAAATGCCTGGATGTGGCCCCTAGGGCCATGTTCTAATTGACATGTGATCAAAGGTTGGACTAGATGATCTCAGAGGTCTTTTCCAACCTAAAAAAGGCAAGTAAGATTGCAAACCATGCTGCTTAAGAGCTAGGAAACAGGAGGAAAAATCATATTATAATAAGCAGATTATATGAGCAGTGTGTCGATTAACTAAAATCTTAAGATTTTTAAGATAATTCATACCGGGATAGAAAAAATAGAGCTAAAGCAAATCTCCTGTGCTGCTAAAAAGAAAACCAGAGGGGGTTGTTTTGTTTTAAACATGGTCAATTTAGAAATATTTCATCAACATGGTCAGCTCTACCACCTCAAGACGTCTCAGTTCTCAACAAAGCCATACTTCTAGTAAGGCTGTTCAGAACTTCATATCTGAACACCGGGAATCTTTTTCCAGCTTAAGCGAATAGACAGTTATTCAATTTTCTCAGTTGTCCTTTTGATCGATTCAACAAGCCCAGCTCTGTTAGCCCCCTTGAGTAAGATAGACTTTGTTTCCTGGATGATCCTAGCTGCTCTGTTCACATACAAAATTAATTTTTCTTGAACTCAAGTGATCAGAACCATACACAGTAATCCAGATAAAGTTCCACACTGGTGTTTTGTCCAAGAGGATTAATACTTCCCTCTCTCTCCACTGGAAACATTTCACATAATACATCCTATGAGCCCATTTACCTTTTTCACAGTTCTGTCAAGAGTAGCAGCGCATAGTAATCCTATGATGAACAAATCTTTCTTCTCTTGCTTCAAGGTGAAGAGCTACAATCCTAAGATTTATTTCCTTGGCTTTCATCTAAATGTATACATTCACTAAAAAAACCCCTTGCCATCAAATTAGCATTTCAAAGACCATTTTGTGGATGGAAATTAACCAGTTCTGCACAATTTGGTAATGTCCATCTCTGTTAAACTAAAAGAACTCGTTTTGCTAAAGAACTGTGACAGTTAACACAAGTAGGGTAGTCATATGCAACCAGCACTTTTCAATTTGAACTAAGACAAAAGTAGGCTGGCAAAGTTATTAGATGAACCATAGCATATTTAAAAAAAACCAAAAGGGAAGGGGAAGACAAGCACAAACCAAATATTTACCTATCTTTTTTACTCTTCCCTCTTTGCTTCCCTGCAAGAATCCGCAGTTCTTCTTCAGTGGGATGTTGATACCACCGTAAGCTAAAGAAAGAGAAAATCTCAAGTAAAACAGTATCATCATTAGCAATTTAGAGCATGGATTTCAAAGAATTGTATCACAACAGAGATTTATACGCTTACTAAAACACCTGTCACTTGTTACTTCTAAGCAAGGCACCTTTGTGTGCCAGTACCAATCCTGCCTGAACAGTTCAATTGAAGTTCAGTTCTCTTCAGCAAATGAGGTATTTATACATAATTAAAAAGCTTTCCCACTTAAGTCATTCACATGAAAGCCCTTCAGTTCTCAAAACACCAACTTTTAAAGATATCATCAAATACAGCAGTTGTACAAGGTGGAAAATTTCACTAGAATAATGATACCATTACAATTACTCATCAGAACAATATTCTAAACAATTTTATAATTACATCCCCCCCAAACTCAGCAATTTTCCAGAATGTGAAATAACTATCATTACGAACCATTACCAGTCTTTTTTCTTAAGCAGAGCAAATCAATGTAACATCAACATTCTTTTCCTTAAACACCTCCTCGGTGATATCTTCAACTACTAGAAGAAGTGCTATTAAAAAAATTGCTAATTTACACATAGTTGACCTACATGCTTTTCCACTTTTAGAGATCAATGCATCATTCATAGCACATTCATTTAAAAGGCAATAAATGGCATGAAAATTCTGAAGAAGACAAACACAGATGGTTAAATGTCTAAGATGGCATATTTTACCTAAATCTCTAAGTATGGCAAAAACCTTAGTAGCTGAAACAAGGCCTTTCCCCATTCAACAAGGGAAGGTTACTGTCCAGACACAGGAAGGATGTCACTCTGATCTCCACTCTGAAATGCTGAGGCAAAAGAGACCAAGTATTAACAGGAACAGACTTGAGAAATATGTGTAGAAGGCCACTAATTGTCACCCATGGTGATACAGGTCAACACAGAGATGATCAAGGAATCTAAAACTACCACCTCACATTAAGAAAACTTTAGCAAGCAGGCCCATTCAAATCCATGTTGGTGAATTAGAGATGATGTCAGATCCAATTTCAAAACGTTAGCAAAAGCAAATTTAGAAGGCATCAAAACCCAAACAATCTCAAGCCATTTGACAACACTTGATTCCCAGCTCTGTTTTGGAAAGGCCTCCTTCATCTTGGGAAACCTTCAAGAGAAAAGAATGCTAGTACCAGCCAATAGAACATCAAAACATTGCATACTGCAAATCTCCACTGAAGGAATTCACTGCCAGTTCCAAAACTCAAAACTGCAAATATTGCAGATTTTGTACAAACACTGTTTTGGAAGGGAAAAAAGGAATGGAATTTTGTATAAGTAAGAGTGAAAGAAAGTTACTTCATTAATTTATTTTTATGTGTGGTCCAGTTGAGGAATCTGTGCAAAGTTTGCTGCAAATTTTGCTGCAAACGAGACTTTAAGACTGAGAAACAAATAAACCAGAGAAACAAGCTTTTCAAGAAGTCAAACTACTCTGGCGATGTTAACTTCTATCTTTCACA
Source organism: Vireo griseus (assembly GCA_035047045.1). Taxonomy (NCBI): domain Eukaryota; kingdom Metazoa; phylum Chordata; class Aves; order Passeriformes; family Vireonidae; genus Vireo; species Vireo griseus. Next base: position 389,278 of record JAWWMJ010000123.1, read on the forward strand.
TGACCCAAAGCAACTGGGAAAAAGAAGAGATATATTCTCCTGTTTTGTAGTTTAACACATCATTCTGATCTAAATGTGGGATGCTAATGATGAAAGCCAGCTATGCAGTGAAGAAATTTTTCTAAATCTTTTCTGCACAGACAGAGAAATAGTACCTAATGCAGCAGAACAGACAAAATTCTTGCTCTACGTAGCATGCAAACACAAATCAAACAACAAATTAAAACACAATTTGCTCTTAATTAAACAAAATGATGTTGCAAGTGATACCTAATTAAAACTAACAGGATAAAGAGTTTTGGTATTTTTCAGCTGATAAATACTACACACCTTGCATTTAAAATCTCAAAACCAAGAGATTTGAACAAACATTTCCATAAAGATAAAGCTAATAAAAAGTGGTTTGCACCTGTTTTATCTTACATATATAAGCTGAAAAACTGAAAATCCCAAAACTGATTACCCTGTGGCTTTGACATATCCAAGTCAGTCTGAATAGCAACAGACACAGACATGCCCTATTTAATTTGAATAAAGATCATTAACAAATGCACAACAAAACATCCATCTTCTCCTGTCTTCCTGACGTGGCCTGAAAACATAATAACTGAAATAGCTGTGTGACTTAAAAGCAATGTTTTGGTAGAGAATGTTTTGTCAGTCAAAAATAATGCAAGGCCTATGCAGAAAATAGCAGTGATTGAGAAAGTTTCTTAACAAATTTATGTAAATAGCTTTTCAAGAGTCAATGATAGCTATTTATTTCATTAACACGTAATTACCTTAAGCCTGTCTATCCAAACAATTCTTTTAGATTTTGAAAAGTCTTTCTTTCCTTTTAACAGACTTCCCATAAACATATTACAGGCATCTTGAAACAAACTGGTCGCTTAAATGCTTCTGTCTTGTCTCGTAACATGTTTATCCTCCCTCCCATTTAGTGAGGGGTATCTTCAGACATTTCAGACCTATCTTACCTACCAACCCTTTGGAAGCAAGACATTCAAACCAAATTACTTAAAAACCACTGCTGGATACCAAAGACTAGTTGAAGTCTACCAACAAAAGAAAGGAGAAGCAGGTGGTAATTCTTCCTCAGACAACCAGACTGCTTATGACTGTGCCTGTACATTCACGCGTATAAAACCCTCTACCACCCCGCCCACACAGGTCTTGCAAAGAAAATACTGCTGGCAAAAAGACAGCACTAAGGAGAAATGGGTTAAAGATAAAAGATAGTTTATCAGGATAACTAAGAAAACATCTGGGTTTTTTTCTGCCATTAAAATTCAGATTCTTGTGGCAGTGAAGCTTCTGACTTGTTTTTAGTTTTGGAACACAGGATTATTACAGACTCCATACAATTCCTATATTCAGGGAATGACTGAGAGTGCCTGAAATTACACTGCACTAAAATAGATACCAGATAAATAAAAGAACACTGAGAGCAACAACGATTTTTTTCCAGGCTACTAACATGGAAGGCAATAATAAGACTCCCACTGACTTCAGTAAGAGCAAATTACCTAAGGACAAGTGCTGAAATCCTGCTTTAGGTACTTATCAATCTGCAGATGTGCAAAGATAAATGGAGAAATGGATTTGAAAAATAATTGAACAGCAAACTTCTCCCTATCACTGGATCAGGGCACGCCTTAAAACAAGTGTGTGAAAATTTCACAAGTTTGAAGAACATGAGCATTAATACTGACTAATTATTTTAGAAAAGTAATTAGGTATTTAAATTTTCAAATAGAAGCTTAAATCAATCTTAGACATAAAAGGCATAAAATGCCGTTTTGATAATTGCTAATAATAAAGACTCATGGTGACAAACCTTAAAAATAAATGGTAGGCAGTTGCATATTTATTAGTGCAATGTTGAGTTCAAGAAAGGTGATCAACACCCTGCCAATGTGGTTAACAGTGAAACCTCACACAACAATTGAGAGTATGATTCCTGTTCGTGCTATCCACCTGACAATTACTGATTTCTGTCACACCTAACACACATCTAAACAACGTTTACAGTCACTTCTCATTAGCAACTTGCTGGGTGATGAAATGGGAAATACTAAAAAGGAACATCTCATAATTATAAGATGCAGAGGAAAAAAAGTCAATGGAAAGACTTGTTAACACTCCTATAGAGTACATTATTATTTAAGGATACTCCTTCAGAAATCAGGGAGTAAGGACTTGGCATTCTCAAAATTTTAACAATTACAAGAGACAGCACACTACCTGCTAATCATACAAAGTGTTCTTCTTACCGAATGAAAAAACACAGTGACTATGACTCCTTTTAATATTTAACATACTGATTTATATTCAAAACAGCTGCTGTTTTTCATTGTTATTATGGATACAGCCACACAGGTAATGCTCCCCTTGCAACTCATGATGTCTGTTTGATCTATTGTTACAGGCAAGTAGCAATGTACTGAATTTTATACTAATCTTGTCCTACAAATTATTAAAAAGAACAGAATTTTTAATAAATACCTAACCATTCTTCATATGAAAGGCTAATCAGGAGGGGGATTATCAACAACACAGAGACAGTGCAGAGGAAAAAAAATTCTTTTATTCTTCAGTATCTTGTATTCAATTTAGCTTTTAAATATTAAAGGATGCACCTTGTATCTTTAATATAAGAGCTGAACAACAATTAACTTTATGATCGATACAATTAATAACAACACATAAGTATGTTCTTCTACAGCAACACTGTGTTTTTACCTTGAGCCCACAAATTAGGTGTAACAATGCTATGGTAATAAATTTAGTAATGGTCAATTACTTTTAAAAAAACCAAACGAAATCAGTATGTTTTACAGTTACTACTCTGATGCAGAATTAACACACTTATCTTACCTGCCACTACAGAGAAGCCAACGAGCAAGAGAATAGTGAGGTATGATCTTCTGTATGACACTAGCCATTACCATGGTAACCACCAACTGTACACCTATCACACCCTGTAGAGAAGTAAATTAATTAACAAGTCAGTATGTGTTTTAGAAAAGTGGTAAAGCATCTCTTAAAAAAAAAAATAATAACACTCTGTGTAACAGGCATAATATAATGGGGAAGAATGGGGGGGAAGACAGAATACTATAGCAGTTTGAAAAAAAAAGCAACCGTGAAACTTGCTACAGTCACTTACAAACTTCATCAAAGGGAAAAGGCAATCCCAAGCCACCACAGCTAATCTCCCTGAAGACGTCCAAGATCTTCCCCCTCATAATGCTGGCCTCATTATCTCTGTACAGGTATTTCCTCTTTCTTTACCTACATGTGTGGATTTCTATCTTCTCTGATTAGTTGTTTTCTAGGACTCCTCTCCACATCATCCTCATCCTTAGCTTACCAGCTCAGTCCACCAGTTTATCCTCTTGATTTGAGGGTCATCGCCTCTCTCCTAAGTCCTACTCTAAGCAACAGTTTGGCCAGACTATTGGCAAAGATGCTCTCATCCCAGTTGGTCAGGCGGACACTGCTCCATCCTAGCAGTCCTTGAAGCTCAAGACAGAGTCTTGTGGTCATACAAGCCAAGTCCCTGCTATCAACACTGGCTCTGCAATGAGCAAACCTACAGCTCTTCATCAACCTTCCCCCTCCCTTCCAGCAGTATCATTTTTCATCCTAAATAATGCACTAAGGAAATTTTTCCTTGAATGCCTTCTCCTTTATTCAATAAAACAGAAATTGTCTCAATACTGCTTTTATTAAAAAACACAGACAGACAAAATGTTTTGAGGTATACATTATTAAGAGTAATTCAATGTGATTGAGGGAGATTGAGACAACAAAAACTATCTTTTAAGTATTTATAAACACTTTCAACAGGTTACTAAACTTTTAATAAAAAGTGACATATAATTTAAAAACACTTCTTACTTTTTTATACTTCGAAGTAACACCTTTGGAGGGGTCAGATAGCACCAAGCTTCTTTGGTACTCAAGACTTTGCTGTCTCCCTTCTGGGAATTTCTAGTGCTTCTACACTTCAGTGGATCAACTTCTTGAGGCGTCTCAAAAAGTAAGACCTCACTTTTGTTTATGTTCTATGCCACTGAGATCAGGATCAAGAGCTGTATATATCTGAACACTCTACCTTTATTAAGGATTATGCATAGTTCTGCACATAGATTACTCAAACCAATTCCACCAGTTCCCTAGCTAAGAGAAGTGTATTTCTAAATAAAGAAAGTGTTACAAGCTGCACACATAATATATATGCTATACTTACATTACTAAATTGCTAAAGAAGTTTATACTTTTTGGATACAAAATAAACCATGCATATTGAAATCAAATATTTATTCTGATCACCTCACACTAAGCTCAACCATTTCCACCCAAAGTAAGAGAGAAACCACTGTTCCTTCATCTAGCTTCTCTACTAAGCCATGATCCTCAGAATTCACTCTCTCAGGCTGAACTTACATTAACATTTCTCTAGAATAATGTTTATATTAGAAGCACAGCCTAATCAGGTGCCAGTATGTCTCTTCAACTACTCCTAGAGCTTCCTATCTGTAAGGTAAGAAATTGCCTTAACTCAAGACAACAGGAGGGAAAAAGATGCAAATTGAGGCAGTTATTTTTATACAGGGCAGCAGGTCCACTAGCTGAGCTAAAATACTTAAAATTCAAGAGACCACTTAAAAGTTCCCCAATAGAAATTAATTTCCTTACTCAAGCAAAAGCTGCACATTTTAACAGAACCCATTAGAAACAATTTCTCTTAGCCACTGAATGTCTTTCTGCATCATATCTACCCCTTTCCAGCAGAAACTTATAGTGCTCATTCCCACAAAGTTACTGCAGTATTTGTTAAAAACAGAAGTATCTACAAACACTTTGGTGTACAAATGAAAATAACCTAGCAAGGGTTAAGCCACATGGGAAAAAAAAAAAACAAACTCAAACCTAAAACCCCAAAGATATCTCTAAACTTAATTCTGACTTTGTGGAGGAAATATCCTTCTGGTACTTTTCTATACCTCAAGCAATTAAAAAATGGATATATATATATATATACCCCTAAATGGCATATATGTGTATATATATATATATCCATTTTTTAATTGCTTATTTCTTGATTCCTGAAGAATGGTTATCAATAACATGCAATACGTTAATAAAGCAAAGCTGTCACATTAAATTAAAAACAATTCACTGCATTTATCTCCCTGCAATCTGCCAAGAACACTAGTCACAGGAATACAGTAGATGATACGGTGAGTTAAAAAACATGCTACGTGCATAGCACAACTTTTTGCTGAATTTACGCTTTTGCCTGGATGTGTATACACTCTACTTACGTTTACTAATGCACTCCAGAAAAATCTACAACATTCCAAACTACCCCATGTTACAACACTAGAACACATTTTCCCTCTATCCCCAAATACAGGGCTCAATTCAGGCTCTGTCTAGATCCAGGCTCCCCCATACTTCCAAGTCTTCACTTTACACTATTATCAGTTTAAATTAAAAACCACTCAATTCAGAAACACAAATGAAGCCTAAGTGTTGGCCATCACCAACATCTTAAATCCTCTAATTGCATCCTCTAAATTAGAGGACATAGGGTTAGATTTTAGTCAGAAATCTTCAACTTTAAAAATCTAGAGTATGAGAAATAAAAAAAGGCATGTGTTTGAGGGAGAAGATGCTCAATGGCAAAGCCCACACAACAGGGGGTTTTGAGTACCTCCAGTAAACAAACCCTGGAACCCACCACCTGATCTGTGATGAAGTAACTAGCACACAATCAGTGACTGGGTTGACTCAAAACTAGATAAGCACCACTCACCTGTTAAGAGATGAGGAACTCCTGCACAGATTAAATAAAGTGTCTGCAGCTATAGAATAGTTTGTTAAACTGAAATAATTTCATAATTCAACACTGATTCTACATACATCCATGCCCCTGCCATGTTTCAGCTTTGCAGCTTGAAATTTGAAACCCAAGTTCAAGATACTAGAGAGAGAGAGGCCTTTATTCTGCTGATCAGAGACACTTCTGTCAATCTCTCTAATGCTGGGAAGAATGGACACCAAAAGAAAAGATGACCATATAGGTCAGTTTTTCTGCAAAACACAGGCTGGCAAGCAATCTCCTGGTCAAAAATGAGACTGAAACGGTGCAGCCATGCATCAACAACACTTATTAACTGCAGTCTGGCTGCATTTCTGTCAGAGAGGAAGATCTTCGATGAGAGGCATCTCAGAAGCCTTGGGCACTGTGTTCACTTCCTGATCCCCTGGTAAGCATGGCATTCCTACCCTTGTTTGAGTAAAACAGCACACTTTACAAGAAAGCTTTAAATAAAACATAGCAGAGAACACATTACATAGTCCATAAGAATAATTTTAGGAATTACATTAAAGTGAAGATCGACAGGTTTCTTAAAATTGGTAGAAAAAAAATGGCAGGTCCAAAAGGCAACAGTATAAGGTTGAATAAAGTATAACCTGGACTTTGGTTTTCACCACCTTTTATAATACATACGCAGACAAAGAATTGCTGATTAGTAGAAGAACAAAAACTAAGACTAAGCAATTGAGATAAACTTACAATATTCTTATCTACACATTAAGTGTACTTATAAAACACCAACAGCTATCTCAGAGTAACACAAAAAAGCTTCGACAAATTTTTAAAAGTACTTCTACCTAAAGAACATTTTTTTTTACATCATTAAATGATTAATAGAACATGAAGTACAAAGTCAGACAAGGCTGATTGTGCTATGCAAAGACACCACTCCAGTCTCCTTATTTTTACTGTGCCCAAGGTTATTCCTCCTTACCTGTAGTAAAAGGTCAGGGGTTTCCATCTTTTCTTCACTTTACCACCGATCTACATATTACAAATAATTCAGACACCCAGCTTTACACAGGACTTTGAAACTACTTGTTCTCTGATAGTAACCATCTCCTCCACCACAAGATGAGGGCCTTGAGCTGAGGCCAACTGCTGCAGACACCAGGACTGCAGTAGGGATAAAACTGCATGACTGAAAAACAGCTGGTAGAGTCCCATTGAGAATTTTACCTTCAGAAATTTAATGCCTGCTGCTTACTTTCTGAAGTGGCAAGCCTTGTAAAAACAAGATTTTAACACAACTGCACTTCAGTATTCTATAGAGGTTAATACAGGGCAAAACAATTATCTTTCAGTGGTAGCACACAAACATAGTAACATGGCTGTGAATTTACCAGTAAGAAATAGAAAAGATATTCTAGAAGGAGCGGTCACCAAGATTTGTTGAAGAATATAACAAATACTCTTATCTCCTGCAAATTTAAAAATGCAGTGGCATTAATGAAGTCTGGAAGCTAAATCAATACAACCTCTTTGAAATGCCATTTAATAGCCGACACATTATTGCTTTTGCTGTTAAATGAGACTTTCCACATATAAATGTTTCTCCATATTTGTATGTCCATGCTAAAGCTGCAGCTTGCAAAAACAAGGTAGTGTTCTCCTGGAACATAAGGGCAATTCAAAATTGTTTCCTAAACAGCAGAATATATTATGTAGGATGGCCAAAGAAAAGTGAGCTTGCTGTGCAACATTTTAGAGTGAATACTGCTTTTACAGAATACCTATCATCATTATGCTAATCACCAATCCAAGGCAGTTCAAATCCTACGGTTTGTAAATATCAGACATTCATGCAGCTAATTCTGAAAAAGAAATCTATGTGAAGAGAATCCTCCAAAATTCAGATTTTTGCTTTTTTTCCTATTCTCATGACCAAGGCTTCCCTGAGTTCGAATTTTCATGCACCTACCACTGTTTACAACACAGCAGAGATGAACAAAAGGTGCATAAAGGGGCATGAAGAATATACAAAGTGTTCAAGACTACCACCGAACTGCTCACTCTCACAGCATCTTTCACACACAAAGGTCACTTCTCTCTTGACCAGTGTCTTTCCACAGAGTCAAAGAAGAGCTATAAACTGGGAACGGTGGAAGGACTCAAATGTGCACAACTCCCCTTGAAACAAGATGATTTGTTTAAAACCAAAATTATGCTTTGGTCAGTGAACAGCATTTTACCTGACAGTTTTGCTTCTTTTACCGCTGAGGCTAAGTACAAAGATTACAGAACAAGTGGTCATCAAGTTATTGCTACAGAACTCTCATGGTCGGAACAAGGGCATTTATAAAAATGTAAATTTATCACTATCACCTGAAGAGGCAATGCAGAATACCTACTGTACTGAACACCAATATATATGGAATGTATTATTAAATTATAAGTAAAACTAGTTCAGAGAAATTATCTGCTACACAGGGGGAGAAAAGGTCATATTCCATTATTACTATCCCAAGATTTTAAAAATCTAGTTTGTCCAGTATTTCCACAAATAATGTAAGTAGGAACTACAGAAGCTCCCACCCTCTGGAACACTTGCTTTTTAAAGAGCAGGCTCTGCTGTTACAGGAATCCTTCTGAGTATACAAAACGAAAAGCATTCAACGTCTCTGCTGAACATCACGGTCTTACAAAGTATTAAGACACTTGTGCAGAGTTTAAAGTCAAGGCCTAACTGGCATTGCAACTGCACACTTGAGTCCTGACAGCCCCAGCTTGGCAGATGTTGATGTTTATAACTTGATTCTAAGCCTCTTGGTACAAAAGAAACTGATGAACGTTTCATTCTCCTGTTGCTTTGGAACTGGAAAATACATCTTCCAAACAGCACAGAAGTAGACTAGCATCCTTTGCCTTTGCTTATGTCATGGAATCACACACAAAAATAATTTGCCCATACTGCCAGCACCCAACAAAGAAAACTGGACCTGATCTTTCAACCCCATCAGGCAACACAAGCAAGCACTCAATTTAAATAAAGAGCTACACTGAAAGGAAAAACTTTTTTGGTAGCAAATTTCCAAATGTAGCTTCCAATACTAGACCACAGCTCCCACAGACTCCTACAAATGAGAGGAGCATCTCAAGACCTTTTGATTAAATATTCTAGTCCCTGTCGAAAAGGAAAAAAAAAGAAGATGAAAAAAGAGACTTCACAAGAAAAAAATACAGTTCCTTTCATAAGCCAGAATTTACGCTATAAAAAGTACTTTAGTGGAACAACATGATTAAATTTTTAAGTATGAGAACAGTTAAAAGAGAGATTTTTATCAAGAACATAACTGTAAATTGCATTTCTTAACACTTAGATCAATGAACAGACACTGGTGGCACAGTTAAAACGAAATATTCACACTTACATTCATACAGTCACATAGAAGAGAAATATAATATATTAATGGCCAATACAACATAGGTTTTTATACCTGTAGACCCTGTTCCTTGCACGCCAAATATAAGTACGTTAAATGCTGAGCCAATCAACTCCAGTGTTTTAAATGATAACAAAAACCTAAATATAGAATTCAGCATATTGAGATGTATCCTTACATAATTTAATATTCATTAAATACTTAGCCTACTCTATTGAAGCAACATATATCCAACAAGATTACATCATTAGCAGGAATTACACCAGTCAAACTTTGTTCTTCTCCTACTTTGTTATAAGGTCATTTTTTGTGCACTACATTCAACCCAATAAATTGTAGCTGTGATGAAATACTTGCAGTGAAAAGCAATTTGAGGTGGAAATTTCTTTTCATGAGGTCCCTTCCAGCCCCAAAGGCTCTATGATTCCATGACACTCACATGCTACCACAGCACACACAGCAGCTGTGACATGATCCAGAGCGCTGAGAGTGAACTGGTGGCAATGAACAACAAAGCGTCTAGCAAAGGCTTCTGGATAAATCCAAGATCACAAACACCGTCCATTTATAGGTGATTTAAGGAGACGTGACAATTACACTCAGAGAATCAACGCTGAAAAAGAACTTAAGATCATCAAGTCCAAATGTCAACCCAGCACTGTCACTGTAATCCCTGAAATCACTAAAACACATCATCCAGCGCCAGTCCAAACAGCTGCTTCAACACTTCCAGGGATGATGACTCCACCACCTAGCTGGGTAACTTATTCCAACGCCAGACCACGCCAATGGTGAATTTCCTTCTTTCTAGTACCTAATCTGAATCTCTCGTCTTAGCTTGAGGCCATTTCCCTGCACTTCACTGCAGGCAAGGTAGAAGAAACCAGCTCCCATCTCGCTACAATCTCCTGTCACATAGTTACAGAAAGGAAGAAGAATCCTATGCATTTATAAAGAGGCATCCTAACCCCATTACAAAGCATTAAGTGCAGTGGCTCACTCTGCTTCCCAGTGGTAAAGCACCAGAGAGGGAAAAAACCACTGGGCAGTGCAACCGTGTCGGTGTAAGATAGCGGAAGGCAGCAAATGCCGCGGTGTTCACTTCACGAATGCCAATCATAGAGCTCGATGGTGTCACTCCGCTGCCTCCCTGCCCACAATGCGCTCGAATCCCTGAGCTGTTCCCAGAGCCTGGGACCGGGGCCCGCAGCAGCTCAGACCCGAGCCAAAGACGCGAACGGACTCGCCGCCACGCTACTCGCCGCCCCAGTCCTGGCAGCCCCGCTCACCATGGTGCCCGCGCCGGCCTCGCCCGCCGCCGCTGCCGCCGGGCCTGGCCCCGCTCCCGGCACATAAATCTGCCCGCTCGCCGCTCCCGACCGGCGCACGCCGAGGTCACGCCGGGATCCCGCCGCGACAAGGCCCGCCTGAGCTCTCTAACCAGGTGCCTGCGCGGGCGGAGCCCCGGAGCGCTGAGACCGCGCCGCGACGGACAGCCCCGGCCTCACCACTCCGCGCCCGCGGCCTGGCGACAAGCGAAGAAGGTAGAGGCGCAGACCGGGGCGCACGGCCCGCAGGCCCCTCGGCGACAGCCCAGTCAGGCGCCGCGAGGCCAGCCGGTCCCGAGCAGGGCACCGCCGCGACCCGAGCCACGTGACGCGGGAGGGCGCCCTGAGCGCGGAATTCCCCCTCCCCCCACCCCGAGTACCGGGAGAGGATCGGGGGGAGCGGGGAGGAGGGCCCAGCCCGGCGACGGCACGAACGGAGCGCGGCGAGGGAGTAAGGGGAGGAGGACGTGCGCATGCGCCAAGGTCACCGCGCCCTCCCCGTGCCGACGCTGCACGTGCACAGCTGTGGGGGCTGGGGCGGACGCGTGGCTGGGCTTGTGGCCAGCCATGGCCGGGGTTAGGGCCAGGGGTCGGCTCTTCGGGGGAGGGGGTGGTGTCGCTTGGCCCTAGGGAAATATATGTCCGCCTTGCAGAACGCCGAGCACTGCGCACCGGCAGCAGCTGCTTAAAGGGACACGCCTGGGTAGCCCGTCCCAAAGGAGCACTCGTAAATAGTCGCGTCGTTCAAGTGGAATAACAGCAGTTTTCTCGTAAATTGTGCAGTTGTAGATACACTGCCGTGGTCTGTTATATGTGAGCTGGAAACAGGAGCATTCTGCTTGAATAGATAAATAGTATTTCTGTAGAAAATCGTTAGATCTGTTCGTATTTTGCCAAGTTTTTCCTGCCTTCTGAGAAACCCAGAAGGGCTGTTCATAGAATCACAGGATAGTTGGAGTTGGAAGGAACGTTATGGGTAATCTGATTCCAAGTCTGTGCTATGTCCAGGGACACCTTTCGTTAGAGCCGGTTGCTCAGGCCTCTGTCCCGCCTGGCCTTGCATGGATGGAGCATCTGTCCAGAGTCCTTGGGCACCCTATGCCAGTGCCTCACCACCCTCACAGTAAGGATTTTTTTCCTAACACATAATCTAAGTCTCTTTTAGTTTAAAACCACTCCTCCTGGTCCTATGACTATCTGACTGTGTAAAAACTCATTCTCCCTCTTTCCTATAATGCCATCTTTAGAAAGGGGCTCTGAGGTCTCCCAGGAGCCTTCTCTAGACTGAACACTGCTAACTCTCTCAGCTTATTTCCTTAGCAGAGGTGCTCCAGTCCTGTGATTACCTTTGCAGACCTTGTCTGGACTCACTCTAGCAGGTCCATGTCTTTCTTGTGCGGAGGACCCCAGAGCTGGACACAGAACCCCAGGTGGAGGTCTCAGGAGGTCAGAGCAGAGGGGCAGAATCACCTTCTTTGATCTTCTGACCAGGCTGGATAGGATGCAGCCCAGGACATTGTTGTCTTTCCAGGCTCCACATGCATCTTGTAGGCTCATGTCCAGCTTTTCATCCACTAGAATCTTGAAATCCTTCTCTGCAGGGCTGCTCACAGTGAATCTAAATCTTGCTCCACACACAAATCCCTAGGAAAAGCTGATTTAGAAATGTCTTGAGAACCATCAGGAAGAGTTACAAACTGTTGTTCTGACATTTTTAATTGTTCCTTTGAAATACGTGGCGGCAAAAAAAAAACCCAACAAAACCCATTCAACATCACATTTCTAAAACAGTATATTTCAGAGGAAATCCTCTCAGTTACCAGAGGTTATAGTACCAATGAGAAGATGATTTTGACCTATTCAAACAATTTAATTTTAGTCAGCAAGTAGGTCTTTGGCCTCCGTATTTATTAATTCTACTTTGGTGACATTTATGGCAAATGTAACCTGTCAAGAAAATAAAAAAGTTGAAAGGCATTTGTTTTACATCATGTGTTTCTTGCAGACAGACTACTGAAGAAAATTAATAAGCTCTTTAAAAGACAAAATTACAACTAAAAAGTGTCAGTCATTGTAGAAATTGTAAGAAATGAGATGCATTTGGAGAGCAACTGGTTTGAGACCAATTTACTTGTGGAGGTAAGAGTCTGGAAAGTGTTTTAAACAAAATTCTTACTTGTTTGAACTTTTAAATAAGATTTCATCACTGATATGAAAGGTGGCATTTTATGAAAAATAAATCAAAATTGAAAGTGAGCAGAACTGTTTCATTAACTGAAACAAGAATTACATATTGGTCAGCTTGGACTCTAGCAATCACGATTTCAGGGCTCTAGTATTTTAATTCTAGTGTTTAAATTTGTGTTTCACAAAAACAATATTCACACAAAGACAAGGCTAAAGTTGTTCTAATCACTATGGAAAAATGGATTTTTAATGGATTTATATGGGCTGAGTGAAACCTTTGCAGCAGCAAGGTAAAGAAAATTGTCCCATGTTCTGCCTCTGGTACAAACATCACCTAACCTGTGAAGTTGCACTCTTGACCCCTCTTGTATCAAACAGTGGGCAAGTTTTAAGAAACGCATTAGAGCAGACATGCTTTTACTGCCTGTGCCAGATGGATACAAGGCTGTCTTAAGCTGGATATATAGGTCTCATTATTCAGAAAAGAGGCAAGGCTCCCCAAAACTACATTTCTAGACTGTCAAGCGTAGTCTCAGCAGCCACAGTTGAAGCAGTTGAAACATTTAACAATAATCAGGAAGTCTGCAAGTGTAATGTAAAGGCAACTGAGCTCCTGAAGGAAAGTTTATTTAACACAGTCTACAGTCCCAAAATGACAGAAGGTAAATTTAGATCAACAAAGGTAAAGTCACCTAATACATGAAAACTTGCATCCTATATCAATAAAAGTTATTTATGAAGTGAACAAGAGGAACAATTTATTTCTATCTTTCTATTATTTGGGATACTTTTTAGTTTTGTAAAGTGGAGACTATTAAGAGATTCATTTAAAGCCTAATTTAACACATGAGAGGATATTGAAGAAAAATAGTGCCAAAATATATTCCAAAGAGGGGTCATAAATTTCTTTTTTGGCAGACAGCACGTCAGGCTGGAAATTTTCCATTTAGGGGTATAATCCTAGATCCTCCAACTACTATAGAAGTATCTCCTAGCATTTTAAAATGTAGTGACAGGACAAGGAGGAATGGCTTTAAACTAACAGTGGGTAAGTTTAGATCAGATATTACGAAAAAATTCTTTACTGTGAGGGTGGTGAGACTGACCCAAGTTGCCTAGAGAGGCTGTGGATGCCCCATCATTGGAAGTGTTCAAGGCCAAGCTGGATGGTGCTCTGAGAACCTGATCTAGTGGAAGGTGTTCATGCTCATGGCAAGAGGTTGAAACAAGATGACCTCTAAGGTGCCTTCCAACCCAAATCATTCTGTGGTCATTTTATGGTTTAGCATAAAAGTATAAAAAGTGGGAGTGTGTCGCCCTGTTTTTCAGCCTTCTGATTCTGTTTGCATTTTTGCTATGGAGTTTCACACGCATTTCACATAAACAAAGTAGTGTTTTTGTAACTGTCTCTCTTGT
>JAWWMJ010000123.1:408070-421624 GCA_035047045.1 Vireo griseus
TCCCGTCCCGTACCTTCCCGCACCTTCCCTTCCCTTCCCTTCCCGCACCTTCCCTTCCCGCACCTTCCCGCACCTTCCCTTCCCTGATACCTTTCTATGCTTACCTTTTCTTTCACTTTCTTTTCCTTATACATTTTCTTAACTGTTATTTTTATGGTTCATACTGCTCTATTGCTATAGAGAATGAAAACAAAAATGTCTACATACCTACTTTCCATTGTAACCAATGTTTTCTAAAATAAACCCATATATATTTATTATACACAGTGATCATTCAGTATCATTTCACCTAATCTACCTCAAGGGGTCTTTTCACAAGAACCTGGGTGCCCTCACCTTCTGGGGCAGATAATCACAAGAGTCTACCCAGCACATCCTTACATCCACCGTCTGGTCTCACCAGTTCTATGCTGTTACCTACATGACAGCTTTTAATGCAATGCCTAAATTTTAACAAATTGAAAACTTCTGTAGTATTACAAAAATAAATTTTACTGTTTATATTTATTTCAGTGGGAATGAACCTATTTAATCAGAATGAATTTGTCCTTGTGAGGAAGACCTTCTTCACAAAGAAGCTTCTGGCAGGACTGAGAACAAAATCTACGTCCTATATATTTGTTGAATGAATTTCCTTATTCTAAGAAATTATTCTCAGCACAGAACAATAGTGTTCAAAAAGCTACCAAAAACCAGGATAACAAAGTTTTATTCATTTTCTCATCCCACTCATCAAAGCAGTTAAACCTGTACATATCTTTTTACTTTAAGAACACAGTTCTTATTTATCCTGCTCATGAGTTCAAATCAGATTAGCTTCAACCAGCATTGCTCTGGTGATTTTCTTACGATTATTAATATTACTTTCAAAGTCTAATTGTGCAATTTTCATTCACCTAATGTATCACTGACTAAGTAAGTAGTGCTGATGAAAACTTGTGGCAGTGTAAAAATGTGGATTCAACGCCCTCTTAATCAGTTTATATAAGTTGTGTATTTTTCCTCTGTTGTAACAATTTTGTAAACCCCTCGTTTTATTGTTGGTATGCTCTGAGTCCCCCTACTTTCCTAAAGAAATGTTCATGTTACCTAAACCCCTCCCAACTCCATGTCATTCTTGCCCAGATCCATCCCCTTAGTTTCTTATTATCCCCCTCCTCTTGTTCCAGAACCTTCCCTATCCATCGCCCTAACCCCGCCCATGAGTCATGTCTATCTCTTCCTAACCCTAGCCCTCCCTCTGGAAGATTCTTCCCTTCCCTGAAGCCCTATTGGCCTTCCCTAATGCCTATCCCTCCCTAGTATCCCCCTATTGGCCTTGAGTTTAAAAATCCCTTCCCTAGTGTCCTTGAATTTGTCTCTGAAATGTACCTTCCCCCCGACCCTCCTTCCTTTAAAAGGTGCTGTCACAGGAGGTTCTGTGCCTTGTTTGCTTGGTCTTGCTTTGGACGTATGGTTTTTGGGTGAAGGTGAGATGGGTCCATTCTTTATTCATTGCTTGGTTCCTAGACACCACGCACGAATCTGCAGCAGTTACTGAGAGCAGATGCGTCCCTGCTGTGAACTGCCGCTCGAGCCCAAGGGAGCTTGTGGGCAGCCCCCATCTAGGCATGGGCAGCTCTCGCCGGGCAAAGGCAGTAGAGGTTCTCACCCTTCGTGGGAGACACTGCACCGTGTCAAAAACTACTCATAGGACTACTACAGAGCTAAGTGAAAAATGGTGTAATCAAAACATTATCAAAGGATTAATTGTAAACAACCGGCAGTATTTTATTTTAGTAGCTTTTTGTTCTTCTTTATTCATTAAATTTCCTAGTAAAGGAGAAATGAAAACACTACAAATTGTTGCCGGGTGTGTTTTTTCTTCAGCTATGTAAGAATGAATCTCTTTTATATTATGCTTGTTATTTTTATATTATACTTGATATATTCATTTTGTATAGTAATGGTGTAGTAATACCTGAAAAGTGTGAAAATCTATTCAGAGAAATGGTGCATGTATTAATATGCACATTTATATACAAGCATGTATATTGAAATAGGCATGTATGTATTTATGTATATATGTACACATGTATTTTATATATTTAGTATAATATGATCACTATTCAGTATATATAATATGCACATATTTCAGTGTTTATATATATGTATATACATTCTGCATGTTCTACATGTATGTATTGGATTTGGCAAGCATGTATATATGGAAGTATGTATATATGTGTTTGTGTATAAATACTCACTTTCTTGAAGAACCAAACAGCTTTCTGATTCTTTAAACTCTTTGTGACATATCTTTTTGCCTTCAAATAAAAGAGAGCTAGAATGGAGGCATTATTAAAATATTTATTTTGAAAAATTTCAGTTTCAAAGGATATGCTTATGCAGTCTTTTTTTTCTGAAAAGCTACTTAAAGCATAAAATACAAAGAAATGTTGGCTAACAGATTTTTTAAAAAAGTGGTTATCTTAGTATTTTCTCTACATATCTGACACCAAAAGTCATATATTTAAATGAAAGAGACAAAAGCCTAGTATACAGGAACCACAAAGGATATTTTATTTCTGTATGATACTAATGTGTGTTAGGACCTCATGACATACCTGTAGTAGTTAGCATAAGCTAAACCATGCTTTCGTGTGTTGTTTTTATTTATGTTATAATTGCATATTTAATCAGAGACTCTTACAAGGACAAATAATCACCCATGAGACAGTGAAGGTGTACTTTGCATAATTCTCACATATACTTGATTGTACTAGCTACACTTCTGAGAATATATTCCGTTGTTCTTTAATGGATAAAAAACGTAGGTTCTGTTATTGCAAGTTTCACTTACTTGTGTAAAGAAAAATAGGATCTTATATTGCGAACTACACTATTATTGTTACTGCCTTGTTACTGTTTTTCTAGAGACATAACTTACCTCTTTTGCCCTACCTTGAAAATGGTGCTGCTCAGCTCACCAACAACCATCACCCCCAAAAAAGTCATCTGTTTATGGTACTGAATAAGCAGCCTCCAAAAGTAGCACAAAAACACAGCAGTGGGCTTCTGATTACCCAAAAACCATACCAAAAAACATAATGAGGATTATTACTAAAAGTAGGATTTTTTTGCCTGTGGTTTCTCGAAACTGCAGAATCATTTCCCAAAGAAAGGGATTTTATTTTGATAGGTTTGAAATCATAAAAAACCTGAAAAAACACTAGAACAGTTACATGTTGAAAATGTAACACTAAGCCTCATAACTGGGAAGTATTTCTTAATTTCTGTGAAATAAAATTAACTTAATGATATTGATAACAATACTAAGCATTGAAAAAATGAAACGGCTTATATTAACTGAGATTGGAGAGGGTGGAATCCTTGTGAAATAGGTCTTGTTTTGCAATTCAAATACATCAAAACCACAGGACATTTCTTCTTGTCACCTAGTCAGGAGTGAGTCAGTATTTAGAAACTTATTGAAATACAAGTTTTGGTAAATGTAACATACAAACAGTACTTTAGCCTGTTGGAGACCTTGTGTTACATGTCAGTATTCGTGAAACTATGTGTTTTCTTATACTTCAAATGTTTACACAGTTTGTTACGGTAGCAGAGCATACTTTGAAAGGAACTGAACTTTGAAAAAACATATCATCCTTGCACAAAATTTGGCAGTACAAAGCACAAAATACAAAGGATTTTTGGTTTTGCAAAACTGCTGTTTAAGAATCAGGTATTTCTCTATGCAAAACACTCCTTACAGCCTTCTGCATAGTGTTGTAGTGAGAGTCTGCCTTCATCAAAAGTTCGCCTAGGGTTTTGAGATAGCGTTGTATTATAGATGTATCTTGTACAGACTCCATGCACACCCTGCAGCTTGGCAAACAGATAATTCAATGAAGAATACCTTGTCTTCTCCAGAATATTAACATTTAAAACAGACTCTACCAGCATGCTGTGGTTGACAAATAGTTAAATGCAGCATAAAAAAGAGAAACTTCACATTGGGACTGTGAAGAGCACACCCAACTGCAGAGGACTGAATACTTAACAGCAATGACAATAATTGCATCATCACGCCTGTCAAATTTTTTGGTCACTCAGGTAAATATGTACACATGTCTGTGCAAGAAACACTTGAGAACTGTTTCTAGATCCCTCTCACAACTACTCAGCTGTGAAAACATGAAATCACTGACACTGAAATAGAAATATTTCTTTGTGCACACGTATCTACCTATATCTTCATAATTTAAGACTGTAAACATTTAAATAACCTCCAGACTCAAAATTTTCTGGTGATACAAATTCAACAAATGGCTGTGTGTTTTCTCCCAATTTTTTGTTTTAGTGGTGTACATTCAAGTACACAGGTTTAGGTGTATCTTTACTTTTAAACATGCCTAATGCAGAGCCAGATCATGAGTCTTTGCTGAGAAGGCTTCTTCAAGTGATGTTACACAGATTTCCATTGTTTAATGACACTGTTTCCCTGCAGACAGTGTAGTTCACACAGTTGCAGACCATGGCTTTAATTCTTCAAACTGCAAACACGCAACTTCCATTGACTCCACCACAAATAGGATATACAAAAGGTTTTTGTGTTGGGGCTATGATTAGCTTTTCTTGCTGTGAACACAGGATGAAGTGGGACTGGAGAACTAGAATCATAGAATGTCCTGATTTGGAAGTGACCCACAAGACTGAGTCTAACTCCTCATTACTTTCTGAGTCCTGTGGTCATGGTGAGCTGCATTTGGCCCCCCAAAAAAGCAGTGGTAGATCAGTGGGGTGTTTCACGAAGGAGTGCAACATTCAGGAAGCTTGTGGCCACTAGGTGTTGATGTTGATCCTGGACAGTAGCTGAGTTTAGAAACACAAAAAGATGCACAAAATTGTTGACTCAAAAGCATGTAGTCATATTAGTAGAGTGTATAAGAGAACTTTGGATGGGAACTGTGCAGTATTTGACAATATCAGTGTTTTGAAAACACAAGTTTGAGCACTGTGGATGTTGACAGAGGTATTGCAAATGCAGTTGTAGAGACCTGCAATTTGCAAGGCTACGTGGTCATGACATGATGTCTAAAAAAGCTACAAGCTACCACCTTGCTCGTATTGTGCTCTTATCTGTAAAAATCCTGATAAGATCCCAAACAACAACAGCCCTCCACAAATGAAGCATCATGTGGTCCCTCTCATGTGGTGGGATCTCATGGGGGCAAAACCCACATTTGTTAAAGAGGTCTAATCTTTATTTTTGTGTTAGTTTCCTTGTTAAGCTCTAACGGCACTTCTGCCCCCACACTGAAATCTTGATGAGAAGATGGTATGACAGGTTTGGCTTCTCCCCATTCAGCTGGCACTGCTGATGCCAAAAGCTGGAGCCTGCTGCAGCAGGATCAGGAGAGGCTCCTCTGGAGCAGGATAGTTTCCCACCCTCCTCCCAGCGACCACCTCCCTCTCCAAAGACCCTCAGCGAAGTGGAGGACAATGCCAGTATTGTTGTTCCTATTAAGGAACTGGTGGAAAGAACAATTGCTATTTGCCCAAGCATCTGTGCTGGCCAAACTCTGCCAACAATTACTTCTAGAGCTTCTGATTAAATCTACTCTCCATTTTCAGTGTAAAGTGCAATTAAGCCAGAGGCAGGACAGGCTTTCTGTCTCTCCTGGTCTTTTAATAGTTTGCTTGAATATTTTTTGGGCGTCATCTGCAAAAGTGAGGATGCACTTGAGTCTGAGATGGGCTTACCCAGGTTGGATGAACATTTGCTGGAAATGGAACCTGTCTGCTGCAAACAAAAAGGGCAATTTTGAAAAAGCAGTCCTTTGATTTCTCATTCTTGGGTTTCTTTACAACTGTCAGTAATAGAATATGTTTCTAATTAGCATGGGTAGCCCTCAGAAACTTAGCCAAGCTGACTTTTTCTAGCTAAGTATGGAGCACAAAACTGCCAGCAAATTGGAAGCATCATGAGAGTGGTGCAAATCAAATTGTTTTAGTTTCATAAAACAAGCAAAGCAAAACTGTTGCTGAGTCTTTTTCTAGGATGTTCGTAATAAATTTAGTCCTCTAGACCATTCAGTCTTTACTCACCCGCCTCCCTTAACAGCCCCCCCATGCAAACTGCTACTAGTGCTATGCAATATACCATTATAAATATACATAATTGTGGAGATTTATGGTAATTTTTCAGGATTTTCCAATGTGACATTTATAGGACAGGAGCATACATCAGTGTAAATGAGAGTGACAAATACCTTATCCTTTTTATTTCTATAGTATTTTTAATATTTCCTTGAACTCTCCTGAGAACAGTGTGAGCTGGTAGGAATTTGAACAAAATATTTTAAAATTCAAGTACTTTCCTAGCATACTGCTTTTTTTAAAGCTTCAGATTTTTAATGTTTATCTGGTATGTATGTGTGCATGCATGTGAAATTGCATAATCTTAATGCGGATTATTTATGTGCAATGAGCAAAAGTGTTTCTCTAGATGTTTTACATGTTATTGTTCTATTCCCTACAGATAACAATGGAGAGTAAAATATCTTATGTATAGGGCTGCTTTCTGAAAATGAGTTTGATCTGTCTAATTACTTCAATAATTTGATTACCCACGTGATAGAACAATTTAGCAAGATTTTCATCTTATTTTATTTTAACCACAATGACAAAGATTTGCTGCTATGGCAAATTGCATTTATGTTCCAGATCTGTTGTATATCATAGAGGTTTGTATGCACTTTTTATTAGAGAATCCAACTGAGATGTAGTCTAAAAACTTACTGCTTGTAGTGATTACTAATGATGAGCATTTTTGTTCTTGATATTTTAAGTGGCCAGCACATCAGCTAGATCTTCAATTCACGACATGTCTTCAGTTAAGATTAGTAAAGTTACTTGTAAATGAAGGTGCAATGCACTCTGAGACCTCAAAATGTCAGTGGATATTTGTCATGCAATTGCATGAAACAGAAATATTGACAAATCTAGGTTTTTACAAAAAATACTTAAATTGTCTGTTACATTGCAAATAACAAGTGTTACTGGATATTGTTGTAGGATTAATTATTTGCAAAATAAAATCTTTGTTATTCACACTGCCACATGCCTCAAAATATTCACTGCTAAAACATGCAACATCATTATTGTATGAGTCCTTTAATCTTAAGAGAAATTACTCTATTCTCATATGCCTAAACAGAAAAAATGTTGCAGGCCGCATAAAAGAGAACACAGTTTTAATTGTATATATTCTTAGTGGGACTTATTTACTCTTCATATCTTTCAAGAATACATTTCATTATGTCTCTTAAATACATAAATGTACCACTGCATTTGTACTTTGAAAAATAGATGTATTTTCTGCTTAATTAATTAATTTTTTCTAAACTATTTTGTATTATATTTTTAATGGACACAAACACAATCCTGTCCTCCTAGTATAACAGTGTAGTGGAAGAAGAGCTCACTGAAAGTCTTGTCTTTCATTATTGAGCGAGGTCTTAGATTTAATTGGGGAAATTAACCAATTTATTATTAGGAGGTAATAAAACAATGTGGGAAGCTTTCACTTTGCATTACAAAGGGATACCAAATCAGGCAGTTTACATTTATTTGTGACCATGTATATACACAGTGTAAATCTGACTGTGACACTCCGCAAGTGTTACTTACAGCTGTGTTACCGCATATGAAAGGAGGGTAAAATGTTGCATCCAAGGACTCAGGCTCATGGATGTGCTTACATGTGCCTCCCAGCTACAATATGTACAATATGGTCTCCCCAAATACTGCATTTTCAAAATTGCTAAAATTTACAATATGCCAGAGAATCTGTGAAGATCTGTGAAGATCAAATAAATGTCTTAAACATGTTTTTCAGAAAATGTGGACATGCACTGATGTAAGCATAGGAGTTTTCTCTGCTTGAGTAGATACTGGCCTTTTATCAGCCACAGAAGGTTTACCACCTTCTTCTCCCTGTTCACAAAGGTTCTATGCTCAGAGACCTCCACACAGTCACCAGAAATGGTCCTCCAAAAATGCTTAGTGTGTTACAGACATGGAGCCAAAATAAACATCAGGGCATGGCTTCTGGATAATCTATATCATCACAAACTCATTGAATAAAACATAATAGTAAAACACTAAGGCTGTGTCTCTGTGTGCTTTCAGGGCATATTTTTTGGGTTAGTGTACTCTTAACTCTTGCAGGATCAGCCTGGATACTGAGCTGTTTGTCCTCTGTTCTCACTGTTCAGACCAAGCTAAGATTCAGGAGCAGTTCAGCAAAAACTAAAGATTTGGAAGGCACATTTAAGTGGATATGCCTGATAAGACCCTGATCCTGAAAAGCCACTGAACAGCTCACTGAAGGTGTTGGCATCCTGCATTAGTTACTGGGAGAGCCTTTTGGACAGCAGTACTGGTAAAAACGGTAGTGTTTTAACTGTAGTTAAACTGTAGTTTTAACTGTAGTTCCTTTAAATTAGTAAGAAGTCAAAGCACTGTACTACCTCTCAATAAAAATGAAGGTCTGGTTTATTTAAAATTTTATTAAGATTATGGGTTTTTATCGCTCCCAGCTATAAAGACTAGAGTGCTAAGCATCACCAAAATATTTTATGATGCTGTTAGGTGACAAAAATGAGCTAGTTCTCTGTTACGAATTGACTACATGCACACTGATATGTAAGAGTTACTTGCATCTTTCTTGCTTCTTGAAAACACTTAACTGATACATAGAGCAGGTAGAAAATTGCATCTCCCTTTATAATGATAGAAAGGTGTAAAATCTTTGTTACATATCTTTACAAGATTGCTTTAATTTGCCTCCAAAACCATTATTTATAATTTTATTTATGGTAAGGAAACTTCCGGAATGAAACTGAGACATATTTTAACTGAAACACGGTAGATGTTGATAGATATGTCTTTTGAATTGCTGAGGAGCAAAATACAATAATTTGGTGGGATATGGTAATATGGTAATAATATGGTAATCACATAAGATAAATTTGTAAGGGATATAACAAAGATATTTACTTGCTGCTGCTGCTGCTAAGCCAGCTTTATTTATCTTAGAAGATTTTTCTGTCTCTGAGTGGAAAACAAACTTTCTTTCAAGAGACCTGTGAACCAAATTATAAATGTCAAGCCTAAATCTCATATGGGAATCAGTTGGGTTTAACCCTGGATAGTCTTCAGGATGCAGATGAGGACAGGTTTCCCTACTCTTGCTGTCACACAGGCAGCCGGTTTTGCAGGCATGGGCACACACTGTGTGTCCTGCACCTCCCCCTCACCCCAAGACATGGTCTCAGCTGCCTGCCTTTCACAGAAAACCACAAACCAAGGAAACATATCAGTAATAGTGCCCTGTAAATTAACTTGACATTTGATGCAGGGAAAAAAGAAAATCAAATGCTAAAAAGACATGGAAAACAAAGGCCACTCAGGACACGCACTACATATAGTGTGGATTTAAGAGCTCTGGAAGGTGATTATTCTCTTGCAAGCAACACACTGAGCCCTCCTGCTCTTTGTTAAGCCAACTCAGTCACTCTTTGTTAAAGCCCCATCATCCATTAAATAAAGAAAAAAAAAAAACCTATACTTTCACAAAAGAGCCTCCATGGAGCCAAATTACACCAAGGAACTGCTAGTTCTGGGCTCACCTTCGTCTCGTATCTCTAAAAATGTAATTTTTTGAAATACGTTGTCGTTAAAAGATTAATAGTAATTATTAATATTAATTCACTCCTAATAAGCTGTGCTCAGTAAGATGTATCCCAGTATTTTATGATTGGCAAGCTGCCTGTGAAACGTGAGGCAATGCTGTATCTTGAAAATTAGATTAAAGTAAACATTTCATTTTTCCCTGTACTTTCAGTTTCAAATACTTTTTTCCTTTATCAAAAAATACTTGAATTAAGAACAAGATTTTGATGGACAATCACTTGCTTCTGTGACTCTGCTTGCAGTACTGATATCAGTAGGATACAGAGAGAGACCAGACGTAGATGTTCAGGAGGGTTATTATGCTTTATTGTGTCTGCATGTCCCCACCTCTGTTCCTCTCCCTTCTTCCTCCCTCCCTTCTGTCTTAGACACACACACACACATTCCCTTCTGCAGAGCTAAAAGTATTGCATCTCACAACCACCTACCTTTTGGTTTATAGGCAAAGGAGTGTACTGGTAAAATACATAATCTTAGCATCCCTTCTTCTTGTTATTCATGGATTTATATACAAGTCTCAGTGTTCTGCTTTTTTTCCTTTTTTTCCTGTTACTACCATTTGTATTACTGGCAGGTCTATCCTTGCAGGAATTTAGAATAAAAATCAAGATATAACTGGCAAATATTCTGTATTTCCGTAACTTAGCTGTTTGGTGTTTTTTCAGAGACACAATTTTCAGAGGTTTATGGACTTACAGATATATGAAGAATATGTTGATTACCTTTTTTAGTACTTCAACTACTTAAGGTTCTATTTGTGTAAAATAGCTTTAATAAAATGAGTTTATGTACCCATATATGTCTGTATGTAAATTCACTTGAAATGAAAATGTTCATAAATCCTTGTCAATTGTGTTGATTAAGCCCCACACTGAATCTGGGAGTGGTAAGATTTTTTGCAAAAGAGTTAAAATGCTAGAGAAAGAGTTACTAATTTTAATTTTTCTTTTGGTAGAGAGTAGAGAAAGGATTTAACTAGTTACAAGGAAGCAATTCCTACCTAGCTAATTTTCACCTCTAAGAAAGCCTTTCATTAGTACATTGTACAATTGCCGAATGAACATTTCCTTTTTGTGAAAAGAAGGATTTCATCAATGAGTTATTTTCTAAATATTTACAGACTTGGGTTTTATTCTGCAAGTCCTTGCAAGTCACAACACTTGTCTGAATAAACCTCATAATACCAACTAATTAGTGATCTGAGTAGTTTCTTCTAAGTAAATTTGCTGAATCTGGCTCTAAAATTTAAAAATAATTTTAATATTAATTCCATGTACTATTTCTGTGTATTTTCTGCTCCCATTTTTTTTCTTTGAGATCCACTTGTAAACAAATAATTGATATTGTTTTTCAAAAAGCTGTTATAGATTACTTTTACTGGGCTACAACAATTAAAAAATCTCACACCATGTACATACATACCATCTACTTTTCCCCCCCCATTTTTATTTGAAGCAACAAGATTTTCCTCATAAACCCTCATAAATTCTCCATAAGAAAAATACTGTTGCTCTTAATGTGGGCATGCGTGCCACATTATTAAGTCAAAAAGATAGTTAATTTGCAGTCAAATGCAGAACAGTTCACATCAACATTATTCTGTCTGAGTCTTGAAGTGTATTCAGTCTGGGGCTTGAGGTTTTGTTTTCTTATGTGAGTAACCATAGTGCTTTTACAAGACATTCCCTCAGCAGTAAAGCAATTTAGAATGGAGGATATTTTGAGACTACATTCATTTGAAGAGGGGGAGGGAGGCAGTGCAGTAAGTTATACATGTATTTGTAATTCATATTGGTCTTCTGCTTTTATTGTACTCGGAGCTTCCATCATGGCTGAAATGGGGAGCTGGCATCTAGGCAGTGCAGCAGAGCTGTAAAAAAACACTCTAATCAAAACACAGAGCACTGATTCTCTCTCTCCTCCATTACTGCTGCTAATTATTATGTGCTGATTCTATTTTAAAAAAATAAAAGTAAATAGCTGTAGGTCAGGGAGGCATATCTGGACAGTCTGTTAAATAACACTATCAATTCTTCTGGTCCAGAACAGAGATATTTTCATTCTGGTCTTTCAAAAGCTCCAGTCTACACATTGAAAAGTATGACAGAAGAATAAATTGAAATGTGCTGGCACTAAATATTTAAGTTCTCTACTGCTTGCTCATTATACTTACGGCCATGTTTTGCATCCTCTCCCTCACCATACTTTTGATGATTTCACCTCACTTGCATGACCTTATTGGGCATATAGCCTTTGTTCTGATAGAGAGTGCAGCATGGTGAGAAAGCAAAACCTAAAACCAGAGAAAACATTTTCTCTTCTTTAAAGTTGTTCCAGCTACCCAGTATTAGCATTTGATTTATCAATATAATTCAACATTAAATCAGATGCAAACTCTTGCTTATAAAATAATTACAGATTTTTTATTGCTTGAGAAAATAAGAAGTCAATGTCTAAACTCTCTCCAAAACTCTTTCATTTTTATAAACATTTTTCTGCTGATAACAGTTTAGGTAAACACCCTAGTGGTAGATAACAATTAAGAAGTACCAGTTTATTTATGCCCAGTGAGATATCTGCTCTATACCTAACTGTATGTAGCTTGATAAAAAAAATATTGTAAAGTGCTGAATTTGACTGATAAGGCTCAACATGGACAGCCAGGTTTCAATTCAAAAGATTCCTGGTTCCCTTCCATCTGAAAATAAGGAGACTGGATCCTCTAATTATGTTACTACTTTCTTGGTTGTTACTAGGTTGTTCTTATACTGTAACAAGTATATTTTGTGTTATGGAAATTTATGTCTGATTCAGCCAGATTTTGACTGATTTCATGGATCCACTAATGAGAGGGAAGGTTTTGGAAGAGAGTTTCTTGGTTTCTGTCCAAAGGTAGGTGATAGGGACCTTAAAGTAGTCCCCTTGAAAGGGAAAGAGAGCTGCTATACAGCTGGAACACAGCTGGGCCCACTTGGGGGAAGCATGAATCAATTTAAAAAGCAAAAATATTTTCCTTCAGTAGAATTTTAGAGTGTAAAAAGGAAGGAATAATCTAGATGAAGTTGGACTTCATCTGTGATATTAAGTACCTTCCCTACTGAAAGATTCCTACCTGGGAGATCAACCATTTCTTTAATTTCTAAAATCCAGTGGAAATAGTGGAGCTATTCAGATACAATATAATTAAATGTCTATCCAAACAAGAATTATTTTAGTAGTGCTCAATTATTACAATACCACCATCATCACCTCCCACAGAAACCAGAAGACAAAAAGGTATTTTCTTTCTCAAGGGAGGGTGTTATCACACCACTTTTAAAGAACATGATGATGTTCTCATTACCTTATTTCAGAGCATTTCCAGCAGAAAACTTGGTTACACCTCATCAACCTGATGCAGCGTAAATAAAATAGCTCCATAATTCAAAAGAGGAAATATTACCTGTAAGAATTTAATTGTTTCTGGTAGCTGCCAAAATTACTCAATTCAGACAGCTTTGTTCAGTACATATTTTAAAATAAAATAGTGAGATATGTAGTGCTTTTAATTGTTACAATTATTTTGTTCCAATTATTTTTTGTGCGGGTTAGTCAGGTCACCTTTCATACATGGAAGTAGTAGTTGTTCAGAGGTTTTAAGGCACTTTGTGGGGGGTGTTGCGGCCCTTACAGAAGCCCTGAGAGAAAGCTCAAGGGCAAATTGTCCTTGTGTGTGCTAATTAAGAAGAACAGTGTAGAAACACTGCATGGTATGCATGCAGAAGCCGAAACAGCAGAGAATTGGCGCCAGGGCTGTGCTGATAACAAAAT
>JAWWMJ010000123.1:425562-435734 GCA_035047045.1 Vireo griseus
CCCAGCAGTTCTGGGAGGACTGTGTGCCCGTGGGAGGGGCTCACACTGCAGCAGGTGTGGTGTGGCTGCTGCTAGTGAGAATGGACCCATGCCAGAGAAGTTCATGGAGAACTGTCTCCCATGGGAGGGACCCCATGGCCTCACAGAGGAAGGACTCCTCTCTAGGAGCAGTGGAGGAGAATCTGGGTGATGAACTGACCACAACCCCCCATACCCTGTTTCCCTGCACTGTTGGTGGGAATGAGGGAGGGGGTGGGGGCAAAAGGTGTTTTAAGGGTTTATTTTGCTTTTCATTGTCCTTCTCTGATTCTGTTAGCAATAAATTCACTTTGTAACTTTAAGTTAAGCCTGTTTCACCCTTGAAATGTTTTGTCCTAGTCCTTATCACAACTGATACTGATGAAGCCTTCGTTGCTTTTTTCCCCTCTCTCTCCTCTGCCCAGCTGTGGTGGAGGAGAGAGAGCAAGCGACTCTGCTGGGTGCCTGGCGTTGGGCCAGCATCAAACCATGACACCAGGTTCACGTCTGTTTGCCCGGACAGCCGCTTGGATCTCTTGGTTTTTTGTTTGTTTTTTCCCTGAAAGCCTGCACCATTTCCTACCCACCATGTGACAAATTGCTATTGTTTTTTTTTTCTTTCCCTGGCATTTTGGGATTTTACACTGGGGTGTGTGGGGGCAGGGGGAAAAATGTCTGAAAATTCAATATCTAGCATTTATTTACCTTTATCCCATGCCATGTGGGCACTCTGTTTGTCAATAAATGATTGATTGGTTTTTTTTCACTTTCATCCACTAATAAAAAGGGATTGTTGAAACCTTTTTAGAGGAAACACTTATTCCAGAGTGTTTTCTCCTAAAATTATTTTTAGACAGAGACCCTTTCCAATTGTGCTCAGAAGAATTCTGCTCAGTCTATAGCCTTGTATCTCAGTATGATTTTCCCTTCACAGGTAGCAAACAAATACCCATTTTGCAAATAAAATTCCGATAGGATTACTGTTCTTGTAGAACTGCAGGGCTACCAAGCCCACCCCAGCTCCAGATGCAGAGCTGAGCAGTTCACCTACCCTAAATTCCGCTGATGTATTGCTTGGAGGCACAACATAAGTAATGTCTCCAAGCCCTGCCCACATACAGTAAAGTGTCCAACCTCTTAACAATAAGAGTAACCTTATTGGTTACTCCCTTGGCTCAAATGAATGCAACCTATGCTACAGCTCTGAAGGTCCTACCTTCAACCTCTTCTGACTGAATAACTGAGAAAAACACTATGTGACAGTATCAGAATGGCTTCAAAGGAAGCTTTAATTCTTACACTGCCAAACTTTCAGCTCAACTGCACAGTTCTCTTCTAGTAAAACTTAAAGACAGAACTCCCAAAATGACAGTTTTCCAGGATTCTAATGCAGGGAGAAGGGCTTATCTTTTTCTCTTTGCCATATTTGCTTCATTGCCTAACATGCTTTTTCTGTGAAATGGTCACAAAAACACCCTAACATGTAGACCCCGGAAAACCAGTAAGATTATAACTTTTTGCACTAATCAGTTAATTAAAACTGAACAGCATTAATGATATGAAACAGTAGGTAAAGAGCTGTTTGGGTTTGCTGCTGATATGTACTTTACCATAGCTTTCATCCTGGTTTCTAAAATCTAGCCCTTTCTGAACAAGAGAGCCCATTTCATCACAAATTTTTGTAAAAAAAACAAATAAACGCCCCCCCCGCCTCCCCCCCACCAAAAACAACCCAGAAACCTCAAAGCATAAAATCATCAAGTGGTGGGTCATAGTGGTGGTTGTGGCAAGAGAGTGGAAGATACTGTTGACAGAGCTTTGCCCAGGACCCTTAGTGTTCAGGAAAAAGAAAAAGTAGCCTTACTGGGGACATGTTCAGCTCTCCGAACATGTCAAATTCACCACTAGACTCTGGCCTATCTGGTAGAGCTAGAGGAGAAGCCAAAATGAAGGAGTTGCATAGATTAAGCTGGCCTGGATCCAGCCAGTCTAAATTCTACCTAAATAGTTCTGCACGTCCTTATTATTGGCTGCCTCTAGTTCTTACCTCTGCAGAGAAAGTCAGAACTACCCCCCTTCACCAGGAATGTGCAGTTTCTAGGTGCAGAGAAGTTTCTCAGTCTTGCTCAGTTGGCAAAGAAATATTCCAGAGACAAAATAGTAGAGCAGCTAATGCTCCTGCTGTACAAGTTTTATGATTTTTGAAAGTAAAAAAATACCTGTTGTTATTATATTCAAAAATCCCTATTCTTCAGAATATGAAATATGAACAAACGCAACATCAACCGCATCCATATTACTGATCCAAGTCAGCTGAGCTGAACACAAAATTTTTCCTATCCAAACTCTTTTGCAGGTGGAAAGCACCTCAATGCTGTTGGCTATCTTGCTGAGTTTCACTGTGTATTTAACAACTGGGATGAAACTACACTAGAATTTAGATTAAATCTCATCAAAGCTTTCCTGATGAACAGTTGCATGGAACTGCAAGGCAATTTGCATTCCTGTGTTCACCTTAAAACAGATTCTTAAATTAATTAATTAAGGATGCCTTGAATTAAGGCATTTACTGCTTTTCAAGAGGCTTAATTTTTGTGGAATAGGTTTTTTCACCTTGTTCTACATAAGCTACCTTTTCCATTGTCTTTGGCTTCTACTGGGGAAGACCAGCACCTGAGTAACATATATCTAAAAAAAGACTGAGGTGAGCAAAAACAGCAAAATCTAGCTGAGGTCTTAGAAATGGTTTCACGGAGTGGAGACAGCAGTAAAAATTCTGAAGAGATTACGCATTTTGTTGAACTTCAAATTAATAAAATATTTCTTAAATGAGGAGGTACTTGCATTATAGAATAATGTACATTTTAATAGAGATCTTCAACAGCATAAACATTTCATTTACTTCTAGTATTAGAGACCACTAGAAATTAGAGGGGCATATACATACATATGAATAGAAAGACATACACAATTTTATGCAAATTTCCTCTTAAAGAGAACTGTATATATAATATAGTGACATATTTTAACTTTGCAACAGGTGTACAATTGAGACATTTGTTAGGAAGTGAAACAACATTTGTCTTTGAAAGATGTTAAGGTAACTATAAATCTTCCAAGTCCTACTACATAAGACATTTATTAACTTTGAATTAACTTCTGTAAGCACGACTTTTAACAACAGAAAGAAATGACTGACATTGACATTGTGAAAAACATTTTTGTCCACATTTTTTCTTAAAATCAGTCTGGTCCTTTGTTGTCTGTATTTTTGGAGTGAGACTTTTCTTATTAAGAACCTAGATTCTCAGCCCCCTGTCTACAGAGCTCCCACTGAAATCAGGTCACACTTTGGCAGTAAATGGAATTTCTGAACATGAAGTATGTTGTTCGCAATGGGTTTAGTGTTATTTTAATTTGTTTTCTGATGGTAATTTGACAACCCTGATATTTTTTTTGGTGCATGTTTTTCGGGTGGCATAAACAGTATGTTGCCAAGTTATTCCACCTCCCAGCAAGGGTAGCAGAAGCACCGTGTACCTGTAATATCATTAAAACTGTACTGATTTTGTCTTGCTGAAATTATTAACAGAAGCAGTGTTTTATTTTGCATTACAGACATCTTAAAAAATGTTTATAATTTACTATTTTCAACAAAAAACATTTTTTAAATGCTTTCAAGGGAGAAACAATTAGTGAAAGATATTCCATAGTAATTAGTATCTTTCCAAGGCCAGACTACTATCCATAATGAAGAGGCCATTCATAATTTATGTAACCTTGATGAAACAGAATGAGACAGATATACCTCAGACTCGGGCATATTTTCTGCTGCTTTTTAGCTATTAACCATTTAAAGAAAACATTTCAAAAGATCATTCCAAAGCAAGGAAATTAGTTTTCATACATATCACTGGCAAATTGTACTTGTCTTATTTATGTACATCCTAGTGTTGCTGATTTTGCTCTCATTTTATGTCAGGCTCGCCCTGACAGAAAAGGATTTTAACCAAAACTGTTTTGGTGAAGGGTTAAAGAAAGCAGAATTTGTGAATTTTCTACCAGAAGGCTTAGGCCTGAGTAGTAATATGCCACATAAAATTACTGTGAGTGCTATCATTTTAAATTGTCTGATTTTCTCGTGATGGAGTCTCTGAGGTTTAAAGGCTCTACAAACTAACCGAAAGTGCCACTTCTCCTGTATTTGCAATCATGCTGAGTATTGTTAGGTAAATAACTAGTTGGTTAACCTTCAAAATAGTGCTTCATTATGGTGTAAGTCTGGACTATCATTGTTAATAAAACCTGCTCCTAGAAATTACCTAGAAAAGCTTTTGGCTCCACTAACCAAATATCCCTCAGAAGAGATTGATGTTTGCAGGTTTAACCATTCTGACTCTTTCCTTTGGCTCCAGGCATGTGGAACTTTTTTCACAATTAACATTGTCAGTGTACAGACAGTTGGACATATATCACTTCAGATTTCTTGCCTTTCAGCAGTATTACCTCAGTTTGGTAGAGGAGACCTCATGCTGGTCTTAATCCAGGAATAATTTCAAACAGACGTTTCAGCCATTTTCCTAAGGAAGATGAGTCACCAGCCATGCTCTGAAACATACAGTTATTAAGAGTGTTAGAAAAATGTTTGCTATGAAGCTTACTTGTTTTCTAAATTTTAAATCAAACTCTAAATGACAAAATCTCCCTTCTTTGATTCTATATTTAATGCACTGATGCAGATGGGTGCTCCTCTACCAAGAGATGAATCATTAATTTTACAGGTAGCATGACATACAAATACTTATACAATATTATTTCAGACATTTGGCTCTTTCAGATTCTTGTCTTAATAAATTCATTCGTATTAGAGTAAAAGGGCAAATGAAATAGAAATATAAAGTCCTTAAGGAAATGAAAAGCACTTGAAAACCCCTAGTTTTAACCCTAGTTCTGATAATATCTTATACTTGACGTATAAATAAACTTTACCTCTGTGTATAACTCTATTGCTGTGAAAAGGGAATAAAAGCAAAATTTACTGTTTGCCAAGGTGACTGTGAAGATTTTTACTCAAAGCAGGTATACTCATTTAAGGCATTGCATGATAGGTATTGCTATGAGTTCATGCAAACTAGGTTTGCATGCAAAAAATAGAAAAAAATTTGCTAGACAAAAATAGCAGCTTCAAGCATGAGCAATACATAAGATAGTTTTGCAGGAGTGAGCAGCATCTGCTTAACTTAGTGGTTTTTTTGTTTTTTTTTTAGTACATAGGTTGGTACCATTTTACCAGCTGAAGTTCCAAACTATTTGTATCTAACCAAAAAGACCAAAAAAACTTTTTAAAGTCCACAAATACCAGGAATCTGGACTGCACTGAAGCTGTCCCATTTTGTCTCAAATCCAGCTTCAGCTCGCTGAAGGCTTTCCTTCATCATTTCTATGGCCCAGGCGATAGGTTGCAGACTATTTCAGATGGATACCTGTCTCATTGCTTCCTCACAAGAAAGCATCAATTATAGCTTGATGGCTGACTTGCACCTCCTGCCAGCCATGCCGCTGGCCCAATATTTAGATACTTGTCATAGTGAGAGTTGAGCTAAAGATCTACCCAAGACTTATCTATCTTTAGCACTAAGCAAAATATATCAGCAATCTTGCAAGCAGCCCCTGTGGAACCGGGAAAAAGAGATGGAGACTTTGATTCAGGAGCTAGTAGTTAGAAGCTGCTAATCCTTCACCCTATTAATTCACCTTAATATTAATTTAAAGGTTCTTACCCATTAGCCATCTTGCAGGTTGTGTCAGGCTGCAATGCAAGATGTGTTTGCAGAACAGCCTTAAGTATAATGTACTGTACATCCCTGATGTAGCTGTTTCATAAGGTAACCTCCCCCCTTTGAGGTCATTGGTATGACTAAAGCATGTGGAGTTAAGTATGTGCGCTCAGCCCTGAGCCAGCAAACATTAGCACAGTGGCAGGGAAATGAATCTGTGCAGAACTCTTCTGGATTCAGTGTGGGAAGAGAGAAACCTACCACTGCTGGAAACAAGGTGTTTCCAGGACAGAGAATTTTGAAAGAAATAAAAACACAAAGCAGTTCAATTTTGCTTTCATAACAACCCATTAAACAAACTCACAAAAAACCTGTTCACTCCATTTTACTTCATTTCCTAGTAACATAATTTCAAATAGTATCAAAAGACTTTTTTTTGGGAAAAAAAAAAGACCAACAGAATGATCTCAAACTAGCCCACTTGTTGAAAAAAAGAAATACAGGTTAAATCACTAATGTAGTATTCTTTTACTTTGTTGTGTTTATCCTTAGAGAATTTCTACCAGTGTGTCACTCTACAAAGAGCACTTTTTGACTGCAGTCTTCATATTCTCCAGTA
The DNA here is from genome assembly GCA_035047045.1 of Vireo griseus. Classification (NCBI taxonomy): domain Eukaryota; kingdom Metazoa; phylum Chordata; class Aves; order Passeriformes; family Vireonidae; genus Vireo; species Vireo griseus. The sequence goes on from JAWWMJ010000123.1 coordinate 431,977, forward strand.
TCTTACTGCTGAAAATATGTTACTATCTCATTGGAATAACTGCTTCTTCAGCCTGAGCTGTAATAGGCTTGAGTAAGGGCTTACTTGAGTAAGGGCTGTCTCCTTACTTGAGTGTAATACACTTGAGTAAGGGCTGCCTATAGCAAAGCAAATTTTCTATGTGAATAAAAGACCTTCTATGAGAAATTTAACAAGCAAGATCTCAATGCTGCAGTATCTGCATTTAGTATTATGCATGTGAGCCATCTAAAGACTCTATAAGGGATTCTTGTGTGCATAAACATTTGCAAAACGGAAAGTGACGTATTTTTGAGGCATAAGGAGGAATGGAATTGAATTTTGTTTCAATGTTATTGCTGTTCTGGGTTTCTTCCTTTTATTTTTTTTCACTAATTCACATGATCCTTTTCCTAGTCTTTAGTCTGGTAAACTAAGCCATACAGCTAAGACAACAGGAGTAATATTGGTTCCTTCTCTCTGCCGAAACAAAAAAGGTGGGGTGAAAAAGATGGCAGGGGAGAGAAAGAGAGAGAAAAAAATTGGGTCCATTCAGTAGATCAACAGATATATAGGGTTAAGAAGTGTCAAATACACTCTTTAATATCTTTATATATGTAATGTTTATTTGTATACATGTTCATATATATATGCATATATTCATATGTATATGCTAGGTTCCAAAACACTACAATTTCTCTCTCATGTAAAAGGGGCACACAAAAAGACTTATTTCACTTACTGACAGCGTTTAAGGAATTGTGAACTATCTTTAACATGCATATGTGATTCACCTGCTATGAACTGAGTGAAGAAAGTTAAGTTTCAAATGATTTCTCCATAAAGTATGAAAATCAATTTCTTGAAAAGTTAAATTCTTGGTACAACTTCAAACTTCTGAAAAGATAGTGTGGTTTAGTCAAGTCAGTATTTTCCCACAGATTGATGGGCTTTATATCTAAGTGTTTATAAAACTCCTTGACTAAATGTGAAAGCAATTTTTAGAACTTGATTAAGGTCACACAAAAATTTCATTAACAATTTAACTGCATGTGTGTGCAACATTTAAATGTCATGTTACAGATCCTGGCAGAACAGAAGTTATAAATAAGCTAGAGCTGCAACTATTGGAAATTCTAGCTTGTAATTTTAAAGACTGATTAAAAAATAAATAAATGTCATACTTTCCAGTTCAAAGCAAACAACTTTCCGATTTCAGTGGAAATACTAAAAATGCCCTCTCCAGGCTGCTTAACAGTGATCACTCCTTTACCAGCAGGCTCAGGAGAGAGTTACATGATGCATATTTCCATCCCCTGGTGAAGGGCCCCTTCAGCATCCTTGTGTATGTCAGCACCCTGCTGCTGCTGCTGCTGACACCGAGCCTCCTTCAGAGCTTATTCTTGCTCTGACAGCAGCCTCAAGCCCTTGCTGAGCACCCCTTCTCCTGGTCACATCTCTACCGCCTTGCAACAGCCCAGTTCCCAGTAAGACCTGTTACCTGGGAGACATGGCTATCACTCACATTCATATCACTCATCATCACCTACACATCATCTTCCATCACTGCTGCTCAGAATAGTCCCCGTTGCACTCCATAGCTTGGTACACCCTTGATTTGCTCTCCTTTTGTGCAGAAGCACCATGCAGCTTCCTTCACAAGCTTACTATTAATAGCACCCCTCCTTCTCCCCAGATGTGATGCCAGGCACTCTCTTGAGCTCACAATTTCCAGGTGATGCTCACAGGTGTTAGTGATGCAGCAATTATTTCACTGCCACCATCATAGTGTGCTGTAGGGAGCATCTGTGTGAGCACATGGCTTCCTGGCCCAAAAGCACAAGATTTTACTAGCAAAACAACCCCTTTGAGCAATTTCATTGAGTTATCAATGCTGATTCTCATTTTAAATATTTTTATTCTTCTTCCTAGATTCTGTGTCAAAATATCCCTCTTTTTCATTCCAACTTTCCAAAAGGTTTTTTCAAGATAGCACTACAAATACTCTTGCAAGTAATCCCCTCAAGCAGCTCTGCCATTTTCTGCAGATTTACTTGCCTGCTTACTCTGAAAATGCAAGAAAAAAACCCCTGAAAATGAAGGCTCAACTCCTAGTAAGATGACTGATCTTACTGGTTTTTTTGCTACAATTTCTACAGTAATATAAACAGCAAAATGGCACGAATCATAGATAATTGCTGTGAGGAAAAAAACAAGCATTAATATATTAATAATTGAAAATCTGTTTTCTACAAGCTCTGTGTTTTTCCATTTATTTCAGCAGCAAGAATAAGTGCCTATCATTTCTGGAAAAATGGATGACAGTGGACAAAAAATCTGAAGTAAGATTTTCCATGCAATTTGGAATAGGTGAAAAAAATCCCAAACCCAAGCTCTGCTATCTTTGATTTCCCACAGAACATCATTAAATCCCAGGCTTGGGAAGTACTGTATCTCTTCTGTGTAAAATGAAAGATACCAAAGTTCTCATCTATTGTGTGCTTGCTACTACATGACATCAGCAGCAAAATATTGCAAAGTTGCAAATAACAGTAAAACAACAGACTATGGGAAAAGTTTATAATAGAAGATCTTGTAAAAGCGCAGATTGTACCAAGCTAACTAGAATAAAAAGTTGTAGGCATTAGGCTGGGAAAAATGCTGCTCAATCATACAAGGATGTGTACTTACCTGCAGTCAAGCCGAATGCTCGTATTTCACAAATTAAGTAAAGCTGGGCCATGTCAGTGACTAAGATAAGAGATATGTGATATCAGCGGTAGTTTTCATGCATCAGCAGCTGGCATACTTCTGCATGAGTGGGCATTAAATTAAACATTCAAATAAGCAGTCAGTTGCACAGCTTTGCCAGAAATTGTTCAGAACAAATGTCTTTGTTCAGAACAAAATCCAGGTCCTAGTCAGTTGGTTAAAAAACTCCAAACCTAATAATGAATTGTATGAAAGTCACCATCACGTAAGAATTCACATAATACTAAGAGTTTTTCCTATTCATCTGGTACTTCATGAATTCTAAGCTTAAAATTCAAATTGTAATTTCATGGGAATACATTCTAAGTCAAATTTTCCCAGCACAGGGTCCACTGCAAATGTAGGCATGAACTTTGCAATTGTTCACAAGATCCCTCAGCTGACAAATCAACCCCTATTCTGATCTGTTCTCTGGACTCAACAAAAAAAACAAACAAACAAAAAAAAAAAAAACAAACAAAAAAAACCAAAAAAACCCCACCACAATCATTGTTTAATCAGATAAAATAAAAGACTGGCTGTTTCTGAGGTGGAATGCAACACTCTGGAGCAGAGCAGACTTTCAGTGTTGAACAGTGAAATCCTGTGTGAAGGGTCTGAATTCTGGATAAACCTATTCCCAAAAAAAAGCAGTGATTGGATGTCGCCAAGTAGTAGGATCAGTAGGTGAAGAAACACAACCAAGAATGCATATGAAGAAAATCAGAATACATTATTGTTATCTGGCAATTGGTAGGTGTGTGAGAGCAAGTGTGCACAAGGGATATTCTCTCTTTTTGGCTATGATTCTCACTTTTCAAATAAATAGTGTCAATAAATAAAGGAATAAACTTTCACCTTCTCAAATAAGAGTTTGTAGAAATAAGTTACAGAGAAATAAGAAATAAGAAATAATGTAGAAATAAGGAGGTGTGTCCCTCCCGTGCTCCGTGTCCATCGGCTTTCCCCTTGTCTGTCAGACCTGAACCCACCCCCGGCTCCCCGCCCCC